>VZSV01000009.1:12043480-12129127 GCA_013398735.1 Nothocercus julius | reverse complement strand
GGTCGGCATGTCACCTGAGGAGACTCCTCGAGGTTGAGAGCCCTCTCCCATCACTCACCCAATAAAAGAAGACTTGGGTGAGTGATGATAGCACATTTGTGCATTAGAAGCTAAGAACCCCACACTTCAGAAGAGAATTTCCTGTGCTAACATCCAAAACTTGCTTTGTAGATGTTGCATTTGAACAAATCATGCCATTCATGAACTTGCCTAATTTTGAAGGTGGTCAGACTTACAGTCGAGAGACTGTTTGTGAATCTGGTGCTGCCAGAGTTGGGCCTATAGCTACCACAGTATTTGGTATCTCTATTAAGAGATGAGTCCAGCCACCCCCAGTCCCTCTAACCTCTGAGTATTGACTGGACTGCAAGGGAATTCATCTCTTATCAAATTTACCCCCCTTTCACACTGCAACAGGGAATGACAGTTATCATTTCCAGTGCATCTTCTTACTGCACTTAGAGAAGCATTCCAAGTTCTTAGCAGCTGCATACACGCTCTTCTTAGCTTAAAAACACAGCACATACTAACGAGATGCTGACCAGAACACCAATCCAACGTGGATTATTAAATTATTTAACTGCGTGCAGATCTTTCTTCTTTTAAAAAACAGCTCTCAGGCTGGAATTTAATGCTCTTGCTTCATATGTAGTTACCACTGTATACTTGTCACCTCATCTGCATGGTTAGGCTGTAAGCTGTATAGTCTAAAGTTGCCTATAGGCTAAGCTCTAAAGCTTCTGCTGGTTGGTTCTCAGCTTCCCTCGTCTCTGATCTCTGCACTTATTTATGGATATCCTAAAAACTGAATAGTTAGTATGAGTTGTCACTTTAAAACATGATCTTTAAAATATGGTTAAGTTTTTAAAGATGATATTTGAAAGAGAGAATTTTGACAGCAGAACTTTTATGAAACTCATCCTCTGCTGATTCTTTTCTGGAATGATGCTTCCTGAAATGTTGTTGTTTAGTATGGTGATATAAAGTGATACTTAGAAATCTTATGAAATTTATTTTAAGTTCCATATGACAGTTAATTAGAATGCATAAAATGTCAAGTGTAGATACTTCTAAATTATGTAGAAAGTATGTAAAAGCTGGTGTCTAAGTGTAATCATTGCAAGCAGAGAAAACAAAATCACATTTAACACAACTTATTTGTATAATACACTTTTCAATCTAAGTACTTCACAACTTTGTACATTTAACACTGGTGAAATTCTCAAGCGCAATGATAAAATGGTTAATAAAATAACAGGCAACAAGAAGATTCATGGAATGCTTATTAATCTCATGAAAGGTAACTTGAGATCTTTACAGATAAGGCAAATTTTTAAAAAAAATCATAGAAATACCATTTCGTCCTATTTTCTCATAGCATTATGAAAATAAATGATAATTAGATACAGAATTGCATATGAAATAAAATATGCATAATAAAATGTTGAAATGTAATTTCTGTTAAAGAAAAAAGGACTTAGCAAATCCTAATTTTTTTATTTTTTGTGTATTTCTCTATTTTATTTTATTTTATTTTATTTTATTTTATTTTATTTTATTTTATTTTATTTTATTTTATTTTATTTGTTAGAGTTGAGGGACATCTGCCTTCCTTTAAAATGCTACTGAAATCTGCAGCATGTGCTGTTACTGAGTCCTTCCACTTGGCAGTTAGCGTGTGTCAGGTTTTAGCTTATATGTTTTCCTGTAGGTTTGCATTTTTGGTCTGAGAGCCTTTAGCAGTGATCTGAGCTCTCTCAAGATATGTATCCCAGCATTTCCTCCTCGATACAAAGACACATGCAGGACAGGCGATCTGTTGCCAGATGCACTGAACTTACTTCAAATGTATTTTACCTCATGTGCTTCCATCTTAAAGACTGTTCAAATCAGTGGTAGGGCTGATCCAGTGGCACTGAAGTCATTGGCTTCACTGACTGATTTCAATAAGTGATTACTCAGGTCCCTTTTTAGTTAGTAGGGCAAATGCTATTCCATTTTAAATTGTGTTAAACCTTGTAAAGAATATTCCATCTAAATTTTACTTTATGCAAAGGATCCATTTGAAGTGAATTATACAGATTAGCCATACAGGCATATTTCAGCTGAAGTCAAGAAACCACTAAGGATTATCCAGATGGCAGTTCTATAGGAGACTAAACATGCCACCATCAGTCAAGTATTTATCTACAAATGCAAATTCTCTGGAGAAAAGTTGGTAAATGATAGATTTCAGTGTTTAGTCCCGTTTCAACACAGGTTTTCATTTCCTTCTCCCTTTTAGAGTCTTTAGTTCTTCATAAATAGATATTATTGCACAACATTCATTTATAAAGGTTTTGACAAATGGGTCTCCTTTTATCTCACAGTTTTCTTTAGAAATAGCATAATTGCAATGTTCAGATAGCACAAAGAAGTAATTACTAGCTGAGGAATTAGGTAGCTAAATTGGAGAAAATAAATTGCTCTCTAGAATAGGACAAAAATCTGACTGGATGAAACTTCATAAACAGACCATTGTTCCGAGATAGATCTGCTGCAGGTGTTAAGCACTGTAATAATTTTTCTTAACTGTATGCATATGTGTATTGCTGTCTCTTTATGGTATTACATACTATTAATCCTTTTTTTTTTTTTTTAAGCCACTCATTTCATTACTGTTTTATTATTATATCTGTTTCCATGAATAATGAGCCCAGTCAGCCCAATAGTATGCCTGTAGACCCCTTCTGCATTTTTAAGACTCAGGCTATTACTTATTCTAGTATATAACTAGATAAATTATTATTATTATTATTATTATTATTATTATTATTATTATTATTATTATTATTATTATATGTGCTATAAGTATAGCTATTTATTATATTATGTATGTATATATTATGTATTATTATTATATAGGTAGCACATTTATAATAAATTATAAATTTAGAACAAACTGCTAAGTCGTTTATAGTTTATTAGATCCCATGACTCAATAACCTTGATTAGTATGAAGCTAACAGTCTTGCAGGACTAGAATATTAACAGCTTCACTTAAATAAAGAAGTACAAATTTTAAGAGGGTTGAAGTGCTTCGTGGTTGCATGTGGCTTGATTCCCATGCGCTGTGTATAAACAGAAGCAATTCTTTTGAACATCAATTTCTTATTCCATCTAAATATTACTGAGATTTTAAAAGTGTCTTTTTACCTGCAGTTCTAAAGTAACCTGGACTCAGTCTTGCTACCAAGACTTTCATATATTTTATATTAATAGTCAGTGAATAAAAACAGCAACGGTCCCAGGAGTCCCCAAACTAACCAATATTTGCTTAACTAATATTTAATTATTTTAAATAAAAAATGAGATATCTTCAAGAAAATGGAAAAGGAACTGAGTAAAGAAATAATAGAGAACTAGATGGACTAACATGGCTGCATTGGAATGAATAATAATAACTTAATATTACTAGTAAATGTGTTGTTTTAGGGGTAAAAAAGCAAAATATATTAGAAATTATGTTGTTCAGATATTTCTAGATTTAATAATTGCCTAAATTCTTCTTGTCAACAAACTATTAAGATTGCTGCAAAATTCAGTTATGTATTTGGTAAGAAAAAATGTTTAGAAAATGGTCTTTGGATAAAGTGTTCCTATGATAAGAAAGATACAACTGGATAAATCTGGGTAAATTTGGGGAAACTGAGGGAACCAGATAGTTACATTCCTTGGCAGAACATACTTAGTGATCTGTGGAGGATTTTGTAGTTTGTTTAAGTCTGAGTAGTTATATTTATTCCATCCATGGTGAAAAAAATGTAAGTAGGACTAAGCATTGAATACATAATCAGACTGATCTGATACACGAAAAAAGCTACGTCAGACAAGATCAATGAATATAGAGGTAAGTGCTGCCTAAAGGCAAGCTGGTTGAGCCCTGTAAGCTATATCCAAAAAAAAAAACAAAAAAAAAAGAAAGTGAGACTCTGTAGACTGTGAAGACCAGAATCAAGGATAATCTAAGTAAAATTAAGTAAATCTTTTTGGGGTAAAATGTGGAATATGATTCAGTCCATACTGATAATCTGTTTATTAATTGAAAAACTTTGGAATCAGATAGCTTTATTTCTGAAACTAAAGTAAACCAATAGGAACATCTCTTTAATCCATAAGTAATTTTAGTTGCTAGTTCATTTGTAACTTCTGAATGTTCAAATGTACAAATTTTATTAAAATAACTACATAGATGTATATTTAATCTGACATGACAACCTTAAGCTCTCCTATAAAAAAATATATCTCTTTCACAAAATGTCTAAATCAGCCGAATTATTCCTCATCTGCAACAAACACACATCCAGAAGGATTAAAATGAGGATTTGACTTTTAACATTTTTTTAACCCATGCGGTCTGGATTTCATAGTCTTTTCCTCTGTGGATGACAAATTTCTTAGGCTACCGGTTCTGGCATTTAGTGGCATTAATTAACTGGAGAATTTATCAGCAAAAGTAAGAAAAATATGAATATAAAAATATTTGCTCATTGCCTGTTCACTTGGCATCAAATTCTGTTGTTCACTACCAAAAATGTAGAATTTAATGAGAGCAAGCTTTTAATATAATAAATTGATCTATCAAGTGTTATGAGGTTATCAGAATCCTTTTAGGATGTACGATTTTTTCTCTCCCTGTAACCTTCCTAAGCACAGCTTTATGGTAATTAATTTGCCCTGAAAAGCTCTTGAATTTGTTTGAGTTTATGATTAAAACTTCAACTTCATGTTGTCTGGTTCTAAAAGAAATTAAATTACATGGGTTAACAGATATTACTGATGCTAGTACATAAATTAAGTATTTAATTGAATCTCTAATGTTCCTCAATGCAAGCACTTTTGATTAGAGATATTTTTGAAGCTGATAGAAGATTTTTTTTAAAATTGTATATACTGCCTGCTGACACACATTTGTTTGCATTTCCCTCTTAAAATGGTTTCCTATGGAGAGATGGAATTCCAGTTCTAAGTTAGGTCACAATATCTCTAAAAATGTATTTATGTTAAAAAATCTATCATATTTATTTAATTGATAGCAAAATACAAAGAGACCATTATAATTCCTTTCTGAGATAGTTTTCTGAAGTTCTTTGTGAAAATATATCTTTCAGGGAATCTACTATGTTTTCCAGGGAATCTACTATGTTTCCCCAGCCTGTACTGGTGACTGGGGTTATTTTTCCCCAAGTGCAGGACCTTGCACTTGTCTTTGTTGAATTTCATAAGATTTCTCATTGCCCAGCTATCCAGTCTGTCCAGGTCCCTTTGGATGGCAGCGCAGCCCTCTGGGCTGTCAGCTCCTCCTCCCAGTTCGGTATCATCAGCAAACTTGCTGAGGGAGCACTCTGTGCCTTCATCCAGGTCATTGATGAATAAATTGAACAGGACTGGGCCAGGACTGACCCCTGGGGGACACCGCTAACCACAGGCCTCCAACTCGACTCTGCACCACTGATCACCACCCTCTGAGCCCCGCCATGCAGCCAATTCCTAATCCACCTCACTGTCCACTCATCTATCCCACACTTGCGGAGCTTGCCCAGGAGGATGTCGTGAGGGACAGTGTCAAAAGCCTTGCTGAAGTCGAGTACCTTAGAATGAAATCAGAAAGCAAGAATTCAAAAAATATCCCTGTATAAGTGCTGTTTTTTTTCCAGTGGACAAGCCCTGAAATAGGTTAACCTACGATATTAACCAGTGTGCATAAGGCAAGTCATTAAGATTTGTTAACAGCTCGATTTTTTTAGCCATGTAAAGGAAGACTCTTAATTCAATGGGCTTATTCAAAAGATGTTCATTCTTAATATCAGATTATTACATTTTAAGACATCAGGAAAATTATACTGTAATATGTGACAATCAGCATTACCAAGTGCTTACTGTGTCCAAGACAAAAATGTTACTAGCAAATTCTAGGCAGAAAAAATGAGAAGCTCTAATTTTGGATAAGGAAACAATAGGAAGTCATTAGGAAACATAATGCCTAGATCTACAACAGTCTTTTCTTCCTATAGGTTGTTAATTGGATTTTCATCTTTACTGGAGAATAGCAAAACACTAGACATACAATTTCACATTTGGCCATACTGGAAGATGCACTTCTAATTAGAACTTTGTTTCATACTTCGATGAAGTTTCTTGTCCTCTGGTCCAAGGCCCTGCTCAGAGCATAGTCAGCTACAGCAGGTTGCTCAGGGCTGTGTTCAGGGCAGCCTGTTCCGATATGTGACCAACATCAGGGTGACAAAGTTTTATATTTAAACAAAATTTCCTGTACTACTGTTTGTATCTGTTGCCTCTTGTTCACCCACCAAGAACAGTCTGGCTCTGTTCTTTTTACTCCCTACTCTCAGATGCTTACAAATGTTGGTAAGATCTCCCCAGAGGTGATCTTCTCCAGGCTAAACAGTTACAGCTCTCTCAGCCTCTCTTTGTATTTCAGATGACATTAAATTTTATTTCCTGAGAATAAATTCAGCAAATTCGTATGATATGTTTGATCTATGTTAAGTGCTGTAAAAACATGGCATTGGAAAGGTTAATAAAATAAATATATTTCTGCCTAACTCCTGATTTTTTGTGTACCACAGTTTCTCAAAACTCTCAAACCAAGGGTCATCAGAATGATACCTCATTCCCTATTACATCAGCAAGCTGCATCATGCAGGGAAATACAATGTTCTTTTGTAATGAGGTGTAAAAACGGGTCATGCCAAGAAAGATGCATCATGTCAAGGAATTTAGAAAATTCATGGTTCACTGGAAGTAGTGGTTAAGAATATTTCAACTTCCTTTTATAAAGTGAGGACAGCTCAAAGAGTTTAACTTAAAAATATTTTCCTCTGTCTTCACACATGGAGTTTTTAATTAAAAAATTTAATAATCCATCTTTGTTTTGTGTTCATATTTCAGAGTTATTTTGTATTAATTTTGTTTCAGTATTCCATGATGATTAAAGAAGCTTTCTATGAACATTTTTATACCATATTCTGTCTAATTTGGGCTGTTTTGTAATCATTCATTCAGGAATATATTCATGTCAGGCTGGCTTACTGCATATAGAACTATATTGTTATTTAGAATTTTCAATTCATCATACAAAATTAATCTCAAGCAATAATAATAGAGAGAGTATCAGAGTAACTTTCTATGTCTGTGTTTTCATTTTTGGTTCAACAATTACTCTGAAATATATTTCTATGTGAACTGAATGTTTAATATCTATCTAAAGTAAATATAGCAAAGTCTTGACTAATCTTTCAGTTATAACCTTCAAAGATTATCTTATTTATATTAAATACTGCTATTCATATTTCCTTTAAGGAAAATTTTGCTGCTGAAAGAAGAAATGTGCTTCTTAAAAAGTGTGTAGCATAGATAACCTCACAACTATTTATTTTATACTGAAATAGCAAACAAGCACAGGCAGAGTGTGCTGACATGACTATGAAGTCTAAACATTTAACTTTTGTTGCAGATGTGATTCTCAAGCTTTCTGCTTCAGACAATGGATGCAATATATCATCTAAATCAAATCATTGAAGTTGCAGTTTTGTGGCTTTGTAAAGTCACAAATAATGCAATACATTTATTGTAATGTTTTCTGTTTTACTTTGTCTTTTCAGTCGTCAAAATTCACATAAAAGAGAACTATATTTGAATTTAGAATATCCATTCTATATTTTTCTATATGTTACTTCTTTTTATTTATAGAAAGGGATTTCATAAATTCCTTGTTTCTATATATTTTAAGCCACTAATGACATACAAATTGCAATGACTAATATTTCCAGTCTGCGAACAAATATATGAAATTATAGCTCTCTTGATTGAATTATGTGATTGGATTAGCAAAATTCTTACAGTATCTGATTTCTGTTTTTCAGGGCCATTTTGATGTTCTAAGTGTCCTTTGGTTTTATTTCAAAACTTGTTCTTTTGCCAGAGAGTATTTTAATAAACATATTCATTAGGACAACTGAATTGGAACAAGTATAGGCTGAATACTCATGGTAAATTATTTAAAAGCTCTAGTGAATAACTGCATACAGCATTACAGCAGGCACACAGTTCTAATTTCTGTCTTTCTTCAAGGGGGATGGTGAGTTTGCCACACTTTGCCATATCATGAAACAGAACAACTTCATTGTAAAAAGCACATAACTCATTGCCAGTGTCTTTTAGACTAACTGCAAATTTAATCTTACTGCTGTTTTCCCATTTCTAAATATTTGAAATAAATTGCAGTTTAATAGCCTTTCCGTTCTTAAAGCAGTAATACAGTACCTTCAAAATGTTTATTTGGACATGCCCTGTGTTTGACTGAAAACTTTTAGGTGTTATAACTTTATACCAGGTGATTAGAAAACAAATTAACTTGAGTAGAATATCGAAGGCATAGTAAAAACCCCACTCTTTCAATAAACTTAGATTTCTTATTTTTAAAGCTTTTTGTAAGGAATAACCTGGAAATAGTTATTTATTGAGAGGAAAGAACTTAATCTTATTTTTTGCCAAACTTTGTTGAGGAAAACTCTGAAGTAAAGGCTGAGGATATGTATGTCCTTTCCATCCTGTTCATTCTTCTTCCAGTGAATTCACCTTCCCTTGAAATGCAAAACCACAGAAACTTAGAATGCTCAAAATTTCCAAACTCCTTCATACATGTTTAGCATTGGGGACATAGAAAGAAAATACATTTTGTAATGCACATCTTTATTAAATGACTGTTCATGATAGTAACAGACAATGTGAAGGGTTGTAGACAGCAATATGAAGAGAAGCAGTAGGAACACCAACTGATAATTGAAGTGGCTTTCTCTGAGAACACAATATAGTCAAGCTATTCCGCGCGTTTATGTTCTAGCAAACATTATGCAAACATGATTAAGGGAAAAGGTATGAAGTATATTTTCCACAGTATGACTAATGCTCCTCTTTTGTAAAGTCACGATGTTATTTCTGTCTACCTTGTATTTGAAATCTGCCTTCAAGCATTTGGCTAACTTTGAAAGGAAACATAATTTTTAGACTCCCTACTGAAAAGTACACTTGGCTATAAACTCTCAAAGCTTTAAAATGGCATATGTATTATCTTATATACATTTTCCCTGGCGTTACTGAAGCACTGCAGCCATAAAGTTGTGTAACTTAGAAAATATTAGAATCACAGGTTTGGTTCTCTGCAGCCTTAAAATGTCCCAGATAGGAGGATTGTTCAGCCAGTAAGCTGCATTGACTCTTCGTTGAGAAGGGCAATGTGCTGCAGTTGCATGGATTGAGATTCACTGCAGAAAGAAAGTGGCATATGGATATTTCATTATATATTGTGGCATGCACAGAGAATTTTTCTCCTCAACAAAAAATATTTCTCTCAGCAAAACCATAAAAAAGACTTAAACAGACACAAGCAAATTATAATATAATGAGTTCACTTTTGCTAAGTTCTGAGATGAAGTACTTTGACGCTTGCTTATTTGCAGGAGAAATTGTAAGATATCAGAAGAAAATGATAGATTTCCATGCTAGACTTTTTCATTATTGAGGTCAGTCATAGTTTTACATTATTAAGAATTCCTATAGGTAATGCTTGCATTAAATTTATAAGTGCTGTCTGAGGTGTAGACCTAAACCAACAAATAGAATTCCAGAATACAGATTATGCTGTTTTTCTGTTCTTGAAATCAAAGCAGGTACCCTGCAGCACATATGAATATTCACATATCAATAACATATGAGGTTTGAGATTCAGTCTTAACAAGAGTCTTTCCTAAGATTGTATGCATGCATAAAGGGATTAGTAATTAATTGAAAATATCTTAATTAATTGAAAAGTACTGCTGCACCATTTTATGTGTGTCAGTTTCTTCACATATGTGTAAGCTTCATTCACTTGCACTTCAAACAGCTTTGAAGCTGCATGGACAGAAAGGAGAAAGCACTGAGCAGAAGCAAACACACTTGGCACGGTGTATTAACATCAAGGTAGTGGTATGTGCTGTGCTGACATGGTTTCACACCCATTTGGAGCATGAGCGTAACAAGACAAAGGCGTATCTGCCTTTAAAGTAGAATATATTTACTGTGGTTAAGGCTCACTACGGTTGGAAGACTTCCTTCCATCACAGAGATGTCTGTTCCTTAAAAGAGAAAAGTAATGTATATTCATCTGTTACATGGAGAAGCACAAGAAGGGACAGGGGCATCTGGCAACTAAAATTCACAAATAGTTGCCCACAGCAGAGGCGCAAAAATGTTTCAGAATCCCAGTTCCCATCGTAGATAATGGAGATAGATTGTCTTGGCTGTGCATGCTTCTGCCACTTTCCCCCCATTCTCCTTGAATATATTTGTTCTTCTCACAGACACATCTTCCATCATCCTACTCAGAAATGAGCTTTATTGCAAAGGGCAGAAAAAATATTTTTTGAGATGTAAGGAAAACAACAACATGAAATATATAGGTTAATTGTTTATGCAAAAGACGGCAACAACTCATTTAAAGAAAGGAGCATCAAGTAGAAATTGCTTCAGTCTTCACTGAATTAACTGTGTCCAAGCATATAATACTAATCTTTGCACAGAGATAGGCCACAAGATGGATGTTCAAGGATACTTTAGTAAAACTGAGGTTTCAAGTCTTCTGTACTTGATGAACTTGAGAACTAAACAAACTAGCCATACATTAAAAATATTGAAAAGATCTGTGAACTTATGGTCATACTTGAGAACTTCTGGGAGAAAAGACACTGAAAATTGGACAAAATGGAATAAAAATGAAAGAAGATGATTAAAAAATAAATAGTCACCCAAGTATTTCCTTCTCAAGAACTGTAAAACAGTGCTATTCAATAATTCACATGTATTTAGATGTTAACTAGAAGATATTTAAGTGGTAAAATACATTCATTATTGTTTATCAAGGACATATTATGCCTTATCTGACAGGGTAACAGGATAATAAATGAGGGAAAAGACTGTGATATATTAAGATCTTAGTAATGTTTTAGTGACTCTCCTACATAATATTTTCACAAGCAACCTCGGGAAGTATGGTTCATCTGCATAAATTTAGTGTACAGTTGGATGAAAAACTACACTTAGTATTTATTGTTGATTCACTGTCTGATTTGGAAAGATTTCAAGTTAGGTCACTCTGGGGTTTGTTCTGTGACTGCTTCTGTTTAATATTTTCATTAGTGAATTATATGTTGATATACAATACATGTACAGATGGCATCAAGATAGGAAGGGTTATAAGTGCTCTGGCATATCAGAATTCAGCATGATCTTGAAAAAAAAAAAAAAAAGAAAAACTGTTGAAATGTCACAGTTAAGAAACCTAAATAAAATTTGTGCTAATATGCAATGAAATTATCTGTCAAGGCATCAGTGCTGCCAAAAAGGATGTAAGGCTGTCGTGGGACTACAGATTAAACATGAATTTACATGTTGCTGTGGCAAAAAAAGGCAACTCTCTTCCAAATTTTTTAGGCTTGAGCGCAATGGGACTGGCTGCATGGTGATATGGAGGAATATTTTTAAATATAAGAGTTTTAAGTGCAAATTAATTGGGATGCTGCCAAGTCTGACTCTGAATATAAGTAATCTTACTTCAGTGGAGAGAGAAATTGACCATATGCTCTTTAATGACCTTCCCAGGAGCCTGTTTTTCTGATTTTATAATAAACTTATATATATTATTTCTAATTCCATAAAGAGTACTAACAGGACAGGATCCCTGTTGCGAGAGAGGTAGTTGTTATTAATGGGAGTTATAAATATGTCTACTCTGGAACTATTCTCCAATATGAAAAATGGAAACTGTTAGTATATTTTAATTGTTAATAGTGGCTTAGTTTCTCCCCAAAGTTGCCACATACTTTGCAATAGGTATCTCTAAAGCTGATTGCATATCACTATACCTTCTGCAAAATTATGTATGCGTCAAAAACATTAGTTGACATAGGGGTAAGAGGAGAGAAAGTAAATTCAATTTTTAACCCAAAATGTGAGCCATTCATCATGTTGAAAAACAGAAATATGGATGTACATCAATTATTTTTTCCTATCTTATCTTGGAGATATAGTTTTAAATTAGTCTGAATTAAGTGAATTCATATTTAATTACACAAAATACAATAACCTATTACATATATTTAATGGTAGATGATTTTATTTTTTAACAACAGGTTTGATATGTAATATTGGAAATGACATGAAAAATATTTTTTTTACTTTTAAAACATTATTTACACATTGAAGAATAGCTAAATGTACATTAATATATACATTAATGTCCTGTGTAGGAGTGTATTCTTTTATATATAGACAGTCTTTCTAAAATAATGCAAAATGGTTCCAGAACAGTACTGTGAAGGAAACACAGATCTGACTTTAAATCAATTAAGCTGCACATTGTAAATAAACACAGAAATAAGAAGAAAATAACACAACATTAAATAAGCGCCTTTTAATGTTTTATGAGACTGTGGAGGACAGGTTGAGGCAGGAGATACGGCGTTAGAGGTGAGAGAAAAAGCTCCCTGAGAGCACAGTTTTGTCACTGTTACCCATCACAATCTATCCATAGCTTATGTTAAATGAGTGACTAAAATGTTCCCTTGGGAACCATGGGAACATTGCAAGCTTCCTTGGCAACCAAAAGTGCCTGCAGCAAGCCCTGCCTATCACATTTTATAGCCTTCCTCTATTCATAACATCTTGTCGCTCTCCAGCCCAGTGCAGGGTTTTACCTACGGGGGCATTTTGCAGCTCACAGACAGCGCTGCCTGTTTTGTCATTCACTGCTGTCTTCTACCTGCCCTTCTCATTTTCTGGAGTGTTTCCATTTACAAGTTATATGAAATCTTCCTCCTAATGTGGCAAATATTACTAGCAATGTATAGGAGGTGGGGAGCTTTAATTGGTCATTGTTGTTTGTTTTTGTTATTGATAAGAAAAAGCTATGGACTAGTTTTACACAAGTGCCTAGCTGCCACTTTGGACTGTTAATACCTTCAAAACCAGTCCAGTATTTTGGTGCTTGACTAGACAGGTGTCCTTGTAATCCAGATCTTCAGAGATTTCAGTTTTGATGGGAGTAGAGCACATAAATATCTCTGAAGATCTGCTTATGAATCAAACATTTCAATTGCTTCAATTTATATATTTTTTTTTTTCTCCTGGAGAGACAGGAACATTATGTTGCATGATGCTCATGCAAAGTTTTCTAAGTTACCATCTCTTTGAACTGAATGTGAGATAAAAATTACATGTTGTCTGGAACTTTTTAAAATAAGCATTAGTCTGCATTAAATCATTAAGCCTGATTTATAAATATCTAAAAATAAAACTAATATGGTGCATGAAAAGTGACAGATCATTAACTACAAGAATGCCAGGGAACACTGCGAAAATCAGAACATACTATATTTCGCTTCAAGAATTTATTTCTCCCGTTCTATGTAGAAGAAAAGAATGTTTTTTTTGTTTGTTTGTTTCTTTCTTTCAGTGCTGAAATTGCAATGTGGAAAACATTAAACCCATGAATGACATTCGAAGGCACTCTAGAGGTCCCTTCCAATCTCAACCATTCTGTGATTCTGTGAAAGATACATGTAACAGATGGTGAAACACCTAGATTATCTGTAAACAAAATATTTAGGCTCTGTTTCCATTGAAGTCAGTGGTAGAACACTTTTTTTACTCCTGTGGGATTGTTCTTTTTGTAGGAAGCTAACAGTGAGAGATTTGATTTAAAAAACACGTTCCTTGCTAGCAGTATTATGTGTAGGGTCTGGGGTTGTAGTCAGTTGCTCTCATGGATGCTGTCAGTTATTTCCAACTGAAACAAGTTCATAATGAAACAGGATTATTTGTTGCTTTGAAAAACTTTCCATCAGACTGTTTGAAATATTGAAACATCTTAAAAGCATCTATGCTTGGAACTGTGTTTGATAAATGTATAGTTATATAATTATTTATATTTGTGTATTTATTGAGTTCATGTATTTGAATATATACATCATATTCATAGATGAGGTGTATATATGCCACACTATATGAGGTATAACATATATTTTATAACTTTGTGTGTGTGTGTGTGTATACATAGTGTGTATGTATATGTATAGAGTCTCTCAAATGCAAGTTTAAAAGAGAGAGATTCAGGTCATTAGATAGTTTTGAGGTTTCTTCAAGTAAGTTGTTACTTAGAAAATATTGTTTTGATTCCCAAGGATTTTTCAGTTATTTTCTAAAAGATATATAGAGAAATATATAAAAAGATATATAGAGGAATCAAATGTGATTTGCATCAGTGCACAGTGACTAAAGAGAATCTGACTTTCTGGACAATATAAAGTTCCTCCTTTTAACTTAGAATTAACTTTTTTTTTTAACTTAGAATTCAATGGCATATAAATGCTACTTTATTGTGCCGTTTGCTTTGTACTTATATATGTTGAATGCATCATAAATCTATAGAAATTCCTTTGTCTGTTGAGGAAACTGTCAGCAAAGACAAATAGATGTGCATGTGTCCACAGTTCACAAAATCATTTAATACAACATCAACAGCTATGAAGAGCTTATTGAGGCAGTTGCTAAAATAATGTTTCATATAGCCAATGAAAACTTTTGCAAGAATTGCTGCTGATCAAAAAAGATTGACTGATTATTGACTTTAATTGCCTTGAAGATAGTGAGAATGGTGTTCAAATAATCTAAATCATTTTTTAACTATAGGACTGTAGGAGTAAATATATTCTGGATTGTCTGGTATGGTCCTGTCATAGTTTTGGACAGTCAGAACATAATATCCTTTTCATAGGGTGCTCAAATTTTACAAATGGACTAGTTTTACCTATGTGTTTATTTATTCATTTATTACGGCATCCTTCTACTGGAAGACCTCTGATTTCAGATGAAGGAGAATTTTTCATAATTTCTTGTATCTACTCTTTAAAAATTGAAAAAAAAAAAAGATAAATATTTCCCTGTCTATCTTGTATATAATTCAGTTGAACTCTAAATAACTTAGCACCTACATCATAGAATTGTTTTTTTTTTTTTTCCACACAGCTGCACCACATGAGTTTTGCGAAGTGAGTAAGTGGTCAGATAGTGTTTCTGGATCTTCCCTTCCTCTGTTTTTCCTAGCAGATAAGCTCCAACCTCATGGTAGAAAATCTTATTAAGCTTGAAGGAAGTTTAATTTTATGGAATTTATATTCAATTTATTTATAATTGAATTTCTGGGCATTTTTGTTATCCTAGTCCTCCATGTCAACCAGTTATTTCTTGATTTTCTGTATTAATGGAAACATTATAATTATCAGTTTTCCTTGTTTTACTCCCCCTATTTTTCCCCAAAGTCGTTAATGAAATTATTAACCAAACTGGTCCTAAAACTATTCTTTGTGGAACTTCATCAGAAACATTTAAGTCAGCTAGTTCCTCTTTCAGCATTACCTCTTTCTGCTTCTGTTTCCTCTAGTTTCCACATTAAAGATGCTTTGCCAATCTTTATCAATTTAATCATATTTTCGTATGTGGTACCATTTCAGATACTCTATAAAAATGGTATCTGCTACATTACTGTGCCTAAAAATCAACTATGAAAGAATATCCATTCGTATTAATCTGGAAATAATAGTTCTCAGACAACGAAATTGTCACTTTAATGGTAAGCATTTATTTTGAACTATTAGTAGGGAACCAGCATGCATACTGTAGGTAATAAGATGAAAACCCCTGAAAAATCCATTAAACAAATATCTTCCTCCTATGAGAAAGGATCCAGGTTTCTTGAATTTTCTTCCTTCCTTTCTTCTTTTACTCAACAACTACAACTTCAAAAATTGGTATTAGTCTTCAAACAATATGTGTTGCATTTATTTTCTCTGTATTATAAATGCTCTGAATGAAGTAAATTCTAAATCAACATGCATCTGCTGTGGAACTTACAGCATAACTTACTGCAGTTTGCCAAGTGGATCAAGGAGGAATGTTACAGAAATGCCTATTCTATAATTATCTTAGAATACATGTAGATAAATAAATATTAATATCCGCTGCTCAGATTCATTTTCTCTAACAGTGATTCCAGGATATTTTTGCCAGGAAATGAATAATGGTAGATCTGAAATGCTGAAGGATGGAACAAGCATCTGTGTTTTTTCTCCAAGCTTTACTGCTTTACTGTTCCTCTGCAGTCTTCTACAAAGCATAGAAGTGACTACAAGTAATTTTAGAATATTAAAGTGATAAGGTTTTATACTTCTGTGCAAAATCTTCTGTAAATTTTGTGTGGAATCTGTGTAGGACTGGAAAAGAAATGTTTTTTTTTTTTCCCCTTTTTTTCTTTTTTTATTTACATAAATCAGAAAAGAGGATGGTTTACAAAGACTCAGACTTGGCAGAGGAACAAATGTGGTAATAAATCCAGTGGTAAGGATTTTGTATGATATTAAGTATACTCTTCATCTTGTGATGTGCAATTCCTGTTTATTTTGACTGCCATCTGCAGACCAAAAATGTGTGTTGTATGATCAATCTGACTTGATATATGTGCCAAAATGGTATTGTTACCGCCCATATAGCCACCTACTATTTGACACCACCTTTATTTAGTATCTAAAAATATATTGATTATTTTTCTCCACTCTTTCATTCTGATTTCCCCCTCATCACAGTTTTAATAAGATGACTTAGATAAATTCTGAATGAAGTAACTATGTTTTTTAATTCAGGTGATTTAAATCTCTTGTGCCATCTGTACATTATCATTATGTCCAAAAATAAAGCAGAACAGTCTAAATATTTAATAAATTTTTGAAGAAGATTATGTTCTATTTGAAGAAATGAACTGAAAGGGATAACATTGACAGAAAGGATAATATAATTGATAGATTTTTTGGCAGTCTAAATTAAATATTTGAAAAAAAAGTAAGGGACATAAAATATTTTCTTTATAGAAATAAAAAAGAGAAGATTTAAGTTTGTTTGTTTTTTGTTCATAGAATAAAGATGTTTCACAAAATGGACTTCCACAGAATGAAATGAAAATGTTTGATGAAGAGATCTTAGATATGTTTTAGTACTGAAACAAAATGACTTTTCATAGCATAATCCAAGCAGTGAAGTAGGTGCTTGGTGGTAGTGCAAAGCCTACAATATCTGTTTCCAAAGTTTCCAAAGAAAACCTCTCCAGGACACTTGTTCCAGTGTTCGGCCCCCCTCATAATAAGGCAGTGTTTTCTTATGTTCAAGTAAAATTTCCTGTTTTTCAGATTATGCCCATTGCCTCTTGTCCTCACACTGGGCATGACTGAGAAAAGTCTGACCCTAACCACTTAACACCTTCACATCACATAGGTAAGATCCTTCATCTTCTGCAGGCTAAAGCCACCTCTTCTCCAGGCTAGCAGTCCCAACACCCACATCCTCTCCTCATATAAGGGGTGCTGCAGTCCTTTAATGATCTTTGTGGCCCTTCACTGGACTCAGTGAAGTACTCTTGTACTGGACTCCCAGTCCCCAGGAACATCAGTGTATTGCCGCGACCTTTCAAGGAGAATTAAGGGTGGCTTCATAATGAGATCGGCCAGCTTCTCAGCACTCACAGGTGCATCTCTTCAGGGCCTATGGGCTTGTTTATGTACCGTTTGTTTAAATGATCTCTAACCTCCTCCTCCATGGAGGGTAAGCCTTCATTGCTCCAGACTTCCCCTCCAGTCTCATGGGCTTGGGATTCCTGAGGCCAGTCATACCGATGAAGGCTGAGGCCAAGGCTTTCAGCTCCTGTCATTTCTGTGTCTTTGTCCCCAGCACCCCTGCCTCCATTCAGCAGTGGTCCTTCATCTTCCGTAGCCTTCCCTTTGCTGCTTATGTAGTTGCAGAAGTGTTTCTTGTTGCCTTTCATACGCCTTGCCAGTTCCAACTCCAGGTGGACATTAGCTCTTCTGACTTCATCCCTGAATGCTTGGACAGTGTCTATATATCCTTCCCAGGTCATCGGCCACTGCTCTTGTAGAATTACTTTTTATGTTTGAGTTTGGGACAGTAGCTCGTTGTATGTCTGCAAGCTTCCTGTGACCTTTGCTTCAAGGAGGTGATGCTTGAATATCAATGAATAACCTTGACTCCTCTTTCCTCCAGGGCAATCCCATGGAATTCTTCCAAACTGATCCCTGAACAGGTTGAATATGTGAATCATAAATGATATTACACATTATTTAATATAAGTGTATGTATGTCATAGTATATGTATATCATTTAATATGTGTATCTCATTAATATATATAGTTGTATTAATGATAAAATATGTAAATCATTAACTGCAGAGAAAACAAAATATTTTCAAAACAGTCTGTGAAAATGTATGTGTTCTTGCAAATGTACATGTGTGCTTAACTTCAATTATCATTTTATCTGCTGAATTTCTTCAGTATGTAGCATTAAATTTTACTGAGGGTTACTTATAAGCTAGATAGACTCCTTATATGTTGGAGATAGAATAATATATATATATATATATATATGTAGTGCTAATTTTCCTCTACTTTCAAGTTGAAAAGAATAAAATCCATCTATTGAATTTTGAATGCAAATGATTAATCTCCTAAAATAGTCTAACTTGGACATTTTAAATCAATACTACAGAAACAGTTATTTTATATTCACAAAATTTCATTCAAAAGATCATTTGATATGGAAATTTTCATTGATTTATCCAAGGTTTTGACTTTGTTGATAATCACCATTTTTAAAAAAATACAAAAATATATCAGAATTTTTTTCAGCAAATCTGATAAATGTTTTGGCTGTCAATTGCATGCATTGGTTAAGCACTAACAAGCAAGGTTGCTTACTGGAATTCTTACTGGCATGGTATATGTTTTTAATCACATAGTTATCTGATTTCTGTAAAGTAGACAAGAGTGGTCTAAATATTGGAATATAAATACTGGGCCATAAACAAATGCAAAAATCTTGCGTGATAATGCCTGTTAAAAATAATTGAACATCTTTTAAACAAAGTCTTAGACCAAGATCTAACCTTTAATCCTTCAGATTTTTAAATATGGTCCTCGGGAAAAGGTGTCACTGATTAGACAGGGAAGATATGTGGCCTGATCTGTACCGAAGATCAAGTGTTCTTGCATGATAAGAAAGACTGTTCATTTTAGACATGAATCACTTTTTTGTTCTTCTCGCTGTAGGATTCACAAAAACAACAAAGTAAAAATTGGCTTAGTTCTGCACTCATGTTCAGGTGCAGATACCAAAGTCCCCTAGTCGTTAAATACAGGGAAGATAGGGGAGAAGCTAATAATGGTCATTTAAATGCTGTATTCTGATATGTTTCTTTCTTGATATTCAACAATCTGGTAAAAAATTGGCTAGGATCATACAGTTTAAAAATTGTAGTAAATATACAAATCAGAAATAATCACAGGACAAGGTATGCCTCAGTACAAGGTATATGTGTGCCTTTGACATGTCTTCCTCAAAATGACTTTTTGGAAGAGAGTCGTAAGAGCTAGCTGTGCTCTATGTGCCCAGAGTAGGTACGCTTCATGTGAGCGGTGCAAAGAGTAATAGAAACATATAAGACCTCCTGAACAGCACAAAAATCCAGTCTTCTTGAAAGAGGATATTTAGATTGTGGTCTAAAAGTCTAAATATCCTGTCTTAAAAAAAAAAATGTTAGAACCAGCAGCAATTTAACAGAGCAAGAAGCAATGTGAAAAAAACTTGTTTTGGCAGAAATTCTGTGTAGTGCAGAAATAGATAATGATTTTCCTTTTTTCCAATCTCAGAAACAAGGGTTCTTACCTCACCTATGCAAAACTTGGAGAGGATTTCCAATTCAGACATTATTAAAATGAACATTTTATTTTTTCTTGAAAATCCTTTCGTGGGTAGATAGTGAAGTAAAAAGCTCATGAAACTTTTGTGGTTGAGTCACTACAGATAAGTAAAGTGACTTCTTTTCAAAGAATCTTCCTCAGGCATTTTCTTTTGCCTGACATGCTGGTGAGCATTATGGTATTCACATATGGTATTAAATTAAGCTTTACTGTTTGTGTCTGCCTGGCTTGACACTTTGACTCTCTTCCTTTTCTATCATGTGCAGTGTTTTTGCCTCAGAGTGCTTAGATATTTCCATAATATTTGCAGTATCTTAACATTTTAGTTAAAGAATCACTTTCCCCTTTGACCTGGTGAGTGATACTGAACTTCTTAAACTCAGGAAAAAAAAAAAAGTATAAAATATGAGGATTTTAATATACTGCTTCTAGGTTAGGAATACTGACTGCTTTCTGGCTTAACCAGCTAAATTCTTAGTGATTCTAGTTACTGAAGAGTCTGTGCATAGTTTGGGTGACCGGACATGGTTTGACAATTTGCTTGCACTTTCTAGGAGTCTAGGATTGAAATTACAAACAGTTTAAGATGCATTAAAGATAATGTTATCAATTTTATTAGTAGTACATTTTTATTATATTCAACACAATTTTATTTTCTCATTAAAATTTGCACCCTTACATCTGCCATCATGACTATTATAAAATTTTCTTATTAATTTCAGAGGGTGAAGATAGCCATAAAAGCTGCATGAGTCAGAAACTAGTTATACTTTTACTTGTAGTAATTGGCATGCCCCAATTCATTCTTAAAAAAAAAAAAAAAAAAGCAGTTAATATGTCAAAGGGTAGCATTGTGGTTCTGAAATAACTTGTCATATTTGTTAATTCTAAAGAAAATAACTTTTATAAAATCAAAGAAAATACTGATGTGTAGTGATATTTCTATATTTCTATATCTATATTCCTTTTCAGGAATTCCTGTTGTATAAGACTGAGTAGGGTCACCACACTCCCTAAGACCAACTACTTCGTCATGACAGCAGTATGTTGGGAGAGCAGCTAACAAATGAATGCACAAAATAGAAACACATCCCAAACATAAATAGGGAATTTTCTGGTTACTGTCTTGCTGGTAGGTAAAAGTCATTGAGCCTGAATAGTAATAGGTTGGGAGGGTGGCTGGTGTCATTTGGATGATGCTTGATCAGCCTGCGAGCACTTCCTTCATTAGATAGTGTTTTCAGTAACAATTAAAGGATCACTCTGCTTAGATAAAACTAGTACAGTGGTGTTGCTAGCAGAATAATTTCTTAGGACTTTTGAAGTCCTGCTTAACTAAAGTGATGATGAAATAGGCTTGCCTGGGAGTCCAGCACATGTGGAGCAGGGGTAGTACTTGCAGTGTGTAGAAATGTACACAAAATACATGTCTGTAAGAGATAAAGGCCTCATTCTACTCACTTAAAATATATATATATATATATAAAAAAATGTATCCTAAGTATGTGCTTGTTTCTGTCTGAGCACTTAGTTCATGGGACAGAATGCATGCTTTGCAAGTTTGCATGTGACACAAACTTGAGGCAAACTATTAATAAGTGGGTGCACAGAGCTGGCATTTATAAGGACCACAGCAGGTTGATGAATCGTGTGGCTCCACAGCAGAAGCCAACAGGACCCTCATGAAATTTGGCAGACGTGTGAAAGTCCTGCATCTGGGCCAGAACAAGTCTGTACATTAGCACAGGCTAATGTAGAGTGTCTAGAAAGCAGCAGTTCAGAAAAGGAGGTGTGGATAAGTTGCAATGTGTCCTTAGGATTATTGCCTATTTTGCTGCATTAACAAGAGCATAACTAGCAGCTCACACTTATTCCCCTGTGCTCAGCACTCATGAAGCCAGACCTAAACACGTGTACTCAGTTTGGGGCATTTTAATGCAAAAGATCTGTAATCCAGTGGGGTGGTACGAAGCAGTTAGGAGCCTGGAGCAGGGAAAATATTAGAAATTGGGGGAGCTTGCAGGAGAGAAAGCTAAGAAGGAAGGTAATTGCAGTCTTCCACAAAAGGAGTGGGGGATATAAAAGGACAGAGCCAGACACTGAGGTACACAACAAAAAGACAAAAGACATAGGGGGCAAATTTGCATTAAGGGATCTGACTGATCTTAAGGAAAAAACAATTCACAGTAATGGTGGTGAAGAACTGGAGCAGATTGGTCAGAGAGTGTGAGAAATGTCCATCCTTAGAGATTTTCAAAAGTCTGCTAACTATGACCTTGAGCAGTCTGATCTAACTTTGAAATTACTGCTGTTTTGAGTAAGAAATTGGACTAAGTGATAGACTCCAGAGAGCCATTTCAACCTAGTTACAGATCTACGATCAGCTTTGAAAGTTGGAAGTGCATCATTTGCTGTATAAGCTGCTCACTAACTTTCATTTCTCTTATCACAGAAATAGATGTGAAAAATGCATATGCACATACTTTCTATTGGTCATTGCTCTGGATAAATATTAACTTGCCATTAAACATCACAGCTGGATCCTGGAGAAATGGAAGTACACTTTTATTATTCTGAGCTAAAGGGTAATTTCTAACTACTTCCCCTGAGAAATAAATGGATAAAAATGGATAATAATAGATAAAATAAAACTATTCAGATCCTCTACTAACAAGTATCACATTTGCATGCTTTTAGATACCCCTTAGGAAGGTGTTTCATACTTGGGTTGGCCTGTAAAACTCAGAATAATCAAAATGGACATGAAAGTTGAACTGCACTGTGATTAGTTCTGATATCAGACAAACTAGAAACGCAGTACTGTTTTCTGCTTCCTTAATTTTATTTTACCAGTTATTGCACTACTGGATTTCTCTCTTAACAAGCAGCAGGAAGTTCTTGAACATGTTGGACTCTAAGAAGGAAATCATTAAGTATATAAATGCAGTAATAGAAAGGAGAGGTATATTGTAGAAAAGATTTAGGTTGATGAAACCTCACTGCTTAAGGGCAGGGTTTGTACGATCGAAGGGGAGTGAGAAAAGAACCTTTCAGAAAATTTTATCCATGTAAAAGCAGAGAGCTTTGATGAAGACTGAATAGAGAAATGTGTATCACAGGCATTATATCTCTTTCGTCTTGAGCAATGTAAACCATTTCAGGAATACAGATTCTGACTGAATGGGCACCATTAGGGAATAAACCATATGTAATGAATGACCATGGGTTCAAGAGACTAAGGCAGATTGCCAGTTTCCACATATTGCAAATGAATTTTCAGGCAAATGAAAGCAGAGAAATTCCAGATATTAATTTAATTCTTGGCATATTGGCATGGAAAATACTGCTAGTTCCATGTGTGATAATGGGTTTTGAAACATTTACTTTCTTTTAGCTACAGTGTATTAATTTGGATCGATAAGCTATAGGAAAGGGACACAATCAAATGCTGTTTTTCATGTAGATGGTTTCAGGTTTGATTACAGTTGTAAGCTTTGCTAAGTCTATATAGGAAACAGTTGTTTTAACATCATGTTGTGGATATTGCAGTCAATTTTAGCTATTTGTATATGCATATTGTATATCATTTTTAATTAAAGTAAATAAAATAGCAATAAAATGCAGTAGACAGCAATGTAAGGTTTTTTTGTATATATCTCTAAGGTTTAATTTAGCAAAGCAAAGCGCCTATATACTTCGGCATGCCTCAGGATGCAAGTGAATTAATTTTTGCGTAACACAAAGAATATGTGTTTGGAAATTATCATATTCCTATCAGTACAGTAGAAAAACAGAGTGACCAGCCTTCACTGCCAAATATACAATTCGGCACTGGCATCAAAAGCGTATTTTATCTGGACTTTTGTCTGCATGATCTTTTGTTCTATCATCCACACAGATACTAAAATGCCTCTGTCAGCACATCTCAAAAGAATTCTAATAGAAAAAAATCTAACCTGAAAATGATGTAATTCCCATTTTTTTGGCAACACACTAGTTTAAAGGATTAGAAGTAGGGGAAAAAAAAAGTAGGGTTTCATATTTGTTGGTTCAAGCGGACAAGATAACACCTTTCTAAAAAACTCCTTTACTACCATCTTGAGACATTTTGCTGATATTTGCATGTGCTACATTTCTACTTATAAGCTTATAGCCTTGCCATCAAAGTAGTTATAGCTAAGCATCCTAATGTAACTGTAATGAAAGTGGATTTGTTAAAAAGTAAATGGATTTCATGCTATATTTGAGAGTCAAAACATATAGAACCTTTCAAGTTCCTATATGCAAGGAGATTCAGAACAAAATAGTAGGTTATTATAACGCATAAGTTTATTGAATGCCTGGTGCTCAGTTGTTTATTTGTGTGCATTTTAATGGTTTTTCCAACATCCTGAAATTATAGCCTTTTGGGATTTCTCCTTTATGGTTGAAATAGTTAAGTACTTTAAAACAGAAGATAATCTTTAAGCACAAATTTTAATTAGAATATTTGCTAACAGAATAGAAATAAGAAATGATGGAAAGAAACCAGTCTTTTCCTACTAAACTGCCAGCGCTAATTATTTTCTTATTATCTGTGGTTTACCACTGCATGGATATTATATAATGTTAAATTGTTAAGAAACCTTGTTTTTTGCCTCTTATTTGTGTAAAAATGCATTCAGCTTGATTTCAACCACAGTGGTATGATACTGATTGAAAATGTAAAAATTACATGAAACTCATCCTAAATTAAACCATAGTTTTGTTTGTTGGCATCAAACATTTGCTTGCTGAATGAAAGATCTACCTACACTGTCCTCTTACTTGCCTGTGGACACAATCTTTAGTCTGCTAATGTAACATTTTTTATTACCTAAGAAATATTGCTAGGTTGAAATCATCACTCACTACGAACAATCTGGAAATACCGGTAAACAGATTTGTTACTTCAGGGGTAGATTATCAGGCATTTCACATCCTGGCATTTCTGAACTATAGCTCATCTAAAAGGCAACAGCTTATATCTTTGTCATAGCCATCTGCATACTGTACACATCTGTATATTGTAACCCTATAGTTTTGAGGTACAGAAGTTTGCTTTTAGTAATTTATATTTTAATACAGATAAAGGCTGATTTACAATTACTTATTACTGACACTCCACCAGTACTGTATCTTTTTATGTGTTTGTCATATCTTCGTTAGGATGACATTAAGTATTTTCTACTTATGCTGTCATGGAAGTTGTACGTCTTAAAAGTTGTCATTATTTTCTGCCCAATCATGTTTTAAAATTCCATTAAGAGATTCAGGTTTGCTACAGTTTATAAATGATTGTAAGTATTCAGAGTTTATTAGCAGCATTTGTTATGAGAACTTCCGTATCTTGGGAAGACTCAGACACAAACATATTTAGGAATATTATTGTTTGGGGATTGTGATGTCCCTCTTTTACAGTTATCAACAGTGAAAGAAGTAGTAAATATTCAGGAGTGCCTTTGAGATGTTGCACAGAATGAGATTATGGTTTTAATTCTTCAGGCTGGTTATTGTTTTATATAGGTTTCAAACCGCATGAAGGAAGTCTGAATTGCTACCAAGATTAGTCAAAGTCGTGGAGAAAGTCCATCATATTTTTTAATTGACAGCTTAACAAACACAGAAATAATATTTAAAAATTCATGAACTTTTAATAGCGTTCACTGAATTCTAGCAATACTGTATATGCTCTATGGTATATTAAATTTGCATTATTTAGTGTTTGTATTCTCCTTATCCTTTTCCAAACAATGCAATGCAATGCTAATTAAAAACACATTTGCCACTGAGAAAACTTGAGATTTGTCTACAGTTTCAATGTTTAATTAACTTCTGTATGTCCTTAGGTAAGTTGGGCCTCCAGACATACTAATCATAAGTATGGATGTGTGTCGTTAGCAGTGCGGGGTAGATGAGTTGCATTGATGAAAATATGGAGAAACCATCTCAAAAAAGAAACAATTAACTTTTTTTTTTTTACTTTTTTTTTTTTTTTTTTTGGTCATTGAGGCAGTATTTCTATTTCTGGAAATAGTATAAGTCAACCGGAGGAATATTAGAGGTTGAGTGTTCTTTTCACTGTAAAATACCAACAGTGACCAAACAAGGCTGCGTATGCATTCCGAATTTGGACTTGTTCCTCTGGGGGCAGGGAGGTAGGATGGGAGGAGTTTATGGGTTTTAATTATTATTATTATTATTATTATTTATCTTTTATTTTTATCTACTTTTATTTCTTCTAAATCTTTCTTGGTTTGTGCCTTGGCATATGATATCATTTATTGCTATTCATTAGTTTGTGTATTAGGAAAAGAAAATAATGTCCACTAACTAAACAGAAATACAATGCAGCAACAGTGTGAGCAGGCTAAGCCCTATATAAACAATGGCTCTCAAAGGGGATATTAAGGATAGAGTAGAGAATGGTTGATATTTCTTCAGAATCTGTTTTGCTCTGTACTTCTCCATTTTGAGGTTTATGTATTCTCTGGGGATGTCATAACACTTGCAGTTAAGTACCTATGTGCTCTATAAAATAATCTTTAAACTAGAAACCAATCAATCAGCAAGACTGCATTGATATAAGCTATGCCAGGAATAAAAGGAATAAAACAGTGTCAAAAATTTGCCTGAAAAATCCAGCTCAAATAGTTTTCAAGTTCTTTCATATTAAATAAATAGACCAACACTCAGAACAGTTCTTGATATTTAATAAGACTGAACCTAAGGGTATACATTTTATTATGAAATCCATTTAGCATCATGTTTTTGTTTATAAGTAGAGATCAAGAGATCCTTGCATTTTTGCATTTGTGTTGTTTATGTCCTTGTATTTGGGGAGGGAGAGGAAAGGTGCTCAGCAAGAAACAGGAGAATTAGAGAGAAGTTAAAAACAAACCTAAAACTTGTTGAATGGACATTTCTGCATGTGCTCCTTCTCCTTCTGCCTAATAACTTTTGGTTAATATATTAATTCAAGTTAAAATTGATATAATTTCAGGTCTTATATTTTCATTTTAATAGCATAGTTATTTTCCTGCAAAAGCTCTGGTTTTGCTAAATAAGCATCCTCCAACATAAAAACAAAGTAATCTTTTTTTTTTTTTTTTTTTTTTTTTCTTCCTGTCAGACCTAGTAACTACCCAGGAGAATATCATAACTGGAAACAGTTCAAGATGGAATCATGACATGAATTAAATGAATTATTGGTTGTGGTTCCCATATGACATAAGAAATCTGTGAATTATTTAGCATATTGCATGTATTCTCTCTTTTTTTCTCCTCTGAGCAGTACGATGTTTGTAGTGTGGATTTATACCACGTGCTAACCTTTGTCCATTCTTTCTTACCTTGTGGTATGTTAAATTCCACCAGTTGAAAGAATAATTAATTTAAAGAAACAATTCATTTCAGTAAAAAAAACATATCAGTATGTTCACAGTTCATTAAAATAAAATTCAACAAAATTGCTCTTTAATGGGAAGAAGATAAAAAAAAAAGTATGTATTTTAAAATAACAAAGTTTTTTTAACTTTTTAAACTTATATTCGGAAAAGAGGAATAGACCTTTTCAGTCTGTCCTTAGCCACTATATGTCCTTCTTGGAGTCTCAGCCCAGGAGGAACTGCAGAAATGGGGTTAGAATGCTACATAAATCATCAATCATCCTCAACTGAATGAGAAGAGCTAAGATTATCATCTTTTTAAATTTTTGAAATGGCTCCATGAATTCTTACCTACAAGGATGATGTAGTTAAAGAGAAACTGATTCAAAAAAGAAATTGAGATTGGTAACATAAAATCCTATTGCCAATAAATGACACCATAAATGAGACAGGTGAACTCAGCATGCATGTGATGCACCAACCAGAAAAATTTTAATTTTATCTCAACTTTACCTATTCATCACTAGGCTTTCTTTTTCACCATTCTATCAATCGTAACATTTATTTTATGATATACTTATTAAATTTAAAATTAGAATGTGCATCAAAAAAGTAGATGAATGCAACTATTCATTTCTGGGTAATTCTTATTTGTGTCATTACAATCCTTTGTATACAAAGTGCCTCTGTCACCCTAAGTGACTGAATCTTAAGAAATATATCCTAAGGTTATCAGATTTGAAAATACTGGCTTATGACATTGCCTGTTGCAGACTTTCTCCTGATGTTTCTAAGGTTTGTGAAAAAAGTAGAAGAGAGAAGAGCGGAAGTGACCCAAGTGTATCAGAAATCTTTTCTGGGAGTTAATGGCCTACAAAAAGAAAATGACTGTAAGAATTAGATAGATCTTTTAAGTGTTTAAGCTGTTTTTATATGCTAAAGTTACTTATTTCTGTCATGAGCTTAAAAAAAAAAAAAAAAAAAAAAAAAGGAGAGAGGGTGTTACTATAACTGTCCTAATAATTAATAATGAAATGTGTTTAAATCAATATTTGATCTTTCTTGAGTATACTCAAGCTTCAACATAAGATATGATTTCAATCTCGGAGCCGCTGAGCTCTAATACAGATCATTTTTTAATACTTGAAAGGTCCATGAAGGTACTTCACATGACTTTTTCTGTATCAGCTCGTAAGAGTTTATACTATCTAAAATCCATAAAAATGAACACTCTAATCAATGTTTCCAAACTTCAATTATCAAAGGTCAAGCCATATTTTATTTTCAGGTTTTATGCATTTTCTATAAAAGAGTTGTATAAATAACTTGAGTAAGCTATATTAATTGACTGCTACTTATTTATCCGATTTTTAATAACTTCTGGAGGTTTTTCAGCCATCACACAACAGATTTTGTTGACTAGAAAACCCAAAAAGAATTGATTTCTTGATAGCTCACAGTGCCATCAGTGGTGGCCATTACAGTATTATATTTTTATTGTTTTCTTTGCTTCCATTCTAGCATTATGGCTGTACCTAGTGCTTGAAAAACTGTGTTCCCACCTTCAAAACCTCAAAAGCTATCCTTCATATTACCTACCTACTAACTATCTTTCTACACTTACATTTTATCAACAGCTAGTAAATGCTTCTTGCATTTTAGGATAAGATTGCAAAAGGAAAATTTAAGGTTTATCAGAGAGCAGATAAGATGTGAGTCATTAGTTAGGAAAGCAGTTTGAGCTAATGACTAAACAGATAAAGAGATTATTACTGTTATAACTAGTGATGAAGCAGGAAGTATTTTGTTTAAGAGAAGATGGGCTCTTTCTCTGAAATGATTCTCAAGGGGAAGTATAAGATACAGTCTTGATTCAAGAATCAAAGGGGGACAGAAAATGTTTTCTTAGGCCTCGTTCCTGAAGAGACAGAGCTATTATTTTAAAAATGAAAAATACTCTTTCTTGGTGTCATGTACCAAATGTCTTATATATTCCACATTAGAAAACAATTTACTGGCAATGCCACTGACTCAATAGGATCTCTTATTACAAACTTCATGAGCAGGGACTAGTCTTCGTTTAAGCCATCGTGTATGATGTGATGAGCAGAATGCGATGAACAGAGGGAAGGTTTGTCCATACAGGCAAAATATGACTAGTTAATATTACTTAACCATTATAGTAGCAAAAAATGTTTATCTGGATTTTTTTTCTTTTAGATTTCAAAGAGCTTTAGAAATGAATTTATTTTACACTAAGCAAAACAATTCATTTGATGTCAGGATCAAAGTCTTCTAGAGAATTTGCCTCCATTTGCATCAAAGCAAAAGGTCTTTTGACATCAGTAAGGATTGTATTTGTAGTTCTCCACTCAGATCATCTGAGTAAAGCCATCATGGACAAAAGATGTTACTCATCTTTCAACTAATAGCAAAACATCTATTTTAAAGCAACTCAGGCATCTCTGACCCATTTCTAGAAAGCAAATGGAGTAATGTCTATGTATAAAAGCAATGTCATACAACCCTATATATTCAAAGCTAGTCAGCCTTTCAAACCTATTTTGAGTCCATCCTAATTGTAATGCAAAAGAACAGGTACATTGGAAAAGCAGTAGGGAGAGAAAATCTGATAAACACTTTATCAGAAAATAATAGGGAGATACAGGCTTGTCTGGGTCAGCATGAACTGTCAAGCAGTAGGGCTTATATCAAGAAAGTAATAATGGTTTTCCTGTAATTCACAGCGTGACAGTAAAGTCAGTTAAAGTGTCAATGTCAACCTCAAAATAATGTTTGTTTATTTTTGTTATTTTTTAGTGGCTTCGCACTAAGGGTGATATTCATTTGCTTTAACATTACCTGCTTGAAAATTAAATTGTAGCTAATTATTTCTTTCAACATCTCTGCCAACATCAGTGGGTATAGGGTTATTTCTGGAAGACAAAGGCATATCTGTTTCAAACAGGTGGGCTGAATATACTTATATACTTATACTAGTTACTATACTTACACTGGTTATCGGATCCATTTTACTTAAATGTGGCCACCAAGAAGTAAGGCAACTAGTGCAAGCTAATCATTAATATTTCCTCTGTAGTCAATGGAGACATACAAGTACTTAGCATTTATTTCTATATGAAGATAGATGTCTAGTATAGATTGAAGAAATCACAGTATAGAAGTGCCATTCTCTGTCTACTGTCTAAAGAGAGTAGTTCAGAGTAGACGCTCCACACACATCGAGTTAGGTGATATAAAGTTCTCACTAGCCATTCCTTTAATCACTTGTCAGAATTTTACTGCACCTCATAGTTCTGCATATAGATAAAATATAAATGATAAATAAATTTAGTTAAGAGAAGGTATACAAATGCTAACAAATGTTTAACTTTTAAATTATTTTTCACCTCTTTCCCAGATGCCTCTATCCTCAGCCTGTACCAACAACAAGTCAATGAACTAAATCAATGATAAGTTCTTTTATAAGTCTCATTGCCCGTCTTCTTCCCAGCAGGAGAGATCTTCAAACCACTGACTTGCTGACAGCTTTGGAAAGAGACACAGATTTTTTTTTTTTTTTTCTGGGAATAGCTTTTTCTACTCCCTTCAAAAGTCCTGTCAAAGTTTTTCTTTCTATGAATGAGCCTCAGATAACTTTTAAAATAATCTACGAAAGGGATGAAAAAAATTGACTTCCCGACACTATTGTCTGAAGAACCATAAGGAAAAAAAAATCCAAAGAATCATTTTATTGCTCTTAATTATTTTGACATTCAATAATTACTGAGTGTCTGCGAGGGAATTAGGATCTGACCTTGGCAAAAGATCGTCCTTAAATGATATTTCTTCCAAGAGGTTTTGAGCTTAATTGCAGTTGAAATGCAATTCCCCCATGAGAACTGTCTGGCACTGGAGCAGGCTAAGGGACAGTGGTCTCCATGGTTGGAGCTTTTTAAGAGCCAGTTGGATCAAACTCTGAGCAACCTGGTCTGACCTCCTCACTGCCCCTGCTTTCAGTGGGAGGCTGGACGACCACCCATCTGAGGTCCTTTCATGGATGAATTATCCCATGATCTTATGTTGCTGGAGGGCCAAAATTGTTGCATCAGCAGTCAGGTGTTAGAAAGAGACACCAATTTCATTGCTGGAGCAGGAAAGATGCAAACAATCTTTCAGGAAAAACCCGAAACTGAAAGGGATGGCATGACTAAAGAATATACAGGCAAAGGACTTGTGAGGTGGAATAGAGAACCATTTGGAGGACATGAATATCCTTGAGATTGATGTGATAGAGCAAGCAAAGAAATATATTAAAAAATAATATAAGCAGTTGAACTACATAATAACAAAATTAAAGGTGGGTTGTAAATGTATCTGACAGCCTGTCCTCAGAACTGTTTTCCCAAGCTGCTGCTAAAGATCTTCTTTTTTTTCACTTTAATCACTCGTATGCAAAAGATCAATCTTTTGTAGGTTCCAACTATTTTAGCATTTTTAGCATTGCTTTGAGTAGAAAATGGCATTTTTCCTTTTCTTATTTCAAAATTCTCTTGTTTATTCTCTTTCTAGAAGATATCAAAAGGGATGAAAGAACCTAACTAAGTACAGTCTGAATTTAACTGAAAGAGTCTCCTTTCTGCAAGCAAACAGGCAGGCAAGTAAGTAGATAGATAGGTAGATAGATAGATAGATAGATAGATAGATAGATAGATAGATAGATAGATAGATGTATAAAATATATATGTATAATTGTATCACTAGTTGGTGATATTGTTTTTTAATTTATTTTACTTTTCAGACCTAACCCTTTTTTAAACCATAGGAAAAGAAAGCATACTAGAGCTGTTTAGGCCAAATACTGTTCTTAAGTCAGTGAAATGCAAAAGTACTCCATTTGTTACATACCTCTCTTTCTTCCTCACTACTTCATGTTAGCTTTCATTATTGGATTTAGGTCTTTAATCCCTTTTTATGGGAGGTATTTTAACTAATTTTTTATTAGATAATATGTTACTGAAATATGTCTCTATTGTGCCTTTGCACCTGTGTCATTTCTTACCCACATACTTTCAGAAGTTGCCAGATGCTGCTGTTAGCCCTGAGAACTACCAGAATATGAGAGAAGAGAGGTACTCTAGAGAGGCAGAGTGACTACCTACCAAAGTGTGGGTCTCAGAGAAGATCAGAAGAAGTTGTGGTGTAGCTGAGCTAAACCTCTGGTTATTCAGATTTTTACAGATTGAGAAACCAACACAGAAAAGTCTAGAGTCTTATCTAGCAACACAGATGTCAACATTAGACCTCAGGAGTTCTTGTCTAGACAGATCTAGTCAACACTGGAATCCAAGAGTTTCTCTGCAATGTCCTCCCCTATCTTTAGAATGGTTACATTGCCTGAAGGTCCTTCAGATGTACTTAGGAAATTCAAGAATTAAAAATAAGTTTTGTATTGTTCAAGTAAAATCAGCAGTATTAAGTTTTTTTATAAAGTAAGAAGCTGTTGTCTGTTAAGATTTGATCTGCATGTGAAATACTGTTTTTGTAGAGTGTGTAGCCACAACATAGCAAAGAATCTAGTGGTGGGCAATGAAAGAATAAGGTGTAATGGGTATAATTTAACACACAGGCAGTTCCATCTCCATACAAGGAAGAACTTCTTTCCTGTGGGGATGACAAAGCCCTGGAACAGGCTGCCCAGAGGGGTTGTAAAGGCTCCTTCTCTGGAGATCTTCCAAACCCGCCTGGCTGCCACCCTGTGCCACGTGTTCTAGGTGTCCCTGCTGGAGCAGGGGGGTTGGACTAGATGATCTCTAGAGGTCCCTTTCAACCTCAACCATTCTGTCATTCTGTGATCCACAGAAACATACGTCAATGTAGGCAACGTAATTCTTTGTCTTGAATCAGAAAATAGGATATCCAATTTTTGGCTAAAGCTAATCATAACTCACTCCTCCTGATGTATTTTCTAGTTTTATTGTTCACATTGAATACTTCAGTAAAACAGTCAAACAAAGAATATTTCAATATTTTCCATACTTTCAAATCCTTCTCACTAGTTTCCGGTGGAATTCCTATATAGAACTCTCAGTCTGTCTCTCACATAAACACACAGGCAAAGAGTAGTAATTTTTAACAAGTTCTCAAATGGAATAAAAAGAATAATAGATAAGCAAGTCACATAACATGATGCTATTAGTCTGTCACAGGATCTCTTGACATAAATCATTAGTACTTTGTTTTGTAAGCTTAGCTTATTTGTTTGTTTCTTTATAACTCTAGATTTTGCAAATCTACATATAATTTTCAAACAGCTACAGAAACAACTACTAGCTGTCCTCTCTTTTTCATGCTTAGTGATTTTCAAAGTCCTTGCAGGCTGTCCTTCCTTGTTTTTGAGAACAATACTCTTTCGTTAAAGCTTTTATGGTGATGGCCTGAAGGACTGAACACTTGTGAGGATAACAGGGGACAGGTTTTTTCATATCTCAGCTCTAAAGCAACTATTACTTCTCCTTTGCTTCTCACTTGTGCTTTTTCTTGTCTACTTAATAAGTAGACAAGGGAAATAATAAGTAGATATATCTTATCTACTTAATAAGTAGATAAGGGAAAGGGTGTAGTATTACCTCGCTGTGGTACCTGTTGCAAGCTTTCCCTTCCTCCCTTGGTTTAGTTGCTGCTATGCCAGGTCTTCCAGACTCAGCTCTAACCTTGATTTAGACCTCTGTGAAAGAGTTGTGGGAAAGTCTCTGAAGAGGTAAGAAGAACAAAATTATAGATATAGGGTTGTTAAGATGGGATTGTTTGGTGCTGAAGTATTTGAGAGTAAAAACATCAGCATAGAAAGATATAAAATACTGAAGAAAATAACCAGGAAATATAGCCAGGCTTTTTGGGAATCCTTGGGCCAAATCATCAGTGTCTGTGCATACAATGGAAGACAGCAGCTCAGCTATGCTGGGGGTTCATTGCAAGGAAGTGCAAACGTGACCTTCTCCTCACAGCCGATCATGGTCTGGGCAGCAAAGACTCTTTAGTCCCCATTATCAGTGGTGGTGAGTGCATAAATTCTAAGCCTAACAGCTCACTAAGGACATTTTGCAATAGAAGTACAAATTTTATTTTTCCTTTTGATCACATTTGTATTGTTTTCTTCCAGCTTTCAAAAGTGTTAAATGTAAATGTGCATAACAGCTGCTAGCTAGTAAAACAGATTATGTGTAATGATCTAACTGTAAATATTATACAGATGAAATAAACTATTGAGGACCTAAAAGATAGAGATGCATTATTAGAAATTAAGGATAAAATATCCCATGAATATATTCAGAAAGTTCTTACAGCCTTTCTTACAGTGTTCTTTTTAATTCATCCACTTAGCTGATTCACTATACCCTTTTCCTTCACTCGTCAGCCTTCTTCCTGGATTCACCAGCTTTTTCTTGCTGAACTTTTTTTTCATTAATTGTTAGGTATATAGGCAGATTTACACAGCCTCAGAATGGGCTAAGCCTCATAGACATCCTTTTGCAGGATCATATCTACTACAGGAGCCACATACAGAAACAATTGTAGATTCAATCTTGAAAAACTGAAAATCTTCAGCAGTTCCTATGGCAACTGATTTGATCACTATATTGAGAGGAACAATACTGTGTGAAAAGATAAAGTTTAAAAAACAGTAGGACTGTGCATCTGTTGAAATACTGATATACTCTACTGTTACTATCAGACAATTAGCCTGGCTTTTTGTGGTGGCTCTCCCCTGCTTCTATTTCCATCTTTTTTTTTTTTTTTTTTTTTTTTCCTTTACAGTTGTTACAGCTTTCTATGATTTTACCAAGCAGCTGTGTATTAAACTTAGAGGTTCATGGGTGATAGAGTTGTGTATGTGCAAGGTGCATAATATTGTAATGAACTTAACATAAAACTTAAAATTTTTTGAAAAATTCTGGTCATCAATATGGACCAGAAGTTAAACCAAATATGACTTTACTACCTTTGTGACAGTAACAGAAAATGATCTACTATTCTTGATATTCTGCCATTCTTACTAATGCCGCAACTGGACAAAAGTGATTGTCAATAACTTTCTTTGTGCAGGAAATGTGTGCTTCCAGGTTTGTACTATATATGCCACATGCTTTCCAAACAACACTACCAGGATTTTTCTGTCAACTTTTAGAAGCATATTAATAGTGGTAGATGTCATAATATTTCAATAGATAGTGATAGTGTAAAAATGTTTGCACCTCCTGTCAATTCTATCCTCCAAAAGGCAAACACAGGTATTTAAAATGTCATAAGAAGACAAGGTATTTAAAAAGTCATAAGAAGACAAATACTGAGCAAAACAAATCATTACTTTAGGACTTTATTTTATATTATTATTGTCATTACTACTATTAATGATAATGTCACAACACAGAAAAATTACCCAAAAAAAATAAAGCTTATGTATCTGTTTTTATAGTAAGCCAAAATGCAAGGATGATAGCTGCCAGTTAAGTCCTAAAGGATATGGCAATACCCAAAATGCCTTATTTCTTAAACCCTTGCACTTTTAAGAATGGGCCTTATGCTGATATGGTCAGTATTTTGAAAATTAATGCATCTTTTAACTAGTGTATGCTACCTGGGAATGCTACCACTCAACTGATACAATAACAGAAATTATCATGAGGAAGTAGCTCAGTAGAAGAGCTTCAGAGTTGCTCTTTGGTGTTAACACTTATATTGTTTAAAACTTGTTTAAAAGTGCACTTTCTATTCTGAATATGACTCTAATTTTTTATTTTAAACTAGATCTGTAAGCTTTTGATCTGCATGCGTATAATTGCACAGACCTAACGTGATTTGTCGAAGTTTAGTTGTTCAGCAATTCCATGTCTCAGGGAAATGATTTTAATAGGATACACCTTTACATATAGCAATGGCTGTAATCTACTAAATTTAGTCTTATGTCATTCAGATGTTCTGTTGCTTCCCTTGTCTCCACCATTGATTAATGAACTACTGTAAAATATTTCTCTACTGCAAACTTATGCAAATCCACAATTAAAGGTAAGAAGGTTATTTTTGTCAAATCAATCGGATTCTGTATCTATTTAAAATTGTAAAAGCGTAATTTATAATAAATAAAGACTATTAAAGAGTAATTTGTATTTTAAATACAGAAGTTTCTTTCTATGTGTCTCCAATTAACTGCCCAAATCATAAAAAAAATTATCTTCATCTTATTCACTATGTCATGAGAGGGAGGACATTCCCATCCATGTGGTACTATCTAATATGGACCAAATTTATCAAGTAAACTGAACTGTGAAATTGCACAGTGTAATGGTAAAACACAAGAATAAGTCAATTAAATTGAAAAGCTTTTACAAAATTTGTAACTTCCAGTGTACTGTACTATGTACAAGTTTTTTTGTTCTAGAAATACACTTAAAGTTTTAAGTGTTTTAAATCTAAGTGGGTTTTCAAAAGTAGTCACAGTTGCCCTAGGTGCTTCTGGTGATATTTCTTATAATCTCATGTGGCTAGCAGGCTGGTTCCTCAGTCCTTCTGAGGAAAATCAGTTGCCCAGAAGCACAAGGGACCAATGCCTAGGAGATACTAAATAGCTCTGGTTAGATGATTTTGCTGCCGTTCTCCTTCTCTTCCCCATTTTCGTCTCGCTCAGGTAAACCAAGATTTAAAAAGGAAATACCTAAATGTGATAAACAAAATTAGATTTTAACACTGTGCTCTGTGATGTCACTTCCATCACTTAATCACTTAATCACTTAATGCTAGGATGACCTTCAGTGAAATGAGCAGGTCCATACTGGTGCAAAACTGGGGTGAGATAATATACTGTGCCTGAAACGCTCATATTTTTATGATTTCTTAAAGGGCAGGACATCAAAAATGTAGTAAAAAAAATGTAGTTTCAAAACAATTACCTTGTAGACAGCTTCAGCCTTGCTGTAAGAAGTTTTAATGATTCTGTGTACCTTATTTCATTAATTAGAGTTTTACAAATCCCTCTGCCTTGTATACATGCTGACTCAATCTAGAAAACAGAAAAAAGAAAAAGGAAATTAAAAGATTAAAGGTAGGATATTTTCCACATATAAGGGATTTAAATAGAAGTGATACAACCAGACGGATGTGTATATAGTAAAACAACCAGTAATTAATATGTAGATGTCCTGTTGTTGTATTTTCCTATTCCTTAGATGACAAAAAGCAGAGGAGATGGCAATCTAGTTCTTATTTTTCAAGTTCTTCCATGCAAAAGATAATCTACTGGGTACTGGAGTGCTTATAATATAAGCAACCCTTTTTGTGACTTTCTGTTGCTGTAGGTTTGTAATGGTCCAAGGCACTTTAATAATTAGTCTACAGGGAACCTTAATAGAGTAGGGCAATTCTTTTAATTAACTTAATCCCCAGTACATGAGTTGACCATGAGACATCAAACCACATTTTAGCTCGAAGGGTATGTGAACTCAGAGGAAATCTCATTTTTAACTACAGTGGAGCTGCATTCTGTCTTTCCTTCAAGCATAGTGTGGTGTGTAGCTAAACGCATTGTGCCATTCTGGCCTGTGGTAACTTGAAGCCTTTATTTTCAGTAGAATTAACAATAACTGAAGATGACAATTTCAGAATAATTATTTTAATATTGACAAAAATATCATAGAGTGGCAGACATATATCAGTTTTTAAAACAGGTAATTAAGAAGTGATTTTACTCAACTATTGTTACATTTCATGTTTTATGATACTCCAAAAATGTACCTGCTTAAAATATAGAAAGATGCTGAGAATTTGACTACAGCCTTTTTAGCATTTTATAATTAGAAATGTTCTATATTGTTAAGAATTGGCACCAAAAAGATGGTTCTAGTATACAAGAATACTGCGCGCATGTTTTATAGTTATCAGAATTTGTTTTGTACTTCATATTACATTCTCGCTTCTTACCATATTTGTCAAAACTTTTAATAGCAGGAAAAAAAGATAAAATTCCTGAAGAGAACAAGCCAGAGGCTTTTCTGTTTTCCTTTCTTTGTTACTATTCACATCTTCTGTAACATTTTTAATCATGTGAGTTTTGCATTAGGAGTACTTCCGTGGTTCTATGAAAATAATGATTATCATTGCATTGTATGGAGTGCCACTGTGGGCTCCATATCACTGAAATGAAAAATCTCCGTATGATCATAAAGTACCCATGTGAAAGACATAGCTTTACTGTAAGGTATATATTTTTTTCTGTAAGAACACTGTTAACAGCAGAGTATATTAGAAATACTTTTTTCTTTTTCTTTTTTTTTTTTCTTTACAGAGGTTTATTTTGGTTTTGGTGTTATTAGCTGCTAGTTTCCAAGCAAGCAAATGGGAAATGTATTTAAACAAAATGAGCCAATGGATGAGTCTGGGCAAAGTGCTGGGCAAAGTCTTCTACCATACTTTGTGTGTTATGACTTCTGAATGTTTTGGGGAAGACACTTTTTCTTAAAAAAAAAAAAATCATATTTAGATAAAACAAGTCTTCAGCTGGAGCAATGAGATATTCCATTGTTATCAGGACATAAGTGTATTTGTGGTAAGTAACTTTATGGCCTATGGCATGTTTCCTGAAATGTGACCATTTTATACATAGAAAGAATCAACTGTGTTTTAAGCATTACATATGTAAATTAAATTAAATGCTCAAAATAGTATAACTAGGAAAAATGGACACACACTTGCTGTTCTAGCTATTATAGACAAATTTAATTTTTCTCATTAAAGTACTTCTTATTTTAATACTATTGCATGTATTCAAAAGCACTGCATTTTATAGTGAATTCAATTTCTTATATTATTAATCCTCTTATAAAAAGATAAATTTAGTTTCTTCAAATATCTCGATATAGTCAAGTTAATTTCCATAACTATAAATCTTTTATAACAAGTGAGTTTTAATTAGTTGCTATACTTGGCCATGTACAAGAGGAAGAAATTATCTTGCAATTCATCTATTGTTAGGTTATACTCAATTAAAAACATCCCGTATGTTTAAGATGTTCAGGCTACTCTCCTTCCAACTTGATAGACATTAACTCATGAACTTCTAAGCAGTTTTCAAGTGCTTCTCTCTCTTTGTTTTAGAAGAGAGCCCAATCAAAGGGCTAGAAGAAGAGCACCAGAATATATTTCCAAATGAGTCCAAAGTCCACTGCTATACACTAAATCAAAGTCTGCAACCAAATAACCTCATATGTGTATTACCATAAATTTTCAATATTCCAACTTTATTTTTTTGGAATATAACAAAGACTGTGCTGGCCTGGTGCATGGTTCAACTGTATTTAGAATTCAAATGTCAGAGTGTATGGAATAAACTTGTACGACACTGAAAGAAAAATAACGTGATATTTCAAGAAAGAGGTGTTTCAAGTGACCTGGAAAGAAGATTACTTAATATTGTCTAAAATTCTGTTGTATCTAAATCCTTTCTCAGTTAGGTTCCTTCTTTTGCTAGGGAAACAAAATGCCGCCCCTCTTTTCTCTTATAGCTATATTTGTCTAATTGAGTGATGATACACTAAGGACTATTCGGGATTAGGAACGGATTAGGAATGTAAATCTTGATTATATTTGCTTAGAAGCTGGGAATGCACTATTATTAGTATTTCTCCATCATTCATCGTACCTACTATGTCACAGTCCTAACATACATTCAGCATCAAGAAATCTCAGAGGCCTATTTTGACATCTAAAGATCTATAAATATCTAAGGTAGCTTTCTGTTGCCTGGACCGTATAAATGTCTTTTCACAAACCAGGCATCTAACCTATGTCCAGCTAATATCAGAAAACCGTTCTTACTTGCAAGATGATTCAAGTAACAGACTAAGGAGGATCCTCTAGTACTAAGGTAGGAATAAAGCTAGGGACTGTTTGGAAAGGTGTATAGGAAACTGGAGAGGAGCTAATCTACCTTAAGAAAGAGATCTTGCTAGATATTTGCAATCACCACTTCAATATTAAAAGGCATCAAAACAGGCAAAAAATCTTGGACATCAGCAGAAAAGGTATTGAGAACAAAAGAGAAGACACAGTTTTTCTGTTATATAAAAATGCACCAACGTTTGGAGTACCTACTTTTGAAGAATTTCTTGAAAACGGGGAAGTTAGAGAAAAACTAGGGCCTAACAGCAGTTTTGGCATTCCAGGGGCTTGCTCGGGGTGATACACAGCTGCCACTTCGGGGATGGCTGGTGGGCCCGGACTCTGCTCCTCCACGGTTCCCCAGGCACCACAATCTGCCCTCCCCGCAGCGGCAGAGAGGAGTAACGGAGGGTGGAGCGGAGTGAGGGCACCGCGGCCAAACTCTGCTGCACTCCCTGTGCTGGGCCGCTGATCAGCCGCACAGGAGCTGCCCAAGGGCAGATACACGACAACATGTCCGGTGCCGAGGCAGCCAGGGGGGCAAATCCCTCCTTTGGGATGAACTTTGCTTGAACTTTGCTCACTATAAGCTCATTATAATGCCAAAACCCACCTTCATCCCCAAAGTTGCCTGCCTCCGAGGTACGAGCACTGCTCACTGAGCACGCGCTCTGGATTTGCCATTGACTGCACCTTTAAATGAAAACGAGAGACTTTTGCACCAATCAATAGCAAAAGTAAGTGTGACTACAGTCACTTGAGCTCCACCTAAATGCAAGGAAAACGCATAAAAGGTGAGTTATGGAGGGAAGAATTTGGAGGGAAGACTCCATTTTAACTTCTGGGATTGGTCGACTGGCTGATCCCCCTTTCCTCCCCTTGGGCTGGGACGCTGCCTGAGGAGACTCGAGAGGCAGAGCCCTCTCCCATCTTCTGGGGTGAGTGGTGATTGACCAGATAAAGAAGAAAAAACAGAAGGTGAAAGTGATTATTTTCTTATTAAACAGGTCTTTTGCTAAAGCTAAAATAATTAAATCATTCTGACTTTAAGCATGCGCTTCAGCTAGAATCAATAATACATAACTACATTTATATTGACAAGAACATACTAATAATGAAGTTATTATTAGAGTTTCACAGTGTAGAATAAAAAGGAAGTGTACATATTCATATTTTCTATCATGAAAAGTAATTATTCTATTTTACCAGTTTCTGTGCTTAACAGTGCATGTCAATATGCACGACCAAATGCCGTCAATAATCATGTGCCATACTTTATCCACTTATTTAATGATTCTATAATTAAAGATTAACATACATGTATGGTGAGTAGTAGAATCCTATTATGGCACTGCTTTATTCCTGCAATATGAAGGAATAAAATGTTTGTTGTTATTCTGGAAAAACAGTTATAGGCAAATACTACTAACCTAAAGCTGTGAATTTGCAACATTTCAGCAAAATTCTCTAGCAGATTTGTCACTGTTCAATTAAATGATACTCTTGCTGATCTAATTGTGAAGCATATCTCCGCATTTTATTAGTAGTAATAAGCTTTACATTGCTTTTATTTCAGTTAGAAATGCAGAAGTAATAAAGCTGTTAAAATTGAAGGTAGAATGTATTCTCTCAATCAATAAAGTGATTTTAATTAAAAAGTCTTTGATCAAAATTCTCATCTCAAGATATTCAGAGATGATGGCCTTCACACCTCCTAGGATAGTTGTGCTGGTGATGGTAATTCATCTGGGTAGATTGGAATCTCTTTTTCAGATTCAGAGTGAGATTATGAGTAAGATTAACTTATATCACAAATTAATTAAGATTGTACACTTTTTCTATGTAGTGAGGACTATATAGTTTGGATCCAGACGAAAGATCCACATGTGACCAAGGGTTGGATTCTTCAAAAAAAAAACTGAGAGGCAATTAAAAGAAATTGTCAAAACACTTTTAAAGACACTTAGAGTATATACTTTAGAGTATATCCTTATTTTAAAATGGAAATAAAGCATCTTCCAGGAATTCAAATATCTATCTATTTAATAGAGGATTCCCTGTTCCTATGGTGACCTACCATAAGAAGATTCAGAAGATATAGCATCGCTCTGATCTGTTAAAATAATGATGTCAGATAAATTTTACTTTTCCTCACCAGGATTATTTAATGTGAAATGGGATCTCTAGTTCTTGTATATCATTTCTAAACTTAACAGCCTCCTTCCAGACTATAACATTCATAATTTCCATAAAATCACAATGCCTATTATCAGCTAGGTTTTATCTTAATAACTGAAGAGAGCAGATTGAGTTTTCTTCTTAAAGAAAACTATTTCTGTAACAATTTATGTTCCTTATAAAACTGAGTGCACTGTGAAGAAATATACTTAAATGATTTCTATTGTTAAAAGTGGTACTGGGGAGAAAAAACTTCTTTGTGTTTCTTTCTCTTTCTCTTTTTTTAAAACTCTAATTTTAAAGTCTCTAAGCATTTTCCATTGCACCACTGCTAGTACCTAAATGATTTTTTTTCTGTAATTCGGCCATAAACATTATTTATTTGATCATGAAATTGTTTGAAATATATTAAGGGTTTAGGGTAGTTGACTTTTTTTAGTTGTATTTCTAATGTATTAGTTAGTATAGCTCCAATAAAAGCTGCCTAAGCCCTACCCCATCTGACGAGGCAGCACGCTGACAATAGGGATGGTTGACCAGAATGAGGATCTATTCTCAGACAGCCTCAGTTTTCAGATAGAGCATTAACATGATATTGGCTCTGAAGATTTAGCAAAGGCCCTCATAATGGTAGTCACTATATAGTCACTAACTGTATTTGGGGGATATCTATTTCTGTGTATTATTCCTTAAGTTGCTGAAAGATTAGGTCTTTGGCCTTTCTGAACTCAGTTTATTCAGCTACCTAAAAACAGAGAAAGCATTTTACCTGCAAGTAGTTTATCAGCTGTTGCTTGATTACTGTTGGATGGATCCTAACATTACTTCCCCCTATCCTCTTACTGACTTACATTCTACTTCTAGTCTAGCATATTTTGAACAATTCTTTGAAAATGTGTATTAACAGGAAATATGTATAATAAGAAATACATATATAATACTAGGCAGTAAAAGAGTGACATCTGCAATGGGCCTTGTTTTGAAAAGCATACAATGTCTGAACAGAGTCCCAAGCTGGGTATCTAAAGATGGAGATGCCGATAGTCACTAATCCTTTAAGAAATCATGAAGGATTATGCTAATGGGTTAATTATTTGTTTGTTCTAAAATTTTATTCACAGGTAAAGTACACCTGTTTTTATAGGAAACCGATGTGCTATGCAAGGCCATTTAATTCTGTGCCTTTCAATTAAGTATGTCAAGGCACGTAAGTGATACCTCGGTGCTAAAGGAAGATACATGACCAAAGGTCTTCTTTTTACTCGATAGCCTCTCATCTTCAGCTGACATTATAAATCATTGTCATTGTCAGAAAGCTGCAAAGAAGAGTGGCATTATTTACCCAGATACTGTAAAACAGCACCTGGTATTTTGCATAAACTACATGGTAAATTATGGTAACATTGCAGTGTTATTTTACAATAACACCATAAATAACCTTTGTCATGACTATAAATCTGTATCACCAGCAGCAGCAACATCAGCAATAGCAACCTCTGAGACTAAAGTAGTCTTTCTCTTTAACTGTAAAAATATTCTTGTTATTGTGTTTTTTCTCAGTGTGTAGTAACTATATCCTCATCAACACTATGAAAATGAGTTCTGAAGAAATACTTGAAGAAGGGTAGTTTAAATCCTTGACAGCACTTATAGTCAAGGCTCACTGTAATTCTGATTCAGGAATGAATGCATGCAGGGACATCCTCCTGTACTGCTGTTTTATTATCAGTTAAATGAGTTCCCACAATATACAGTAGTAACCAGTTACTGAGTTTTGATCACAAGAGAAAAATAGATGTTTCTTAGCTCTGGGCCACAATTTATTCCTGGAGTTACTAAAAGAATTTGAGGAAGCAAAAGAAGAGACAGAAAACAAATGGATAATCCAGGAGAGACCAGTTTTCTTCTATACATTGCATTATGACCTGTTAGGACAATAGTAATTGTATTCAGTATCTTTATGTACCTGTCCAGATTGCCATTACTAGAAAAGTCATTAACCTTGCACCAGATAAGATAGCTAGGGTGTAATGACTCCCTCGTGTTTGTTATTCTGATGTTTATCGAAACCAGCACATAAAATACCCACACATTTTTCAGCAGAAGGAGTGTTTAACTGTCTTCTTCAAAATCTAATATGCTTTTCAATGTGCTCCTCAGAAAGCTGTTAAGGGAGTTATCAGAGCAATACCTGCCACTTTCTTACTGTCATTCCATTCAATATCCCTTAAATACTGTAAGAAGTATCTGCTAAAAATTCAAGACTCTCCTGGAATCAGCATACTTCTCAGCATATTTCTGCTTTACCTTTTCTGCCATCATGTATTTTATTCATAGTTAGCCTTTGCTTTGTCACTAGCCATTCCAGAAAGAGTTAAAGAAATAAAAAAGTACAAAGAGTTCAATTGTTTTAAGTTTCAGTTTGCACATAAGGAGATTTTTTTTTTGTTTTACAGACTCTGAAGATGTGTGTATGCTTTTACTGAGTGGCTAGATTTTTTCTGCAGATTTAGCAAAGCCCTGCCAGAAGATGTTTAATGCTGTCATCGATATTCACTCTACTGTCAGGGATATTAAACTGAGAAGAAAGACCTGACGCACTGACTTTCTCTTGAAGTTTTGATAGTATGTTGGCTGTGGTTTAGCAGTGTGAAAATAGTGTTGCTCTACAAGCAAAAACAGTGATTTTTTTCCAATCAATTTAGAAAAGTTGAGAGGAAAAAAACAGCTTCAGAGCTTCAGATAATACAGACTCTGAAAAAAAAAAAAAAAAGGAAAGAAAAAGTGCAAGTTTTGTTTCTGTTTTCAAATAAATCTGCCTTTGTTTTATTTCAGAATTAACTCTACCATTATAAAGCACTGGGCAGTAAGGCTGTAAGAGGCAGTTTTAGTTTTGGGAGTCACATAGGCCTTCATCTGATATCCCTTTACCTGTTCAGTAACATTATTAAATAGAAAATATGTAGCAAATTAAATTTTAACATATTTACAAAATAGTTATTAACTCAAAAGAGAGGAACTGGTTCATATGGTGTATAGGTGAGAGGTGCTCATATGTGAGAGGTGTACCCGTCAGCAACTAGAAAGACCTTGGTGTATTCTTGCTTCCCCACTGACCTCAACGTGTGCCTGTGTATGTGTAATGCGCATGTGTAATTTGCCAGCAAACGTCAAGTTGGCCTAGCAGGCAAGTAAGAAGGCACTTGTGTGCCAGTTAAGGGAATCCAGGTCCAGACTTCGATATTGGATGGACCTAGAGATGATGCTGATTTTCAGTGGATGCATGGACCTGGGCAAGCTTGTTCATCTAGAAAGGGAGGGCACGTGTATTTCCACCGGTGATCTTCAATCCTGATCAACCAGAGAGGAGGAATAGGATTTGACTATCTGTACTTAATGATTTATGCAAATTCTGGCAGTCTTATATGTGAGTGTTGCTAAAGGCTCTGCTCTGTCCATGGCAGTTTGTGTCGACAGCCATATTTATGTCCTCTGCATGGGTATTGTGCGGGTGTGCACACCCCTGTGTATGTCCTCAGCCTTACTACTGGGCAGAGCTGCAATGGGAAACACATCAGCTGCTTCTATGGGACTGGGATAGACACTCTGCTGGGGTCTCAGTATGCCCCTAGCTGTGCTCCAGCTGCTGGCAAGTAGGAATCCCACATCCTGGCACCTGTTGGATTTGGCAGCTCCTAGTATCCTTAACAGCTTCAGGTTCTCTGGTAGCTGATGATGGGCTGGAGCTCTTTCCAAAAAAAGGATCTAAGCTGGCTGTGAGGGTGGTTGAACACCACAGCAGAATAGACCGTCCTATCAGGCAGGGAGGGGAACAGGATGACGCTGTTGGTGCTGCATGGGTTTGTGAAGTGTCATGAAGATCTGTCCATGTTGATCTGTGTGGCCAGCTGTGCATATATGCATATATGTGTTGTATGTGTAGTATAGATTTGTGTGTGAGAGCTCTCTGTGAATACGTGCTCATCCTTGCTGCTGGTGGAACCTGGGGGCATGGAGCTACAGCAGCTTTGTCCCATTGGGAATGCTCGCATATTCCTCTTGACAAAGTAATGCAAAGGGACACAATTCCCCAGGTGCTTTGAGGGTCCCAACCCAAGCCACAGCACAGAGACAGCAGGTGTAGAGACAAACTTTTTGATACAAGTGCTGATGTATCAAGTATTCTGCTGGATCTGCTTCTCACAAATAAGGAAGAGCTGTGTTGTGGCATAACAGTTAACAGCAGCCTTATTTGCAGTGATCACAAGGCATTAGAGTTTAAGATCCTCAAGGAAATGCTAAGTAAATAAACCCCTGGTCTTCAAAAGGGAGTATTTAGTCTTTTCTTTGTAGGGTAGATCTTTAGGAGTCTGTCCTGAAAGCCAAAAAAGCACAAAGAAACTAGTTGAACTTCAAAGAACCTCTTCAAGGCACAGGAATGGTCTAGCTGACAAAAAAAAACATGTGCAAAAAAGTGAGTGGGCACAGCAGGAGGCCCCATAGACTGAATGTAAAACTCTGAGCTCCAAGACAGGAAAAGGAGTTGGAAGTAGGGACAGACTACTAAGGAGCAATACAGAACCATTGCTCAGGCAAGTAGGATAGAATTAGAAAAGCCAAACCCTGCTGAAATTTGAAACCAGTGATTGGTAAGACAAGCAATAAGAAAGGTACATTGGCAGTAAAAGAAAGATCAAGGATAATGCTAGTCTGTTACTGACTGTTGTGGGTGACCTGCTCATGAAGGTCACAGAAAAGGGCGAGGTACTTAATACTTTTTTTACCACAATCTTTATTGGAAAGGTCTGTTCTCATGCCTTCTAGATCTCAGGGAGGGCCTAGCAGCAGAGTTTGAAGGAAAAGGCTTTACACATAGTAGTGGAGGAATGAGTTAGGGTGCACATAAAAACTGCATCTAGTTTGCTTCCTCAGTGGGACTGGATGGGGTGCTATCCAAGGATATAGAAGGAATTTACAGATACAGATTGAATGAGTGGGCAAGAGAGTAGGCGAAAAAATGGCTGCATCAACCAGGAAGAGCAGTGAATAGTTCAAATCTCACTGGAGGCTGATTGCATTCTTTGGGAGTAGCACAGGGGCCAAAACTATCAGGCCACTTTATCAGTGACCTGAATGATCTACATCTCCAGCAAGTTTGTGCATGATACCAGGTTGGGATGTAACTGACATCCTGGAGGGAGAGGCACCTCAACAAGCTGAAGGAATGGACTGACATGAACCTCAGGAAATTCAGCAAAAACAAATGCCAATTCCTGGTGGAAAACTGGATGGATAGTAGGAAAGAGCTCAGGATTTCTGATGAATGAAGTGAACGCAAATCACCTTATACACCTGCATAAATATTGGGCTGCAGTAAGAAATGTGCCTTGGGAAGAGAGGTAAGAAGTACCTTCTTCTTACAGGTGGACAGAAATGATTATTAAAAAGTCACACGTGGAATATTGTATGTGGTTTTGGGTCCTTCAGTTTGAGAGAGATGTAAACACCTGGAGCAAGTCCAGTGGAGGGGCAATAAGTCTGTTGGAGGCTGGAGCACATGTGCAAGGAGAGGCTGGGAGAGCTGGAGTAGAGCAAGCTAAGGGAAGATTTAGCTGAAACCTTCAACAGTCTGAAGCAGGATTTCAAAGAGGTCAGAGCCAGACTCTTCAGAGCTGCACAGCAAGATATACAATATAATCAACACAGGCTGCAGCAAGGGAGATGCTGAAGAGCCATAAGAAAAAAGACACAGTGAGAGTGGTTAAACACTGAAACAGGTTGTCCAGAGATGCTTGGAAAAATCAGGTTTTGGAGATATTTTAAACTTGAATGGGCAAGGTCCTGAGCAACCTAAATTAGATTTGGGAATTTGACCAGATGATCTCTAGAGTTCCCATGCAACATACTTATTTTCTATGGTTATGCTATGCTATTTTAGGTTGGCAATGAAAAGAGAAGACTAAGGAATATCAACTTGCACCTTCCCTGCAGAGACCCTTCATATAGCCAGGGCAGATAATGAGTTAATAGTGCTCAGAAATAGAACTGCTTTTTGTGATGTCTTTTTTGCATCTGCGTTAAATATGAGGGAAATTAACTCTGTTACAGGATGGAGCTCAGTGGAAAGTCTGGTAGAATTCAGTGTAACAATTATTTTGGGAGATTTGCATTCTAAAGAGACTGTTTATTGGAGATCTGTGCTTGCAGTTCATGTGTTTGCAACAGCAACTCAGAAGGTTCAGAAGAGAGATAGGATGAAAATTTATTTCCTTCTAGTTAGACAGATTGAATTGCTATCTAATCAGGCCATTTTAAGTTGTAGCTGAAGAAGATATTGGGAGGCTAGCAGAATTAACTTAGGTATAACTCTACTGTACTGAACCGAAATGGTAGCAAATTTAAAAGTATTTGAACTTTCTATGAGTCTGCATTTCACAGAAATACTTGCTGAAGAAAATGTGTGCCATTTCTTTAAACTCTTGAAAAATTCATTTTATTTTGTCAGAGAATGCAGAAATGGTAGGCAACTTTACCATTAAAAACAAAAACAACAACAAAAAAAAAACTTTGCATCTCTGTGGAACAGTTTAAGCTGTGTGTATGTATGACTGTAATAGATTACTAACTGGCCTCTATACACTGAAAACAGATCAAGGATTATGCTGAAAATCTACCTATGAGCTAGGTCTCAGGCAGCAGTGGAGAAACCAAAAACATAGATATCTGGGACTTGGTATTTATATTGCAAAGGTTCAAAACCCAGCTAAGGCAAGGACAGAGTTTTGAGGAAGCATTTAGAAAACAAACATAGAAATCCTTGTTCATGGTAATAGATGCTTCTCTACTGGATAGCCTTAGGAAATGGAGTGAAATGTCTGACTACCGTGCTCAGGTATGGTATTTCTCTCTGTTGTAGGTAGTCAGAGGGACTGAGATAGGGAACCACTGAGGAACTCAGCCTTCCCTGTAAAAGAAACTAAGGTATGGAAAAAGCTTTTTGGGAAATAAACAGTGTTTATTTAGAAAGCATCTGCATATTCAGCATCTGAAAAAAAAAATCTGTAATTCTGCAGAGTTAAAATTAAATTCTCATTCTGCTGTCAGAAGATGCCAAAGAGTGTATAGAAAAAAAGAATATAGAAGACAAGAGAAGGCAAAGTGTGTGGCAATTATCATGCAGTTTGTATTGGCAGGGTTGTGCCAGCCCAAGCCAAATTCAGTTTTGGAACTGGAACAGGATCTCTTTCTCCCTTAGCACTGTATGTGAAAATGGTATCACATCAGCCCTTACTGACCTTCACAATGGAGGACTACTGAGGTCACTCCCAAAGTCACTGCTTTGGTAATAAAAATGCTTTTTAGACTGCTCTTCTGAGATCTCCTGTGGTAGAGCACACTACTGGTACTGTACATGGAGGCAGTGAACCAGCACACGTGTGGTCAGCACAACAAACACACAGCCACAATCACATTCCATGGTGACGTTACAGGATACAAATTGTTTTTCCATTTGTGTGATATTGGCCAGCCATTGGCTACTTATTGCACCCGAACAGCAGTGATGGGCACTATCATATTGATATGGATTAGTATTTGTGCTGGATCAGGGCAGGGAGTCAACTGTTTTTTCTTCTGAATAATCTGTAGATGCTATTGTAAGTTTCCTGAGGATACACAATTCCCATAATCAGAGAGTTTGACATTTGCACGTGAGCAAATATTCTTCCTGGTTTGCTGTAATACCCTTTTCCCTTTAAATAATTAGAGGCATAAACTAGGAGTATAGTGGATGAGAATGTGGGTCATGTTTATGTCCCCAATTAGTCGTTAGGGTTGCAGTCATGAAAACCTCTTCAACTATGCAGTGGTCTAAAAAAACATACATTTTTCAGCCAGGAAGAGGCCTTATGCTGTATGACCTTGTGTATTTCTGTTAATGCTCTGCATGACAGACATTTTGACCACACTGAACTCTGAGCACTCAGTGAGAAGACTCTTACTCAAAGATTACAGATTGCAGTCTAGAAAAGGGGCCAGCTGTATTCAGCTGTATTCATATATACTTGAATTTTTCTTGCATACTGTGAGGCTGAAAGCTCCTTGCCACCATCTCCCACAAAGTTTCATCAATGCATGTTTACTATTCTTATCCAGAACTACACCTAGGCAGTGAATCTGTTCATATGGCACATCATACTCAACATGTAATGATCCATAGCTGACAGTGAGTGAAGGCCACTGCAATCAAAATGCCTGCAGAGTGTGTGCCCAGAATACCCCAGAGCTGATTAATGTAGGATATTGCTAGAATTGCAGTACCAGGACAGATAAACTGCATAATCCTAACAAAATCGTATTTAAAATGTAGAAGGAAGAGCTGCTTGCTTTGGAATTCTTTCTGCAGCCAAATCTGCCTTTAATTCTGGTGAGCATGAACTCCTCCAAGCGTATCTCAACTGCAGTTTTACCAGACAGTAAGAGCACTGCTTATTTTTAAGGTAGTCTGATCACTCTTGTAATAAAGATTCTGCTTTCAGCTGCGTAGAGTATTGATAAAATTCATTTGTTTGATTATACATTTTCTATTCCAAATGTTCATTTCATATTAGTTTTCTTTGTTTTTCTTTCCTTTATTACTTTTAATGTCATATAAAAAAAGACATTTTAATGTCATTGTTTGTCAGTGTTAAATAATTGCTAGCCTTTTTTGTGAGATGCAGAGTTGCATTATGCTTTTAACTAGTTATTTAGAAATTGATTGTGAGTGGCCAGTGTTTGAAGCATATTCCTTTAGTCTTCTATATTAACATCTACCTGACATGTCTGTTACAAGATTTTCAAAATTTACTGTTCATATACTCAGAAATCAGAATCAGAAAACAGAATCTGAGACTTGAGTTTCAATAACTAATGAGACAAGGAGGAGTTACTACCAGAGGTAGAGGAAAATTGTGAAAAGAGATTATTTTTTGACCAGTAACTTTCCATTTCATACATAACACGCTCTACAGCTTCAATAACCAAAGAGTTCAGTGTTCTTCAAGTAAAGCTGTGCTATATTGTCTATAGCCAATTCATCGCTAAGGTCACAAAATAAAAGCGCTGTGATTAAGACTCTTTAAAGAATATACCAAGGTGGACCAAAATGGTGTTAAATCTGCAACTATCTATAATCAACTGAATATAGGAGGTATGATGGATAACATCAACAGTAACATGGGGTATGACTGTAACACAAGGCAGCCTTATTTAGGAAACTTGAAATGTGATTCATTTTAGGACTAAGAAGGGAGGAGAGGACTTTTCCTTCTCCAGGATGGCAGGACTCCACTGTCCCTGCCACTCATAGTCTTTGACAGTACAATTTCTGTGCATGGAAGAGAGGAATCCACTTGGTATTTATAACTGTATTTACATGCAGGATCATTGTATAATCCAGGGTGGAACAGACCTGAGGAGATTCATAGTGCAACCTCCTCAAAACAGGATCATCTGAAAGATCAGCCACGTTGATCAAGAATTGTCCAGTTAGGTCTGGAAAACCTTTAAGGCTGGAAATCTCACATCCTCTCTGGGCAGCTTGTTCCAGTACTTGACTGTCCTAATAGTGAAAAAGTTTTTCATTACGTTTGGTCAGGACTTCTCTTTCTTCAAATTGTTCCTGTTTTGTCATAGTTTTAGCACATGATTAAACAAAAAACAGAAACATTTTCAAAGAGATAAATAAAATCTGATTAGAGAGTTTTATAGGCAAACGTCATAGGTTTAAAAGAAGAAATCTAAACTACTGGTTTCATATTACTGGTAGCTATGTCTATTCAGACGACAGTTCTGATGCCTATATGCACATTGTAAAGCTTTATTTGTTATAGAAGCTGGCATTTTGAAGCAAAATGGGATTGTTTGGGCAAGGATGAATGGAAAAGAAAAAAAAAAAAAAGCACTGTAGTTTATAAAACTCTTTAAATCCTGGAGAACATTTCATTTTGTACTCATAAACCTGATAGAACATTTGGACAGATTCTACTGCCTTTGCCTTAGATGCCAATGAGGAAGAGCACCTTATACCACCATTCTGCACTAGTGGCTGACACTCTTTTAAGAGATGCATGTGAGAAGTGTAGACTGGATCATCAGCTTTGGTGGGATAAGATTCAGTTCTCCATGAAAAGGACATCCACATGAACAGATGGCATTCTTTTCCTGAAGTTTTTTAGTAGATCTTGGTTATACCAACAGAGCTACAAACTTTATAACATCTTTTTCTTCCAATTTGTGTTAAAAGAAATCTCAAATTGCGGAACAAAAAGGTGTACAAAGCCCTCTCCAACATGTACTAGTCAACTGCAATGAATCTCATTCTTTATCCTTATTAAGACAAAATATTTAAGTCTCTCCAGTTGTCTGAAAAATCCTATAATTTATACTATATGGTAAGTTTATACTCTTGATTCAGAAAAGTAAACCAGAAGTTCATAAAGTGGAAATTATCCGTGAATTCAATATTAACATCTCACTGAAAATGGTTTAAATAAATTATTGGCATAGAGATTCCCTTAGCTGTTTAAAAATGGCAAGAGTATCTCCAATTATTCATGTTTAATGTTGCTCAGTGGATGAGGAGTGAATCTTTGACCCTGGTAATACCTCAAATGCCTTATTAGAAATAACTTGTATGTCTAGAATTTTGGGGATCGCCCAGTTCTATATAGCCGCTCTATGAGTACTAAGGTGACATGAGATACGGAATTACTAGAACTAGTTATGCCTGAGGTGTCACTCATATGTCAGCTGATGTCATTCAAAACAGAAAAAAAAGAAGTGGATTCTGTATGTGCGTGTGTGGATTTGCACTTCTATGTGAACATAAATGTGTAAGCAATACGACAGAGGTTTAACAAAACAATACTGTATACTACAGCAGTACAGGTTATTAATTATCAAGATGATTCCAACATATAACCTAAAATAGTCTTTTAATATTCTAACGGAGACTATTATGTGCTGTATGTTGGAAAAGAGAAATCATAGAGAAATCATCGCCTCCTTTTCAAAGGGCTCTGTAGCTTTCTCCTACATGTCACATTCTGCCTGAGTTATCACATGGCCAACTCTCTGCTCTTGGGAGTAGTCAACAAGATCTCCACTAGGTCGTACTGCCCAGGCACATTTTCTTGTATCTATCTTCTGCGTATTATAGCATCCAGATTGGTGCCAAATCAACTGCACAGTAGGCCTCAACAATACAAAGACAACCAGAAAAAAAAAAAAAAAAAATTCTCGTCTCTTAACTTTTTCTTCTGTATGGTGCTCTTGATTGCTCTGAACAAGAAGGCTCCAAGTTGGAGGGGTGATATGCAAAAAAGATCAATTACTCTAATAAATTAGACAATGGACTTTTGCTGAGAGAAAAAGAAGAAAGGAACTTTCATTTATTCCTTAGACTGTCTTTCTCTGAGATAAATCTTTTGATTTAAGTGTCATAAAGTGGCTTGATATATGCAGTTCTATCAAGCTGTGGAAGGAATCACATCTGCTCTGCAAATGCTACTCTAGACTTTGAACTATAGCTGTGTTTGTGGCACTGTTTTGCATTTTGGGTTGAGTGCTTACATTTTTTCAAACCCCCATGCATTTATGGGCTTCTTGTCCTGCCAGGGAGAGTTTCCGTCATTTTACACCTAGATCTGATATATGAATATTTGAAAAGTCATGTACAACTATGTGATGATAAAGATACATTTTTATGCTACTGAAAGGAATTACTAAATTCACTGATGGGAGATAAAATCAATTCATTTGCATTGTTATTTTGTCTTTTTAAAAATCTTCAGTCCCTGGTAATGCTGATTGACTTCACAGGTAAGAACATTCTGTCCCTATTTTGACAGCTTAGCTATAGGAAATCAAATGGAAAAGCTTGCATGGATTTTCTAGAACCATAAGAAAAGTAAGCATGTGATTTGCTGAGGAGTATAAAAGTTTTCTTACATTTACCTATACCTCTCCAGTATTATTTGAATACGTAGAAGTCCCAGGAGGCACCAACATCACATATTGTCATAGAAATCCTTGAGCAAGCAGAAAATCCCTGAGCTGTAAATCTAAGGGGAATAGGACTGTTAACGGCTTCTGATTCAGAGTGGTTCTTATCTTCCTGCCTGTGGGCTTTACTACAAGTGTTGATTGCCCTGATAAGAGTGAGTAAAAGCATGTCCTCGGATTTTAAGAAATGAAGGCCAGTGCTACTGTTACATACTGCCCTGCTTCATGATTGGGGTCTCCAGGAGTTATAACGGTGATAATAAGTAAAAAAATAATAATAATAATAAAAAAAAAAAAGAATGTAATCTTTCCCCATTAGGTACAGTACTATTTGTGTGGAGTTAGTTAATTTTGTAACTAGGAAAGAATGGCCTCAAACAAAATGCAAACAACTGTTGTAATTATCAGTATTTTCAAACTGTGAACAGGTACTTAGAAGGCATTTACTGACATTTGTGTATTTGGCATTCTGTGCGTCTGTGAACATAAAATTACATGGTAAATATGATGAGCACTCTTTTACATAGGGTGCATTTTTTTTTTAACTTACCTGAAATTATGCAGCATTAATTTAGCTTTGACAGGTTTAGAAAGCACACCAAAAAGTTGTGCCCAGAGATTTAGCAACACTCCTGTACATCTGTATATTTCTCAAGCACTATTATACAACAAATAATTAATGCTCTTGGTTAAAAAACTAGTTGAAAGCAAAAATATAGCTTTTATTGCAGAGAGAATACCTAATGTGATTTTTAAACCACAAATGAAGAAACACAGTTAGCTATCCCAAATTGCAATGCCCAATAGTTTTTCTATTTTTCATTACATTTTATGTACTTTCAGCCATTATGCAGTGATAAGATTTTTTTTCTTAAGATATTAATATTTATGTACTTTCATTATTGCCAGAAAGTCGAGATCTTCTCAATGGTCAGATGAGGTTGTATGAAAATTGCAGAGCTACATTAGTTCACTTATTATTAATAGAGCTCATAAATGCGCATACCATCCAAAATAGCCTTAAACAATTGCACTTGAGCATGCTCTGAATTCTTTTCTTCCCCTACAGAGTTCTATTTTCTGGTATATAATTAGGTGTCATCAGCTGTGACAGGAAGAACTCTACTCCACCCCATTTCTCACCATAAATGACAGGTTTTACAGGCTACAGCTATTAAAATATTTGAGTGAGTAACTAGAAAACAAAAACAAGCAATATGAAGAGGTTATTATTTTTAACAAAAAATATAATTAGGTTAGTTTCTAATAAACTTTTTAAAGTCTATTTTCTACAAAACTTGAAAGAATGTGTGCTTGAAACAGATCAAGTTCAGCATAGCCCCACAGTAAATCTAAATTAATCAGAGTGAACTATAAGAAATGACCTTGAAAGATATTTGATCTGTGAATTATACTAACACTTGTGTATATGAATGATCAGATTCATAAATAGCTAGAGTAATTGTTACCTACAGCTGTTCCTACTCTGCCCCTGTAGCTCTGCCCCTACTTTGGAAGTTTTCGCTTCTGCACAGAGCACACTGCAGATTTGTGGAAGCCAGAAAATTTACGCTGAGGCCAGTTTTCCGGGATAGACCAAACTTTAAACTGGAAGAATTTTGGCATTTTTTGTTAGATGACCTGCCTACAAATATCAGAGTCAGAGAAAGGCAGGCCACAGAGCGGGGTCAAGACTTCCTTCAGCAATTTTAGGCAGCCATCCGACTTGTGAATCAGACTACTAAACTGTGGTCCATTGTAGTACCCCTAGTTTAAGTCTAAAGCAGACTCACTATTATACAACCCTCCATAATAAGCACTTTCTTGTTTTTCAAAAGTGTTCACTGCCTCTTTTTCAACCTACCAGTTATGATTTAATAGTAGAGTGATTCAGCAACATGGAATATTACCTAAGTATTTGTTAAACTGCCATTTAAAACGTACATACTTATTCTGAAAATAGGTCAGGAACAAATAATTGTTTATACGTAGAAAAAATAGATCAGTCAGACAGGACGACAATAAAAAAAGCAAAGACTGGAGCTACAGGGGCACATCTTTCTTGACAAGGTGATAAGATGAATAGGCCACATACAATTTTGTCAGTTCAAAATAATATTTAAAACCAAACGGATTTCTGGCAGGAAAAGCAGATAACAAGCTGAACAACAAAATAACATGTCTTCTAACCCTGGCATTGAGATAATAATATGAGCAGTTTTAGTCAAGTCATCTGGAAGCCTTTTATTAAATACTTGACTTGACTTACATAGCCCTTTCAAGTACTAATTAAAACGATATGGAAGAGAATAAATGTCTTCTCACAGGGAAAATTGACTTAATTCTCTTCATGCGGAGTGAGACAGCAATGAAAGTTTATATTTACTGAGGCTAAATGTAGGTATCAGAAACCATCTTCAAACTATGGAAACAGAAATGGAGGAAAATGGGAAATTATTTTAACAGATAAAACCTCTAGCTGTATGTTATTTCAGGATTCACCTCTGTGGCCCTGGTCCCATTTAAGTTAATTTTGACATCAATGGGACCCTATGAGTATATGCAAATTTCATCATGTTGTGCAAACAGGGCATCAAAATGAGAATACATGTTTTCTGATATTTTAATGTGTAATAAATCTAACATAAAAATAAAAAAGAAAAACTGTGAAGAAATGACAAACAGTCAAATAGGCATCCTCTTGGAACACCAGTACACAGAGGAAGAGTTTGGTCCAAATATAGATGAAGTAGATTTACTCCTGTCATATCTGTAATTAATTGAGCAAAAAAATAGATTACAAGAAAATGAAGAAAAGGGAATATACTGGGGAAATGAAGATTACCTGAAAAAGAGATGTATCTGGCATTGATCAAAAATGCTGAATAATCACTGAAACAAAACAAATATATTGTGTCTGATACAGAGAAAAAAAAAAAAAAAGAAAAAGACATTTGAGATAGTTCCTTTACAATTTGTGAAATCCTTTGTGCACAGCTATAATTGTTATTGTATTTCTCTTGTAAAGAAGTATTCAGTTGCAGAAACTTTAATTAAGAGAATCAATGACACTGTTATCTGTTTCCTTGGGAAGGATAAGATCTGGAAACCAAGATCTTAGAAGAACTTGGATTAAACTTTAATTTAAACAAAGAACTGAATCCATCTATTTTGTTCATATACAATGCTGCATTGGTCTAACATAACTTGTTAGAAGTAACAGAGTGCAGTATAACCCAAATTGTAATAGAGAATCGACTTCTGAAACTTGATGGATACAACCATTAGTAGAAAGAACTCCTCAGGTCAGGTTTTCTGTGAGAGCACAGGCTCTTGACATGTCTATTGTCCAACATTTTCCTGGGTACACTCTATTAATAATAAGTTATCACTAGAGTAGCTTTGTACTTAAGAAAATCTATTTTTAAGAATCATGGTGTAATAAAAGAATCTGAGAAGTAAAAGAATAATAAGCATGCAAAAGACAACAAAAGAAAAACAGCTGAATGAAGCCAGTCAAATAGAGTTAAGCAAAGAAAGGCAATTTATTAAAGCCCAGTTTTCTCGGGAAGGAAGGCTACCTGGCTTTACAATAGGATTTCGTTTTTTAGCTGTTTGAGGGTTTGCACTTTTTAAAAAAACATAATTTGCTTCATTTATAGAAGAAAAAATAAACCTATATACTACAAATATCAGGACTGTCAAAAATTAGTAGTACACAATAGAAAAATCAATCCATAGTTGGTTCTAAACAGTTCTTTTCTTTCTCTTTTACATTTACACTCAACAGAAAAAGAAATTCCATTAAAACTATGTCTTTGCAGAGTATTTTGAAGCACTTTTCTTTCAGCATCAGTATTGGCTTAAGCAGCTCTCATCAATCATTGTAGCCTTTATGCCGTCTCCTCAGTTAAGCTGGTACAACTGTTTGCAGGTCTGTGCAATGAACTGGACTGAGGAATTGATCCAAAGTGAAAAATAAGCCATTCTCCCTAGGTATTTTTAACCATGGGAAATGAGGATAAGGAGTGCCAGAGATGTAGGGGCTGCCTAAGTCAGCACTGCCACTGGAAAAAAAAGGTGTTATCAAACTGTAGTCTTCCATGTCGTGTTCTGTCACACATGTTCAAAAGCTTGATCGATGGGTAATTCAGTGGGGCATGCCCACTGACAGCTGTAAGGCAATCTAAAGCACAATCAAAATATTCCTTCCCATCCTCCTTGTTCCCCAGGTCCCCTTCCACTGCCCGCTGTAATCAGAGCCTGAAGAAAGGTCTTAAATTAACTTTAGGGGACATGTAATTTTAAAATATATTTTAAAAAGTCTCTGTACTACAAAGCATTTTGAGACCAGGAAAATTTTGAAAAACTCCCCTAGCGCAAGTGGGGACAATAGGAACCGTGGGATACTGCAGATACCCTGATAAATAGAACCAGAGCGATGCAGTGCACTTCAAACAGAGGCAGGATGTATTTTTAATGCATCTGTTTGTCACTTGTTCCAGAGATGCAAATAGGTCCTGAAATGTTACCTTACACATCCTGGAGGTTTTGGCAAGGCATCCTGCTACTCTCAAGAAGAGTAATTATAACTCATACAGTATGATAACGAGGCTCATGAATCCCTGAAGCAGAACCCTCCATCAGCTTCCCTCAGTGCTGAACACATTTAAGGCTCTGTTGATCTGACAGAACTTGCTCTTATACAAGAAGTGCAGTCTGTAACATGCACTTGTCTTTCAACATAAGAGTGCTTAAAGAAATTGACATAACATTTATAAATGGAGCTTTTCTGTGTTTTCTACTCCACGGTCACAACTTTTGTATTTGCTTTCTAATTATAATAACCAGAAAAATACTGAGGTAACTTTTTACTATTATATATAATGTAAATTCTGATGATAAGATGTGAAAAAATCCCCATTAGTTGATTTCTGTGTATGAGGATATCATGTGCAGTTCTCTTTCCGTATTGTTAGTATGCAACTCTAAGTAAACAGATTTTGTTTACTTAAAACTAAAATCAGTCCTGGTTACCAGTATATAGGTAATAAGCAACGATTACTAAGCATTGTCACCACAATCAAAAATTCATCAGACATAAATATTTCCAAGACATTTCAATGTCCTACTATTTCACTTTGTGAAAAAGCAATCTCTAAAGAAGGGGAAAGCTGTGAAACGACTCGATCTTTTTTTGCACTTTACAAGAAATTTCATCTGATCAAATACTCTATGCTCAGGTTACCCCATGCTGCAAGCAACCACCAAAGCTTAGCAGAGCTAGCAGCCCCAGTAGCAAAAGCAGCACAAGTGCCTCACTGAGGCACTGTCTATATTAATTAGCATGGCTAAGTTATCTGTACTGTCCCTGAATCAGTATTCCTACACAGTGCGTTTCTGTGCCGGGTGGGTATCCCAGGTGACTTGACGTTAGCTGGAGCATCTCAGTGTGGCTCTCAGCAATGCGATGCCCATGCGCCCACAGCCCCCAGAACCATCATGGGAAGCGGCCAAGGGACCCTGCGGAGCTGCCTCAGGGCCACTTCAGCTCTGTATTTCTGAAGAGCTGAAGCCACTGCATCAGCCATCTGCATAATTGATGTAATCAATCAGAATAACACTGTGTTGCACAGAGTTACCTATTAGTTTTGTTGTATCTCTTTTTAAAGTCAGGTACCATCCCTCCCAGAGACTAATGCAAATTGTGGATCTGACAGTGTTTTTAGGATTTTTTTTTGTTTATTTTTCTATAATGTTTAAACTTCTATTTTATCATGAAGAAGGAAGCTACTTTTTATTATGCAATAATTAAATGCATTTTTTTTGTAACATAAGACATAATTTATAAAAATACTTCAATATTCCTTTTGTTTTCATTCATTAGTTGAAATACTTTACAGTAGTGCATATTTCTGTATTGCTTTGTGATGTGTCTTTTCAAATACCTAATTAATTGTATTTCTCAATGTACTGTCAAATATCATTACAAAATGTGTTTGCATATATTAAACTAAAATTCCAGTATAGAATACTTTACACATAATTCCCATTATATGATTCTACTGCCATTTCTTACCATTAATTTTTATCTAAAATCAATTTGGGATCACCAATGAAAAGCACCATATGATCTTTCAAAATTTTTGATTTGTAAAATTTTGCTATTTTTCTGCATCTCTAAATGCAGAGATGAGCTAAGGTCTATCACAATCCTTAGCAATAACTTTTAAAAGTTCGTGGAAGATGGTAAACCAATGACTTTATCTTCTTTTTCTGACACTACAAATTGCTTTATAGAATATGCTCATTAACCAATGTATTTTAAGGGGTCCTTTTTATGCAGTGAATTGAATGTACCAGGCAAAATTCAATGAAGTGTTTTTGAGAATGCACATTATTTAAAATTCAAGATACATTGATCAATAATGATGGGTTCCAAATATATATTGTATTCTGATCTCTTCTAATTTTGAATAATCAAATTGATACCTTTTAATAAAGACATAGTATACAAACAAGAGAAAGGAATTTTACAAATCTTTACATCTATTTTAAGTTTTAAAGTTTAATTCTTTTTTAACTTTTAATCTTACAACCCAGAGGCCTGGATCAGGCAACTGAGAGATATACTGGCCAGGATCAACACTTATATTTAATTTATCTTGTCGTGTTGCTACAAAGCAATTAATTGCATTTGGATATATTGTCTTAGTAGTGAACTGTGTGGTCACATCATTTATTTGACTCTATAGTAGGAGTAGAGGACTATTAAAAAGTTTTAAAGTTCTCTTTCGCTGTAGTGTTGCTATAAAGAAATGTTCCTCCTCCGATAAATATGTGATGACTTCTATGAATAATCATTTGGATAAATAACATCACATTGTATAATATAAAAGAAAGATTAGTAAAGGTAAGGTCTTTCTTTTTTTTTTTTTTTTCCCCAAAATTCAGGAACTATAAGAGAAGGTATTTTTTGTCCATCAGGTATGTGCTGTCCCAACTGAGTATAAATAATTGTCATAAAAAGCAAATCCAAAAACAAACCATATTCCTATTGCTCAGTTACTGTAAGTGTCTGAGTAATGATGGAACGTATTAAAATGACAGATATTTTTAAGAGACTATCCAATGAGTAAAGTAGTTTATTAACTTTTCATTTTATTTTAACTTGGATACAAGTTGTGAGTACAGTAAAAAATATAGGATGTTCCTTGTAAGCAACTTGAGGTGAACTTCACAATTTGGGCAACACAGATCTCATCCTGATAGAGCTGTTGTACTGCAGGTCCTTCAAAGTTCTCTGCATAGTTTAACAATGAATACTTGTGATAGGCCAGAATAATGAAGAAATTATGTCTGACTCTGAACAGAACTCAAACAGTGACAGAGGTGGAATGAAAAGCATAGGTAACTATGACTTAATTTAAAGAATATTCCAGTATCATTAAGAAGAATGGTTTGATAAAGTCTTCTACTCTAAAAAGTAAGAAATGCGTGTTTTTTTTTTTTAAATGTTAACAGATGAAACAGTATTGTTTTCAATCCAAACCAGCCTGCACCAGATTCTCTGTCAAGCTCATAAATAATTCAGCAGCACAAAATCCAGTTCATTTTAGTTTTGCCTTTTAAATTAAATATCCTTTTCTTGGTGAAATAAATACACTTTTAAAGGGAAAGATGAATCCATTCAAGCACTTCAGGATTACTATGATGTTTTGCCAAGATATATTCATTGCAATAATCCTTATGTATTTAGTGACTAAAGGTCTTGATCAAAAGTTTGTTTCCCATTTGTACATAAGTAGGTAAAAGGCAATTCCTATCTTACAGACCTTTATTTTGTGAGTATAACATGGGATACTTAAGAGCAATTACAAATACAGATAATATGGATTTTTTACAAGAACCTTGGTGGTCCAAGGCACTCAAAATTTCTGTGTTCAAATACAAATATATACATTATAAGATTATACATCCATACATACATCACAGAAGATACTCCGTAGTAACATTTATGAAAACATTGGGATAAACGTCAATCTAGACAACTGATAGGCTGTGGGAAAGACAGTTCACTCCATTAGGGAGCAAAAGTAAACAAAAGTTTACTAAACCTTTTTAATGAAATATTTTTTATTTATGATGTTATGTAAAATATTTTCCACTCATTTATTCACTATACTGTACCAAATAACCAAACGAGTAAACTCCTATACCCTCCAATCTAATTGTTGTATCATATTTTTCATATTGTCCTGGAGGGAAAAAGTGCTTAGCACTTTGGTAAGTGTGTAAAAGACATTCTGGGAGTAATTGCAGTTTAAAATAGTATCTTACAAGGCTTTTCAAAGAAGGATAGGATCCTAGAAAAGTTGAGTTGCAAAGAACCCATCTTAACAGCAATCTAGCAGGCCTAATCTTTAACATTTCTAATGAGAGGCACCCTGCAAGCACTGTGTGCAGTCTGCTCTTAACTGTATGAAAAGGTTTTCCTGATATCTAACATAAATCTTTCATACTGCATCTGTTTATTTTTGTTTTGCTTTTGGTGGCAACATTGACAGCAAATGATCATTCTTCTCTTTACAGCAATTTATATATTGGAAGACTCTTTGCAGGTCCACCCAAGGTTTGCATTTCTAGACTTAAAAAAAAGTTTTTCCTTCAGCCTCCAGGTACCGTAGCCTTATATTGCTATTCTGTCCACATCCTCTATTATGTTCTCTTTTTTTCCTTAGATACGGTGCTTTAAACTGCATCCTGTCAAGACCTCACAAATGCTGAGTAGAGTGAAATATTTACTCCATGTCTCTCATGACTTACTTACTTAAAATTATCCTGCTTTTTTCTGGTTTGGAACATTAACTAGTGTTCCAATTGCAGTCCATTGTAATCCTTTGACCCCCTCCACATTATATCTGCCTAGTGAGGCATTATACATTTTGCATTTTCTTTTCCTTCCTTAATAGCTTGCATCGTTTTGCTGTGTTCCATTTTATAGGTTTCTGACCATTTCAACAGTTTATCAAAATCACCATCACGTTCTAGCATGTCTGTATGCACCTGGTTCGAATTAGTAACAAATGTAAGTCTGTCGAGTGCAAATGAAAATATTGCATAAGGATGCATAGAGTAGGATGACACTCAAGTACTTTCTTTAAATTTGACAGGAAAAAGATGATAAGTTGTCTTTGATAAGTGTTTCAACCAATTTTACAGTAATTTCAGTAAGAACATATTTCCATAGTTTTCTTATGTCATGTAGAACTGTCACCTGTCATCAAAGAAAAAGTGTGTGCTTCGCCATCACCCACTTAGCTATTTACCCTATCATGGAAGCAAATTAGAATGGCCTGTTGTGATTCATTTTCAGTAACTCTACTGTGGTTATTTTAATCAACTTTAGATTTTCTTGGTACTTTTAGAGAAAATCACAGTTTAATTATTAATTCCAGTATCATTCTATGTATCAGCTGGGCAGATGATATATAATATTCTTTCCCTTTTTAGTTTACTAGTTGTGTTTTTCCATTAAATGTCCATTCAGCCTTTATCTATTCTAAAAAGTTCTCAGAGGTGACTACTAATAGTTCAGAGAGGATCTTACTTCATAAATAGTTTAGGGAGAAATGTCATTAAGCCATGGTGATTTGAACAGATCTAGTTCATCCAAGAACTTTTTTGTCTTTTAACCAATTCTGGCTTAGAGCTCCAGCACTTAGTTGCTAATATTAATTACGCTAAGCTTCCAGTCATAATTAACCTTTTTTGCTGAAGAATGAAGAAAAAAGATAGTGATGATTTTGCTCTTCATTATGTCATCTGTTATTCGCTCTTCCTTCTTATTAGCTACTAGACGTTTACTTTCTTTCATCTTTTTTTTGTATTTTAATGAATTTATGGAACTTTTTTGTATTTCTTTCCATGTAAGTTGCTTTCCCTATCTTTTTTATGCCTCAGCCTTTATAAGTTTATCCTATACACTTCATCTTCATTGTTACAGTATCACAGAAATTTTCCTTTTATGACAACTCTCCCTTTTAATAGACTGGTTTCTAAAACAGGTAAGAAGGCTAGGTCCTTTTAAAGACAACAGATTCTTTTAAAGGAATCTTGCCATTGAATGGAGAAGGGATTTTATCCTAAAACATAAAGTCTTTAATGTCAGAGAGTCCCAGGCTACTGCCCGAACGAAGGACAGGGTGGTCTTGTGGCTGCAGTCCTCCCCCTGTCTCTTTATGACTGCTTTGCAATGCTGAACTTGTGTTAATTCTTCAGAGTCACGCTGACATAGTTATTCCATTCCTAGGACCATGCTACCATCTCTTTATGGAGTTACTCTATCTTGCACAGATTTTTTCAAATAATTCACAGAAAACTTAAGTATCTCTGGTCAGCACATATGGCACCCTCTATATATCCTAAATAATCACTTAATCCTTCAAAACCTTAAAGGTTGTGACAAATACCCTCTATTAAATAGAATGGAGGGTATAGACTCTATTATTAATAACAATCATGTTTTATTGTACATCATTTTCAGGTGATACTTTTTTTTTTTTCTTACTGGCTAATGCAATGATTAAGATCAGTGCTCATGCTACAAGTTTCTAGTAACATTTCTCTGTAATATTTTCTGCCAGCATAATAGTCCAGTTAAATCATTACATTTTACCTTCTCTCTGTGCAATTGATCATGTGAAGATAGTTACCCTAAGGACAATGCAAGTGAATTATAGGTGATTTTTATAATATTAGAGCTCCAAGGAAGGCTTCATTTATGTAGTCTGCTATGTCTATTGAAAAATAATTCTTTTTCAATGTTTCCAGAGTGAACCAATGAAGTATAAATATTAAAGGCTTATAAATCTTTGGCTATTGTATATGTATTTTCAGATAATTAAGAATGGTTAGAGACAATTAAAATACACCATATTTTCAATGAAGTTTAAAAAATTGTAGTAAAGCTTTAATCTGCTTTAACCTGCTTTAATCTATCTGTTCAGGCCAGCTCCTTACTCTATTTGATTATTTTAGTCCTTAATTGTCTCAATTTGTTTGTGGAAAGAATCAGATGGGTGTACATTAAAGAAGGGTGAGGCTGGGCCATTCGTATAATTCTTTAAGATGGCACATTGTACAGGTCCAGCACTAGAAGCTTCCTTAAGAAGTATCACACTTTTTGACCTCCATCATTATCTTTGGAACAAATATATTTGCAGTCTTGTATACAATATACTTGCCATCTTCCCCACACAATCAGCTAACTCCCAAGAAACCCTTTTGAGATGTTAATATTTAACTACAACATACTATTTGTTCAAACTATTTATCCTGGTGCTACTGGGAATGAAGTATATGTATAAAGTCCTGCTCCCCAGTTGTTATAAATTGGCAAGACTCCAGTGGATCCAAGACAGTTAAATACATTCATGATAGTTGTGGAATTGACCTAATAAGGACAGATGATGTGTAAAAACAAAACATGGGCAATTAGCATTTACCGCAATACCATACTAGCATGGTGCCCAACGCTTAATGTAAATATGAAAGGATAAAGTTTTCCCTCTTCAGTTCTCATTAGCTCAGGGCTTTTGTGCAACCGTCATCTATTTATTGCTTCCTGGTATCTTTATGCCTGTCAACCTGCAAATAGCATCAAAATGCTATATATACGGCCATGATGGTTTATTTCTATCATGTATAGGAGAAAGGCAGGCATGAAGTATAAGAACAGAGTTCAGCTATCAAGTATTGCATAAATTATGTAAGAGTAGCTTTTAGTGTCAAGAGCTTTGAAAAGTTCAGTAAGTTGATGTAACTGAAGTAAATCAGCTAACCCTGTGCCAACACAGGACAATTTCCTTTAAGAGAGTATATTGAGCAATTTTTAACATGCTTAAAAAGTAGCTCATTTTTATTATGTGAGCAAGACACTGCTCTGGACATAGGAGAAGGTTTGCAGGACCATTGTAAGGCCTGAGGACCTAATTACTGCTCCGATCTGATTTTAGATCTAATCTAAGATTTTATGGCTTTAACCTTCAGGGATCTGACTAGGTGAGAGTCCAACCTCGCTTTTTACTAAACTGCTACTGTTAGACTCCACAGAGATGATTCAGATGATTTTGAGGGAATATTATATAGGAGGTGGCAAAGATCCAGGAAAAAAATTCCCATCATCAGCCCATATTTATGCATATTCAGGTGGCATCTTATGTGCTTCATATTTCATAGCCTATTGTGAAGGTGGAATGTGACAGGTTTTGGACTGTGGAGAGGAAGAGAGCTGGGAGCTCCCTTGTTTAGTTGTATGTACTCTTGTAATATATGGTACCATTATACCTTAAGAATAAAAATACAGTGTTTTCCAAGGTATTTAAAAATATTCAAGTGGGATTTTGTGAGATTATGGGAGGCCTGAAAAAAGAAGAAAATTTTGTTGTTCATTGCCTGTTTTATAGTATGTTTTGGCATTTCATTAATATGTCTTATTCTCTCTATAAAAAGTGGTAACATTGTCCTTATTTCTTGACTATAAGCAGATAAACTGCTAAAGTAATAGCATATAACTAACCTGTTCATTCTTACAATTTTACGATGTTTGAAAGTGAATGGGTTTTCTTTTCCTTTAACACGCGCACACACGCAGAGCCAAGTGGGATTAAAGCACTGTATGTGGCTCAGCATCTTGTGCAAGATCAGGAAACTACAGAGGAAAGTATTTTCTTGTTTGAAGATTTGAAAGAACCATTCTTAGGGAAAAGGGAGGAGGCTTCTGACGTTAGTGAGCTTGCCTCTTTCATGTTCTATAAAGACTAAAGGAAAGTTCCTTTTTCATCGGCCTGAGGAAGAAAAATGTCTTTCTCAACTCTAAATATTTAAAGAAGCCCTCATAAAACTTGAAAAAGGTTTGAGCTGTTTCTTTGTGGGCCTAAATTCTTAAGGGTATAGGAAGACATACATTGATATTTATCTCCTATAATATTTTACTTCTTCTATAATAAATGTGTCATGAGGGTATTGGCATCATTTTGTAGACTTTGCAGTATTGTGCTTTTATACACTTTCAAAGAATATATACAATATTCTACAGTATCTATTCTAAATAGAAATTTTTTAATGCTCATTCCCAACATAAAAATCAAATATGAGAGATTACTCAGATAGATAGTTTCATGATACATTTTTTGGATATATTTGGTGTTTGCCTGAGACACCCCACGTAAATCTCATCCTGTAGATGAGCTCAGACAGCATGCTGAATTGAACAGGAACTGGTTTGCGATGTTTACTGAAATGAGGTGGGGATTGCTGATTTTGTGAGCTGGATCATGTTTGAGCTCAACTCCGCCAAAGTGAAATCCTGTCATTTAGTAAAATCATCCTTTCATTGAAATTTATCACTAAAAAATAATCAGTTCGTAGTTCCGTATTTATGTTTTACTTTTCATTTAAATTGTTTTCCTCTAACTGACTTTAAAGATTTCTTCTGAGAAAAAAAACGCATTTTCAAGTGTTATCGTTTTCTAGATTTCAAGCATATTATTTTTCTGTCTTAATTTGCATATCCTCCTCATGTCAACATTTTCAATTCTTAGAATATTTACTGTTTGTAAAATAAGCTTACTGGAGGAAATACTGAGGAATATTCTCTCATGTTCATATGTAGCATCTCATTATTTATTTGCGGTACAAGAGTCCCAAAGGCCTCAGAAAGCGGTAGACTGCCCAAAGCGTGGCACAGATACCTGGGAGGACACAGTGCACGTGCTGCTTCACAGGCTCGCTGCTAGCCCCTGTCCTTGAGGCAGACGTGGCTTGCAGCCCTGTCTGTGGCACTCCTACATGCCTTTGGCAAGCAGGGAACTTTTAAGGCTGGCTCCTTAGCTGGCACAGCTGAGAAAATGGAAGCAAAGCCATATTTTTATTCCCTTGGCGTTACAGTCAGCCAGGAGCAATCTAACCTGTACTGCAATTTACAGCAGCCTGGCTGCACAAGGGGCTGTTCCAGCAGCTGAGAAGCACTAGAGCCTAAGGTCATTCCCTGCTTCTCCCAAAAGAACCTGTATACTAGGGTTAGAAAATGAACAGTATTCAGATTTTCTATTGCTTTTTCAGCTGGAACAATCCAAAGCAGCTGCAAAAGAATTGATGATTGCCCTCTTAATGTTGTGAAATGATTTCATTTCATTGCCATGAATGAGAAGTCTTTCCTGAGTGAAAGGATGCTTTATTTTAATCATTGATTTCTTGTGCCTAAGTATGTAAACCTCAGTCTTTCATAATTCTACTTCCAGATATTTGATTATTAGTAAAAATGGGAAGTGGTGATTTTGCTAGTTGTTAGAAAACAATTGTGCTACAGGTATTTTATCTTCTATTTCCAAACCATTTTATTGCTTGCTCCCATGTGACAGTTTGGGAAATCTTTCTTCAGACAGCTTATGATTTTTCACTGATAATGGGCAATACCTTTGGAGTGCTTGCATCAGGCCGCAATTTCCATTTGGAATGTAGGAGTTTCTGCTGCTGCTCTTTCCCACTCTAATCACATTGTTACAAAGGCCACAGGAATCTAAAGCAAAAATTCTTACACCTAACCAAGGGGTCACTAAACTTGCCTTTTATATGCTAATAAATGCTGAGAGAAAAAAAAAAAAGCAGCCACCTTCTCAAAAATCCAAGTCTCCACAATCCCTTGAAGAGGAAAGAGTACATTTTGAATGGAGGCAATGCAGATGGGCAGTAACATGTTTCAGGGGACCAGGAGAAAATTCTCTCACAGGTTATATTAGAATGAAAGAGCCTGAGGCCAAGCCGCGAGCTCCAGGCAGAAAGTGGATATAGTGGAGGAGGGGGCTCTCACTTATTCACAGGATAAATATGGTTGCTAGAGGAGAACTATGCTACATGAGAGAGCCTCAGCCAGAAGAGTGGAAAAGCCTGTGAGACGGAAGTTTAAGGATCTTTCCTAGATAGAGTTTGCCAGCAGAAGTTAAGAATCGTCAGTTTGGGAACTTTTATCACACCAGCTACTATGTGTTTTAAGGTGGTATATGTTAACATATCTGCAAATGTTAAGTTCTGGAAAAGAGTATGGAATAAGCCACTGAAATGTAGCTGCAGTATATGCTCCTAATGGTAGAGGGAAACTGAGCAGAGTTCCTGAAGGTAAAACTTAGATTTGAACACCTAAATCTAGAGTCAAGCTTCTAAAGATGGAGCTTTTAGGGCACCTGAAGATCAGTTCCATTGAAATCCTGGGTAAAAGCTTCAGCTGAGCAACTGCTAATATCACGTGCTGAAGTCAGGTGGAGTATTTGGAAACCTCAAGATACACCTGCAGGTATGTATGCTTGCACTTTTGGAGTGGATTCAAGTGGACCACAGTTTTTTCTTTCTTTACCACACTTACACTTAATGTTTCAAGTTAAATAACTTGACCATGTTAATTTGGAGACAGAGGAATTATTTTTTGCAGAACCCTTTCTGTTAAAGGAGCTTTGCTAGAGGAGTAGAGCTTCTTCACCACAGAAGGCTGGAGCTGATGAAGATTCTGTGCTTAGAGCAATTCTGCAGAATGGAGTCTACAAAGGCTATCGGAATGGGAAAGATGATGGGAGGAGAAGAGCTGTAAGCTGGCCAGTTTTTTTTACCCTGAGCATAAAGCAGTTCTGTGTAAGAGCTGGAGATGATTTTCTGTTAGAGACAAGGCTGAATTTCGTCAGTACAAGTTTGAAAAAAAAGAAAAAAAAAGTACTAGGATGTAAAACAAATGTCTCCACCAGTCCAACTTTGTGGTGTGGGAAACAGCAAAACTATGTCAGTGTGGCATTGCTTCTCTTTTATAATGCAAGAAGATTTATCACTGATACTAGTGCTGTGCAAGATAGTTCAAAGATAATGTAAGTCTGAAGAGCGAATCTCTTATGTGAATAATTGAATTAATTCCCATCACTAAACAGTATGCCGCTTTCATGTATTAGACTCTTCATAATAGTCACAGATGCTAATATCTGTATTTCAGTACTCAGAGACAACCTGCAATAGTGGCCTCTTACTGAGGCTAGCTGACTGTTGTAACTATGTCACTTCAGCGGTTTAAATTATTTTAAATAGAACACATTTGCATAAATTTACAAATATATTAATAAACTATTTTTTCTCACAGACTATAGAAAGTTCATTTTATTTCCACCTATTAACCTCCCCCAACAAAATTACTAACAGCACAGATCAAGTGATTCAAAAATTAAGAAATAAAAAGACGCCACAGAGCTCTCAGTCAAGAAAAACGGCCCAATTCTCTTGAATACCACAAGTATTTGAATGCCTTTTACTAAATGCCAGTGTAGTTGACAGTAGGTTTCTGTCAGAGACTGTAGTAGTTCTGGGCAACATGCAATGCAGTCAATTAAAAAAACTTACTTTTCTGTAAGAAAAATATTATCTAATATTTCTAAATAAAATATTAAACCACTCTAAAACTTTTCTTGTAGCAGAGGAGGAAGCTTAGTATACCCAGACTCGTTATGTTGTTACAAGATGTTCATGATATCACTGGGAATACTGTGGTAAACGATACTAAATCCATGAAGTACATGCATCTGGCTACATAGGTGCCTAAACAGAAGGTGATGCAGGAGTGTTTTTGCAATAAGGAACTAAAAGGATTTTTTTTCGGTTGCATTCTTCTCCAGAGAAAATGGTGGAAGTGCTGGAAGGCAGATCAGAATATCAAAGCATTCAAATTTCTGTTGTTGCCCATACAAAGCTATTATCCAAACAGAAAATCTCTATACTCATAGTTTAGACACACATTTTATTTCTGTTCACTGCTTGGCAGATCTGAGTAGCTTCTTGCATAAATATAGAGGATGAATAAAATTCAATGCTTACATTGCTTACTGCTGTCTATTGTGCTGTAAGAGACCAGGAACTGTGCTGTGCCAAATGACATTCATTAAGATGAAAACCCAAGAAAGCAGTCTCCATCAGCCGGTGAAATGACACCTCTATGCTCTTAAAGAGTTGCACTGAAATTGATGGTGCTAAGTCTTACCTATTGTGTAATTAAATTTGACTAAAATAGCTAACACTTACTGGCTGTCTTTTTATCATAATGTCTCAGAAAGTCTTCTGGTTGGGAAACTTAAATTGCAGTATCCACGATTGTTCACTGTTTGTAAAACTAGAAATAAGAGCAGTATTGTAGGCAACAGAATCTGAACAATGCTTGGACTGTGTCAAATACATAGGCATCTTGTGAAACAGACAGATGCCTCCAAAATTTCTGTCTTCCAAAGGCTCACTACTGCTGCATAGAGTGTACTCTGCCTTTGCTGCTTCTGCATGTGAATTCTGGGGTTGCAAGGGTACTAGATGGAGCTGAGGTACCTGCTGGTAGCTGGATCATTGAAAAGGAAAATGATGCCAGTTTGTCGAAGCCTCTAAAGGTCAAATTTCAAATCTCCCCAGAACTGTAGTGTCTTGGAGCTTGCCAGTGTTTCCTGCAGTGGTGTTCATTAACTTGCTCACTTAGAATACTAAGACCTGAAAAATCTCCAGTGACAGTTATTTTTGCTATTACACATTCACTAGCTGCTTTAAGTAAGCACAAAAGGGACACAAAAAAACAAGAAAATGTCCTGGTTCAACTCCTCTTTGGAGCAACATTTTTCTGGAGTGAAGTTACATCTTATGTTCATAGACTGCGGTAAACATCTGTACTAACTATAACGCACACTTTCATTAACACCCACTCCTTGGATAATCATCCCAGAATTTCTGATGTGTGAATAGTCTTAAAGTTGTATTTGTAATATTCAGCACATTTCCCTTCTTTTGTGTGCTTTCTCTAAATTACTGTGTTGGGAATCTTTAATTAATTTCTGTACTACACAAGAACGTTTCAGAAGAATTTCTTTGAATAGTTGTCCTATACCAATAGCTGGACTGCATTTAAGAAGAGCTAGTATCGCTTCAAAAAATAATGAACTGAGCAAGTTATTTGTTAATAAAGCTACTTGCATGGATGGACCAAATGATGCCTTTTTAGTGTGTGATAGAAATGTGTCTGCATTGGAGACACTCATAGGAAAAGAGCCTTGGATGGTAGTACTAGAAGTCTAGTATATTAAGAAGCTCATATGCAAAAGCCAACCCTATCTTCCTGTATGCACCACCATGTATAAGCATCAGTATGCATAAAATGGACATAATAACCTGGGTTTGGTAGGTTTTGGACATTATATGGGAAAAAAGATGATCTGTCTGCCTTGAGATCTTGCACTATACTCTGGAGTACATGATACCCACCAATGTAGCCAGATCAAAAGCAGCTGCATCTCCAAAATGAGATGCAAATATATACCCTTTCCTGAATTTGACTTTTCCTGTCTTGTAATTCCCTAAGACTAAAAGTTGTTCTTCGCTTCACAAGACATATGCTGTGCTTTCTGTGTGCAGAGAGCAAGACAGCAAGTTTCCCTCTTTACCACATTTTTCCCCTTGCTTCCCTCGTCTAAATTTACCCTTTGGAGACATGAATATACACATGCATGTCTACGTATGAATGAGAAAAGAAAATAAGAAGAGAGAGATTTCTGCTTTTGTTCTTCAGCTCCTCTATTTCAGCCCTCTATTAATAAAGACAAGTTGCAGAGAATTTACTCAGGCCTTTATCCTATATTTCAGTTTTCATAAATTGCACCGACTTGCTAAAATTAAAACAAACAGTGATTAAGTTTTCACGGCATTCCTGCTGCTGGGAAATCAGCTTTGCCTGACAAGCAGAAATGACCATCCTAATTAAATTCCAATTACTCTGGAAAACCTGGCTTTTTAGTCTCTGTTTTTATTTGTTATCGTGTTTCTGTCATTCCCTTTAAATATTACTTAGATTTGGCATTCTTCTGAATTATTATTAATCTTACTTTAGATGTACAAAGTTTACATTTTGATGAGAATCATGCCTGCATATTTCATCCTGTCGTTTACTAAAGGTCTGTAGGGTTTAAACATAAAACCAAAATAATTGTTTCAACTTCTGTAGAAATTGTCAGTATACTAACTTTCTGAATTTGATTTGGGGAGTTAAGAGTTCAATTAGTAAATATATTTAGTAGATTTTACTTTAATCTAATTAAAATATGCATCTCGTTAAAAGTTATGAAGGTTTTAAAGGCTTTTATGATCTTTAAATAAGAACATGTCTTTATTTTATGATCCAAAGCAGGATTCAAAGGATTGATGAAGGCGAGTAGTTATGAACACAACCTTATTTGAAAGAGAGGTTCAACTTTAGTAAAGATCAAAAGGTAAAGACACTTTGGACCCGAGACTTCACTGCTCATAATACTGCATAACCTACCAGTAAATTAAATGCTAAACTCGGTGATTTGGCACATCACAGTTCAGTGAAGGTGGATGCTTTAGAGTGAAGCAGCTTTTCTGTTAGTCTGCCACGCAGCTGCCTTTTTCTCCTAAATTCTTAAAGGAATAAAATATGTTGTATGGTCAAGCTCACTTCTTTTCTTTGACGGAGATAATTACTTGCATAATTATTGCAGGCAGAAAAGAAGATTTAGTCGAAAAGAAGATTTAGTTGAACATTTACGAAACATCGTAAATGTTGTCACAATATGGCAGTCATAATCATAGTGAGCTGAAATAATTTCTGTGCTTACACCCATAGTTCCATTGTAGTGAATGGGTATTTTTCAAGTAAATAAATCATGTTTTGACACATAGGATATTGATCTATTTCTTCTCGAAATGAACTGAAAAACTCAAACTGATTTTGGTAGTGACTACAGAAAACAAGAATTACAAATAAAGATTTTTACAGTATATTTGTGTATGTGTACTGTACCTGCATACTTGTGTACTGCATGTCGAATAATTTGAACTCTAGAAGAAAATAATTTAATTACTGGATTCTCTCAACTCACAGGACTATGGAATGACTGAGAGAACACAATGAAGCACATGCTTCCATTACTTGAAAAGGGCTGACTGAGGAAATAAAAGATATCTCGCCTCAATCTCATACACATGAATGTGCCTTTTCAGGGATTCTGCAGTGAAAAACATAAACTGAAAATACCATGAACACTTCTCAAGACAGTCTCTTGAAAGGTATCTTTTGTAAAACAAAACTGGCAACTGGGTTGATATAGCATCTTTGGATTTCTCCAAGGGTTTTGCAGTAGTGTCACGTGGCATTTTTAATTCCCTACAATGCAAGATTTTTAATCAACAGGGCTCACATTATATGAATTAAAAACAGGCATATTGGCAGATATCAATGAGCAGGGCTGTTTCTAGCAAAGTCCCCTGGGAGACATTCGTGGTCCAAGAGTATTCAGTACATTCTTATAAACAATCTAGATGATGAAATAAAATCTTTCCTGATTAAATTTGCATATGACACAAAGATTGATGGCATAGTAAATAACTAGGAGGGCAGTTTACTGTTAGAATTTAATCTGAATCACTTGGTTACATTGCCAGAATCCAACAAAATTCAAGTACAGATCAACGCACCTTGAAACAAAGAATCACAGGTTATTCACCTAGCATGAGCTACTGTCTTGGAAAGCAGCAACTCATAAAACATTTGGAGGTCACCTTTAATAGCTGCTTCATCATCAAAGTAAAGCTGTGGAAGTCATTACTTGAGAAAATTCTCTCAGGCATGATTTAGCAAGTTCAACCGTAACGAACATGAAATATAATCATGATGATTAGTTTGGGAATAACTTGCAAAGCATGGAAAGTGGACAAATGTAAATTTGTGGCAAGATGAGGTAATTCTCTAAATATTTTATTTAAATATTTATATAGTTTTAGAATAATTTTATAGTTTCTACAGAGAGTATGTTTATTCGTTTATCATTGTAATCCCCTCCATGAATCACCATGGAAATTCCATTGGAATCAATCTTTTAGTGCACTTTTGCTCTTTTAAGTCTAACAAAATCCTTTTTGCTCAGTAAAATTACCTGTATATATTATATACAAAATATATAAGATTTCTTTCATTCATTCTTTCATCTTTATGTAGGTATCCATGCAAGCATGCATATAAAATAATAGAAATACATATGCATGCCCATATATATATACACATACCCCAGCTTGATGTTAATCTAGGTTGTTCAGAAATATTTCTACCCATTCTTGAGTCTGGAAATACGCATTCCTGACATACTTAATTTGGGAATCCAATATAACTGTCAAACTACATCAGAAGATTTTTTTTTCTTTCAGTAGAATATACAGTCAAGAATGAATTTCAGCAAGAACTGCTATGTAATCCACGTCAGGTGCAAAAACTCTTGTGAAACTTCAATTCTTTTTAATGCAGTGTATAGAAAGTTATTAATAACAAGTGTTTGTATCAGCTTGCTTTATGGATTTCTGTAATTTATTTATTCAGAGCGAAATATCAGTAAAAACTATACAGTTATAATAAATATAATTAAAAATGACTTTACATTTTAAGACCTTTGGGTGGTGCAAAAGTACATAGTGGTTGTCGTTCTTCTCAGCTGCTATTGTAATGTAATGTAATGCAAGCACATGTAATGTCTTGGAAGAAGTTATATGGGAAAGAAAGAAGATGTCTTTCAGCTATACTCTACTATGGCTATTTCAGTAAGTGAGGCAATCTCTCCAGGATCTGTGCAGGTGAGAGGTCATCACATGATGCTTCCGCCTGTATTATAAAAAGATTGTCAGTAGAAATATATGAACCAGGACCTAGGACAGAAATCAGAACTGCTACCCATCTCTGGAAGTTAGTATATTACCTGTTTAAAGTGTATGTAGTATGCATTAACTCTGTAGCAATTGTAGCAATTGCTATTATTGTGAATATTTTACATGACACAGATATGATTGATCTTTAAGTTGTGGCTTGAAAGGGGGACTGTCTTTTTTCTTTCTTTCTTTCTTTCTTTCTTTCTTTCTTTCTTTCTTTCTTTCTTTCTTTCTTTCTTTCTTTCTTTTTTTGATTACATTATAAGCACTAATTATTTAATGTTAATTGAATAATGATTGAAGGCATATTTTATTATTTGTACTTTCAAGCACTTGAACCAAAATCAGTATTTGAGTTTGATTTTCTGTCTTTAGTTTTGAGGAAGAGTATAAGAAAATCTTTTTTTTTTCTGAAAAAAATAAAAGATTTTTTTTTCTGTGGATGTTGTCAGAATGTGTAAGCAAGGGGTTATAATCTATATCTCAGTTTAACCTTAACCTTTGCTTTACCTGCCTGAGAAATCTATAATAAATGTCATTAGCTGTCAAGTCTGTGCTTCATCCATTTATAAGGTTATATGTTTGTTTACTTTTTCTCTGAAAGGGTAGATGGGTAAATCAGATTAAGGCCATACCTGACACTCAGCCAACAAACCTATGCTTCTCGTTACGTAGTTTGCATGAGTTTAAACATCTAAAAAAGCCTTGTTTACTAGGAGTGCCAAAAATGAGTTGATAACTTAATTGAACAAGGCAAGAAATAGAAATTTTAAGGATTAATATAGTGTTTATTTTATAATTATATTTTTTCATGGAGTTCAATATTTCTCTGTAGACTTTAAAGCATAACCAGAGCAGAAAATCCAGTCAGGGTACCTGATCTGAAGAAATGTAAAATAGTTAACTTCATTATGAACCAACACATGACTGCAATTATTCTGAATGCCTTGAGTATTTAATAAAATTCAAAATTTATTTTCATTCTTAGTTTTAGCCTGTTCCGTTCTATCCATACACTCCTGGAAAAGCCTTTTTTTTTTTTTTTTTATATAGCCAAATCATCAATCCTGAATAGTCTTCTAGCAGTCTTCTAGTATGGTCTTCTGTAGTTTATTTTCCTTTAATGAGACAGTATTTTGCATTTCACTGTTGGCAGTAAAAAATAAAGCTGGGTCATAGTGACTTTAGCCTAAACTCTGAAAAAAAATACAAGGATTATAATCAGCTATGACAACTTTCATAAATTGTTCCATTCTCAGTGATTTTGAGGAAATTATGTTTTCTATAATACAAATACACCTGCTTTCACTCTCATTTTAACCACAGTAGCTCAGTTATTTGATGTTTGCAGATTATACTTTCAACCTTCCTCTATAGGGCTGTGGCTTATTCTCTTCAGATTTGCTATGTTATCACCAGAATTTTCTATGCATGTGTCCAGTACACTATACATGATCCTGTAGGAGCATCTACTTCTTCAAAAATCCTGAATGCAGACAGTCCAGTCTCCAAATCTTCCTGGAGCATCTGTACAGAAGAGTAGGACATGAAGGACTTTTTGCCACCAGTTTCTGCAAAGCAGCTCTTGTAATTATGATGACATTGAGACATATTTGAGTTAGCAGCTAAGAAGATTTGTCTAATATAATACTTGAGCCAGTAGACCTCATTGAACTTGGATATTTTGAGTACTCAAGCTACCTGGTTTAAAATCAATACAGATAGATATGCATTACTCAAATCAGTGTGTTGACTACAGTATAGACTCATGATTTGTTACTGTTCAGAGGTTTTTACCCAATCTTAGTCTCAGCAATTCCCATTGCAGTGTCAACATTCTAAGTACAAGCTAGGATTAATGAATTCTCAGCTGCAAAAACATCTCAGCTTCAAGATGATAAGTGTTTGACAGCTTTCAGATAGTCAGCATTTAAACTATGTTATCTGACCCTCCAGCTCTTCTTACTTCTTTGGTCCAGGAAGATGGAATATTAGAAAATGAAATAGTGTTGATGGATCCTTCCTACAGGCGCAACGAAATTGTATTCCTGACTGAGCTTTGTAGGGTCAATAATTACAACATTATAGTTCACAAAATACTTAAGCATAGGTTTTAAATCAGTCATACAGCAATAGGAAGTCTTTGACTTGAGTCATAAGAAAAATCAGAAGTGCCTTCTATAACTACTGTGGTTCAAATGCTGTGCTGCGCTGTGGTTCAAATGTATTCATAGATGTGGCTGTCGATAGATACCACACTGTTATTTACTAGCTTTTGCTCTCTAGATAGCATGTCCATTTAGATATAATCATAACCAAAAATGTGATAGTAAGATTAACACAATTCAATTTCCAGTTGTTTAAACAATTAAAATCATAGCCTCTTTAAAGAGTGAGGTTTTAAAGAGTGAAAGGTTTTCCATACAAGACTTCTTGAAGTAAACAAAAAACAGGATTACTTTCAATGAGAATATATGCCATTGCATATATGAAGGTCCTGAGAGAAGATGAATGAAAACTGATAAGTACTGCTAATTTTCCAAGGAATTGCAAAGGGAGATCAGGAACTGTCTTTGCTTCCCACTGCTATGGGCCTATGTACTGTCTACATATTTTAGTTGAAACCACTGCACAAAACAGGGGAGGTCCTTATCCAAATAACAGAACTGCCTGGTCCTCAGCTCTGTGGATGACTCTCCTACCCTGAAAGCTGAAACTATGAATGAATTTCAATAACTTGCTTGAAACTCATGACCTACTTCTTGTTACAGTTATTCTGGTTATTCTAATGGATCACCACTCACTTCAAAACTGTTTTAACTGTATTTTTATCTTATTGTCAAGTTTATAACAGCATATAACCTACTATGAATCACTGCAGACTAACCCTGTTTTGTGAATTACTGTTTGGGAAACTCAGTCCTATAATGCTTATCTATAATACTCTATGCATCTCAGTGATACTCCACATACTATGCAGTAGTCTTAAATTTGAAGTTCATTTGCAGAATTATTGCAGAATTATTAGAATAATAATTCAAGATAACCCATAATGTTTAAGGCTTAGGCTTATATTGACTTTTATAAGGTCAACACTTGGATTTTTCAGGGATTTTTTGTGAGGATAGAATATTCTATGACCAAAAAAAAAAAAAAAAAAAACCACAGAGATGTAATCTTCCATGAAAAAACTAATAGTGGAGCTACCTTGCTCACAAATCCACAGCTGCGATTTCATCACATTTTGATATCAAAACATTTTTCTTTCAGATATCTCTAATGGTTATGCTAACAAATCCTTCTTCAGTATATATACCCATGTACTAAATCCTAGGTTTACAGCCAGAAAAATTTCCAGTCCACCTGTTTTGATTCTAGTCATCCCTAGGCAATCCCTCATAATCTTTGCTCATTGCTTTTTTCTCTGCCCACTTATGATGACAGGCTTAGAAATAAGATAAAGACTCGTTACCTATTTTTCCTCTGTTCTCAACTGCCTGTCTGTACAACATGTAAAAATTAATTTCCATCTACAAAACCTTTCTTTTCTGCAATGGAACTGGGGGTTGGTTCAGGTGGTGGTGGGGATTAAAGTATTAAAGAATTTGATTGCTCCTTTTGTTGAACTTGGCATTCTTTAAAAAGCTCTGTAATTATTATGTTTTTTGAATTCATTCTCTCTATGAAGCCTCTATAACACTTTTGCATTCAAAATAAAGAATATTGGGTAGAAGCTTTGATATTATGGTATTACTATTCTTAAATACATAAGTCGTCAGCACTCATAGAATCATGTTTATGTAATAACATCCAGTTGTTAATAGTTTGTGTGTGGGGTGGTTAACCTTCATATATCACATTTTTATTTGCACAGTTACTTAAGCAAAATATCTCTCAGGTACTATTTCTTTACTTACCTCTGAGTGCTGTTAAAATAAAATATTAATTATGTAGCAGAATTGTACCTCAGCATTTCATTTTTCTATAAAAAGTATGTAGTAGGTCAAAATCAGTGTTTGTGGAGTTGGAATTAGAGTAATCTAAAAGAAAAAGGTACAAGCAGGGGGAAGCCCTCTCTGTCTTCCTGTCAGCTTCTATAATTCATTTCACATTTGATCTGTAGCTCTTCTCCTGTTCTCATCCATGTTTCTGAGTTTTCCCATGCAAATCTGTGTTTTTATAAAAACACTCTGAATCTCTAGTGTGAACAGCTTTATGTAGTTCTATTCCCCCATACATATATATGCTCCTTAATCTTCAAATTCCCAGCCATCTTACTTTTAAAGATTCATGAATTCTATTTGATAGTCATGAGAAGTAAAATAAAAATTGGGTTTAAAGTTAAAGTAATCTTTCTTTCTTTGCCTATCTGCAGTGAATGTCAAGCAATTTTAGTAACTGTAGCAGTTTTCATAGCTATTTATTATCTTCAGTGCTTAAGTCTGTTGGCTACTATAATTCTTTTCAAAGATCTTTATAATAAAATAAAGATTTTTCCAGGTCATACTATCATCCATGCCAAGTTCAGGATATGTACAGCAACATGAGAGGAATATTTTTATCTACCTTCTGTGGAGAGCTTGTTATTTAAGGTTAAGACTGAATTTCATGGCTTTCATGTACTATCTGAGGATAGCTTTCAAAATGAAAATTGTGAGGGCTCTTTTTTTTGTTACACAAGTTCTCTGAGTGTGCTCTCTTTTCATACTTACAAGCAAGAGAGCTCTTACCCTGGGGACAGCGAGATCAATCTCTGCCAGAAATCTGTAACCTTTAGCATAATCTTTACGAGTCCTGTTTGCCCCCGAGTGCCAGCAGCACATGTGCTAGCCCCAAACCCAGCACCATGATGTAGCAGAACAGGAAGCAAAAAAGGGACCTGGAAGTGCACACCAGTTCAGGACAGATGCTGCAGCAGCACCGTGGTCCTCGATGGGGGAAAACCCCACCAATCAGGGAGCATTTGAGCCACTGCTGCCTTTAGGGATGAATCTAGGACTTTTAGTTATGTGGAGCTCTTATTCTTTGCATTCTGAATAGAATTTTAATAACTTCCTGGCAGCCTATAGTACTAATAGTTCATTTGATATTTGCTTTTGCTTTCTGATGAATAAATGCTGAACTTTTTTTTTTTTTTATGATATTCAAATGTGGCATGAAATGAAAAAGACAGTTTTGGAAACTTAACCAAATAATTAAATTAGACAAATATATGTTCCAGTATAAATTAATCCTTCACTATAGCAAATCTTCAAAACTGGTTAAGGCAGTTAACTGAAAGGAAAGTGCTAACAACCAAGAGTAAAATTCCCTAAAAATCTAGAAAAATATAAATCAGGTGAGTTATTTAATCTAACCAGTAAGAAAATATTCATGGGAGGAAAAAAAAAAAAAAAAAAAAGGTTTACATTCATTCCTCTACACCATGAAAAGCATATCAGGAAAAGCAGGAACATCCATTGCTAACTGAGATTGTCCAAGAAACCTTAGGACATGAGTATTGATTTTTAATTTCAGATTGGGAGTATGCTTCTGATAAGAATTTCCAAATTATACCCTCTCACCAGGCTTTTGTTCCCATTCCAGGCACAGGAATTTGATTTCTCTGTAGGATATATAACTGAAAGACTCATTCCAGCTGCTGAGGGATCCATGGGATTGGATGAGAGGTAATCTGAATGAAACCCCACCAAATATTATGTCTTCAACTCTTTCACAGCACACATCTACTCCTACAGTACCACAGTATTTGTAAACTTAGACAGAGCTTTTGACATAGGTACCTGTTATGACAGCTCTAACAATTTTTAGATATTAAGGATCTCAAGAGAACAATTTTTAGTAGATTATGAATGTGGGTGTGGATGCACATACAACTGTCTGAGATACTCTACAAAATAAGAATAGTATAGGGTATTCATTGCCAATGCAATCCAAACAAGACGAAAATATTTAGATTTTACATGTTAGAACTATGTGGGAGGAGAAAGCTTTTACCTTCCAGAAACCTTAAAGTTTTCTCCCATATGCCCCTTTTCACACTCAGCCTTTGTTGCCACATACCTGTCTCAGAGAACTTGGCAGGAGTCAGCAAAAACCATGCTGAGTGTTCACAAATGCACAAGAACTCTCTGATTTGGTCTTTACCAAACTGTTTTTTCAATGGAAAAATAAATGGATTTCATTCATCTTAAATTTTAAAGGTGTGTTTGCAGTACATGGTTGCATACAATTAATTCGCCTCTCTTGCCTTTTGAACAAAATCACAGGGCAGCAAGGGTGTCAAGACCATTGGACTTCCTGCTTAGCATCTTCAGCCCAGCTCTGGGAGCCAGGGAGGTGCCATCACGGGCTGCTGTGTAGGTGCCACCAGGATGCGTCCTGGGTGCATGTGGTGGTGGGATTGGTGTTAGCCCACGTGCAGGTCATGCCTAGTGCAAAAGGAAGATATGGGTCAGGAAGATCTTACTGAGGATTATGAAGTTTTGGCAGGGGGTACTCAATGTCCCACAGGTTATTACAACTGCCTTTGAGTACCTTAATACCAGCTTTTAAAAATTAAGTTTGAGGATCTCTCTCTTTAAAGGTATTCTTGAGATTTTCCGAAGATTTCTGTGTATAAAGTTTGTAATGTATATACTTGAAGAATATGAACAGATTAGGGCTTTGTTTTGAGATAAAAAGAATAAGGAAAATGCAACCATTTTATGCTGTTCTTGCAGTATCTAGAAAACTGTCTTTGAGTTTTTTAACTCCTGGAGTTCAAATGAAGGAGGAACCAAAGTGCCTGGAATACAAATACAAATCCCCATGCCTTTGTACTAACTTACTGGGAGTGAGTGGAGGTGTTTCATGTCAGGAAGTCAGATCAAATTGACCAGAAGAAATGAAGTAGAAAGTCTGGTATTGTGGGTGGGTAAGAAGATTTTCTCATTTGTTTCCTCTACATGAATGAGAAACATTTGCAGTTCACAGACCTGAGGATATCATTTATTGCAAAAGAAGCTTATATTTATAGTTATATTTATAGTTGTATTTATTTATAATTATAATTATTGGTGTTTGTATATATAGTTACAGCAATAATGCCCATGTAATCAAAAATACAATAGACAGAAGATCCATTGATGTAAGTTCAACACATAAAAGAATTTATCATGAAAGATTCTGAATCAGACAGCATTGGACTTAATCACTTAACTCCTATCTGGGAAAATAAACTTTAAGAAATGTTTAGCTTAAATGGCAAAACACATCAAAATGATTTGGATGGAAGAGGATTCTTTTTCTACTTTCTGGTTCACTAAAGTTGGTAGAGTTATTTTTCATTTTTAATGAATATGATTTTTATGTGTTTGTTTTTAAATAATAGCTATTTGAGAAAAATAAAATATTTGATAGCTTAGTGGTGAGAACTATGAGATACAGTTTGTATATCTATATACATATTTTGTAGAAACTATGTACTATATACATAGTTTGTATATCTATATTGTATATCTATTAAAAAACTGAATTAAGTGAAATAACTTTTTTTCAGTAGTTTTTTAACGTTCTGCTACATATTCAGCTAGTGTTACTAGAAAATAACAATTTATATCCTTGAGTTATGCACAATGGAATGTCAAATCTGAAACAAATCTAAGTAGCTCCTTTTATATTTCTACATATTTTCTAGTCAGCACAGCAAATGCAGAAAACAAGACTCATCAGTATTGCTGTCTATTAAAGGTCCATGTAAAATGGAAGCATTAAGTTGCCCATGAAATATTGAACTTAACTGATTTTATATGTGGAAACTTTAAATATACTTGTTTTTTTCCCCATACTTTTTATTATTTGGCACATATGTCTCAAGTTATATGCCTCTATTTGTCACGTAATTTAAGTGTTTGCATTTTTAAATAACATTGAAGCAAATGTATGAATATGAACACAATGTCCTGTATGGAAGTAAATACGAACACATTATCACGGCTTGTTATGGGAATTTTATATATGCAAATATGTGGAAATGTGCCCTATAGTGTCCTGGAAATTAGATTTCTAGCCATTTGTGAGTGCTCTAGCTGTTGTCATTCTTGAGCATAAATGTCTCTGTTCAAAACAGTCCTGTTCGTGGTCCCATTCCCATTGGAAACACTGTGGTACTGGGCCTCCAGGAGACCGCACGGTGAGAATGCCACTGGTTTTATGGACGTGCACAACATTCAGCCCAGCTGGGCTCTGCTTTCAGCTATTTGCAACTGAGAGGTTAAGGGAAAAATAGCCTCAAACTCTCTTTTTACTCCAAAATTCATAATAGAATGGAACAGCTTTGGAGTCTTCAAAAACATATTTTAAACCTTACCTTAAGAGAGGTGGCAAAGGCACAAGTTTTGTCATTTTCAGGAGAGCAAACACACAAGAGGAAAGGGTTTCTTTCCCTATGTGAACCTTATCTTCCCCACCAGCCAGTATGTCAGGAAATTCAGAGACTCAGTAGGTCTCACAGTCTCAAATTTCTCTCTTAAACTCACATTTCATCTTCAGTGAAAAAAAAGTGGGCCTAAAAAAACAATATTTGTAGAGTATAATTAATACTTTTTTTTTTTTTTTTTTCCTAGCCTTCTTTGAAAACTTTTAACAGACTTCTCCTTCAGAGATAGCAGTTGTGTGTTCTGACCTGGCAGTTTCTCTGAACCGAATAAAAGCTTAAAAGAGGACATACTGTGAAATAGATTACACTAACTGTGCAGTGCAGCTATCACTGCTCTATATTAGACAGCATGAGTACTTATTTGATTACAGTTTTCTAAAGGCCAGATTCATGTTTACAACCAAAATATCTGAAAAGGAAAGCAGCTTATGGAACGGTTTATCAGTAATAACAGCATCTGGAGCCAAGGGCTGAAAGAGATTTGGCCTCCCATTTAGTCACTTCCAACGCCTCTCTAACCAGAAAATCAATTATGGGCCTTTAAACTTTACACGGGCATATCTGCATAGTGGAGCAGGATGTGGCCCAGAGGTATTTCTTTTCAGTCTCCAGGATGATGATCATCTGAGGGCTCAGCGCAGGGAGGAGCGCCGGCAACAGAGTGAGACTATCAGATGGGAGTTTGGGAATGGGGAGGGAAGTCTGCTCTAACATGGGAACTGAATGCGTAAATATCAGTAAGAACTTTTATTCTATTTTTTTTTTCATGGAACAGTGACTTTGGAACAGAGACTATGAGAATAATGTGAACTGTGTCTGAGTTCATCTGTGTCTCAGCCCATTAAGCTGGAGTGCCTGCACTGTGAGCTGAGGTGTGAACTGAGATAATTAGGCTAATTGTTCTGACTGTGGGAGCTGCATGTAGGGGAAGAAAGAACAGTTTCTAGAGGGTATAGAGGAAGCCAGACAATGCAACTTTTTT
>VZSV01000009.1:12024118-12037203 GCA_013398735.1 Nothocercus julius | reverse complement strand
GAATGAATGCATGAGGCCACGAAAATCAAGAGCAGGATTCATTTAATCTTTTACTACCTAGAATCTAAGCACACAGTCTAAGGCACTTGACTAAATTCCTTCATCCATTAGGACAGAAGAATTTAGATACCTCCAGAGGACTTCTTATCCAACTTCCCTTAAATGTTGGTCTTAAGATGAATGACTCACCCTCAGGAGTCATCTCTCTCTGCCTCTCCCTTCTGAATAGAAAGTTGGCCTGAATGACATGCTTGGATTAGACATCCAGCATTGAGGGCTAAATTAGCTGAATTGCATCCCACCTCTGTGTGGGGATTCTCTGTGAGAATCAGAGCATAATTCTTATTTCAAGAAATACAGGCATTTACTTAGACTCCTAAAAGCTAGTTTTCAAAGGTCTTTATTCAGGTGCAGATAGGCCTCTAGTGAGATTTTAAAAGTGCATAAATGAATAACAACCTCACCCTTGCAATTACTTAGCCCAGAAGCACAAGGCCTTTAAAACTCTTGTATGTATATACTTAACTCCCCCCAGATCTTACGGGGAGTTAAGTATTGGAATGAGAGTTGAGATATGCTTGGCAGATGCTCTGCATATTTAGATTGCCTAATGCCATTGAAAATTTTGCCATATGAGTAAACAACAAGACTGTGGGTTGCAACATGACGTCAAATTTCTTGAGATACCTTCAGACATTCTACCTCAGGTATCAAAAGCTAGATAGCTAGCTAGTTAGGGAAAAAGGAGAGAAATTCACATCAGATAAATTACTCTGTTTCTTAGTATGAGTTAAATGAAAAAAAAATATAAAAAAAAAATATATCTTTTTAAAGGTAAAATTGACCTATGTGGACATCTCTCCAGGCTTTTGGAATATAACCTGCCTCTTCTAGAGACAGAACAGGACTCTATACATCATTCTGTTCACTATACGACAGACACACGATTTAATTAGCCTTAATCAAAAAACACTTTGAATATGGCTTTTCTTCAGCTTTATGTTCACATTATTCCAGCAGATTATAATGCATAATATATAACTGTCTAGCTTGAAGCACACACTGTACATATATACCCTTTATATTGGATATTGGCCTCTTCAAAATCTGTAGTTTGTTTCCCAGAAGTCTTGGGAAAGGCAGTCATACAGTAATGATAAGCATATTGTATTTCAGTACAAAGAATGTCAAGTTCTTCTACTATTTTTTATCCATGCTGAGGAGAACTTTAATCCATAGGCAACTCCACCAAAGTCAATAACTGCTTTATGCAGTTATCTAAGCTAAGTAAGGATAGACAAATTAAACTCAGAATTAAAAATGCTCATTGCAAAATACTAGAAAGCAGTGAATGAAGAAAAGCTGAATTACTGCATCTTTTCACTTCACTGAATTACAGTCTACATATGATACCTTACTTTAAAGAGCCAGCTGTAATTTGAATTACATGATTACGTTTCCCTTTAAGTCTTCAACAGGTCACCTAAGTTGTGAAGATAGTAGCTCAGAAATAAGAGAACTCAGTGTACCCAATAACTCAATTATGAAGCAGGTGCGCAGAGAAGCAAATTAGAAGGATTCATAATCTCCTGCAATACTAAAATGATCCTTTTTTGGAATAACTTATTTTATATTCAGAGAGATGTTTCTGAGGCTCTTTCCAGGGGCTACTGCTGAAATGCTAAAGCTTACATGTCACATTGTGCTCTGAAGTGTGTCTAAAGACATCTCCTAGTCTTTTCAACTTGGAAGAGCTAGTACTTCTTTCTTTATTTATTTATTTATTTTAAATGTTAGTTTATTGTTAGTTCTTTTTTTTAATGATTGTCCCACAGATGCAATATCAAGGTAACTGATGAAAATTCCTGCTCAAAGTGAAGGTAAAATATTTCTTGGCAAAATATTTCTTCATGTGAGGAAAATACATCTAATTATTTTGTTATTGGAGATGATAGTAACACATCTGCAAATGAAAAGTGATAAAGCTTATAGTGTTCCATTGGAAATGCATAGGCTGAGATCATTTCTGCCTTGCCCAGACTTCTGATTTATGTCTACAGAGTTTTTAAGTTCTGGCACTGTCAGTGGGAATAAATAGGTGTCTTTGAATACTTTCAAAATGAAAATCTGTTAGCTAAGATTTGGCACCTACTTTAAAAGGAGAAATTTCCCCCCTGGACCTTCAAGGGCACACTGACTTCTTTGGTGATAAAAGGGGTCTGGACGCTATATGCAGGATTCAGTCCCTTCAACATGGGTCACCAGGGCCTGCTGAGATGCCATAGAGCCGCAGGTGCTGTGCCGGAGGGACAAGATCCATCACAAAACCTGGGTAATTTCTGGTAGCCTCATAGGCACTATCTCAGTTACTGTTGGGACGTTTTTTTAAGCAAGTGAATCAGCCCTTCTCTTTAGGAATCCTAGGTCACTGGAAATCTAAATGTGAACATAAATTATATGCCTTATTTATGTCTACAGGAATGGACTCTCAGTGAATATTCAGCTACTAAACAGATTAAAATTCCTACTGTCAGAGAGCATTCAGTGAAGCAAAATCAGGTGGTAGACATATTTTCTATCTTAAATGAGTAATTTTGTGGACATCTAAACATCTAACATTTAACAATCTAAACATCTTTTTTTTTTTCCCAATCTTAAGTCTGCTAGTGAAGGTCAAAATCACAAATAATATAGTGATAATATAGTGCCAAAACACAGAGTGATTATAGTGATTATAGTGATAATATAGTGCCAAAACACATTGTAACAGGATTACTTATATTATTTAAATATTATATTGTACTAAATATATTCTTGTTTTGTCATTCATTACTTTTCCCTAAAAATATGCAAGCCATGTTTTTGGCATACTTTATCTTACCAGCTGCTGATTCTCCTCTGTATGTTTAAGATAATACAGTTCAATTGTAAGTGAGTGGAAGTTCTGCTTCTGCATCAATCACTTTGTACCTATGCTCATGCATACAGTAGATGCCTGCTGATAGTTACCCGCATATTTACCTTTTGATTGTTTCACAGATCAGTTTTCATCAGAATGTAGCTGGTTAGCCTGAGCTCGAAGTAATGCATTTTAACACAAGAAGCCTATCTAAAGCTCTGATTTTTTTTTCTTCCAGAACTTAACTTAATCTGACTATGTAAGTTATAATAACCCTAGTCCTGAGCAGATATAATTCTAAAAACAACAAAAAAAATCCTCTAAAGTCTTCTACAGTGCTAAATGTATCTTGGGGTTAGGTGGTGATGCTGCCGTGTCAGAGAGAAATGAGGCCACTTTAAAAATCCTTCTCAGGTAGCCATTATGTGATGTTAGATTCTTTATATCATACAGAATAATGGATATTTCACCTCACAGCTGGTTCTGATCAAGAGTTTTGTCTTTGTAATGAAAAAATAACCTCTGTAATAAGTCACATAGTCTGGACATAGTTCAGTCCTCAATTTTTATTTGATAGTGTCGGATTTGTCTCAGGCATTCAAAAACGTAGGCAAAGATGAACTCTGTGGCTTTTAAGGAATAAGGTGGAACGGGATATTGAATAGGAGAGGCTCTGAGAGAGAGACAGATGGAGGCTGAGGGTTTGGAAGGGGCCTGTTGGACTTTCAGAGATACCAACTTCCAGAGATTCTGAAAGGATGAAGGCCTTGCTTGCTCTCTCTCTTAGGTATTATTTATCGTTATGTTTTAAATATACATTGTGCTGTATGTTTCAGATACTGAGGATTATCTTTATGTTCTTCCTTTTGGGAATAGTTAGTGAAATGGCTGAAAGGTTTATTCTGTTCTCTAGGTTTTATTAGTGGTGGAGTTAATATTTGCAGCAGAATAACTGTAAAATATATTGATATTAGACTGACAAAGGTGGAGAAAGTATTGTCTCTTTTTCTGTCAAATTACCTAGATTCCAAGATTCCAGAATACCTAGATTCTATCATGTTTATAATGTAGTCAGTTTCTGCCTCACTGACTTCTTCCTTATTGGCAAGGCAAATTGCAAGCCCATGAGTATTATCAAAAAATTCAATACAAGCATCAAGAGAAGACAAAGCAGTATAAAATATTTCTTCTGATATTTCTGAAAAGAAAACAAAGTAAAAGCATAAGCCAGGAAAAAAAGGCTCAGGTATTTCTCCCCACTTTAACTTACACTGAAAAGTGGTGAGAACTTTCTATGGAAATACCTGGTGTTTCTGAAGATGAAGAGCAGTGCCTTGCGTTCATACTGATATATTGCCTTAAATTAGCGACTATTTCTAAACGATATCATTATCTTATTATTTGTCTCTTAGCCATTTCTAAATATCTGGGGATTTATGGCACACTGGCAGACTCCAAGAAGATGCTGTTGTACAGTAGAATACATACAGACTTTAATCTCTTATGACAAGAATTACTTATGAAAATATCTCTGAAAAACTCATCTATTAGTGTTAGTTAAGTAGAGATTTTACTTTAGATTTTTAATGAAAACAACCTAAAAATTTGAAATAAAAATTTGAATTAACAAGGTCTAATATTGCCTTATAGAATTCATCCAATATTGTCAATGTATGTGTGAAGAATTCTGGTAAGTCTCAGAAATTTGGAGAGCAAATACTTAGGGAAAGATTATATTCTTTAATAGAAAAGGCTACAGAATCCATAGTATGTATGGAGTGTGCGGGCCTTCATCCTGCACAAAAGATTCTCTTAACCTCACTACCTAATGCAATATTTATTTACCACAGGAGACTGAACAGATCACGTGAGTTACAGAGCTTGCATATGTCAAAGTGAAGTCTCATACCATTATACCATCCCTTCCTGCAAATTATTCTACTTCAGCATTGATTTATACTGAATATTCAAATTAATCATAAACTGTTCTCTAAATAAAGAAAAAGACAAGCAGAAAATATGTTGATGCACTATGCAATGCTGCTCTCAGCAGAGAGGCAGCTAAGAGTGGAGCGCTGACATTTCCCAGCACTAGTGTTTACTAAGCATTTAAATTTGCTTTTTCTTTTGGAAAAAAACAAACAAACTCTCTAAGCTTTACCTTGTGCAGCTTTTTTGCCTAAGCTACTTCCCGCTGTGGTTGGCACTAGACTCTTCCCAGTGAGCTCCCGAACTTGGAGTGTGCTCAGGATTGCAGCTGCAGTTGACTTTGAGCTCTGCTGGGGGCAACGGGGACATGGTGCATACGCAACGTGTCAGTCAGTTTTCTTAGGACATGTAAAAGACCCAGCTGTGCTGTTAATTTGGTCCGGCCTCAGGCCCACCACAACACATCAGTTTTACTCGATTTACGCTCCACGGCCTCAATTAAACCTCTGTGTTAGAAACTAGTGGGGAAAAAGATCCTTCTGAAGCTCCTTAAATAGCAAAAAAAGGCGTACGTGTTCAAAAAAAAAAAAAAAAAAAAAAAGCAGATATAATGGATTCTCTAAATAATTTGCCTGCCTGCTTGTTTATGAGAGAATATCAAGTTGTAGACATCTGTGCAGGAATAAGGATCTGTCAGACTCTCTGACCGTGTCTTTTTAGATATTCAACATATGGTGAACGTAATGTTTAATATCAAATTTTCTTATTTGACGATATTCAATATAACATGGGATTTTTCCTTTAGCAGAGTGATACAGCAATATAATAAAATAATAATATATGTTTAAATATAGCAATTGGAACATACAATTGAATCACAAGTATGAACCACACATCGCCCTTGCCCATCTCCTCTGAGACTTCTTCCATTGTTGGGGTTTGTTGGTCTGCCGCAGGATCAGAGTGGAATACTCTGTTTTTCAACATTCATGCTTTTTAATTTATTTTACTTTTTTAACCATTTAAAAGAAAATATAAAACCAAACTTTAAAAGTTGTCCATTTTGCCACTGACTGAAAATATTGGACTTAAAATATTATTATATAGTTCACATCATTCTGCTACATCTAAATCCCAAAAAAAGGCAATAAATATCATTTTCAAAGGCTGTCAATGACTTTGTTCATTTGTTCTGTTTTTGCTTGCTGTTTCTTAATGTCCAGCTTATACTAATTTAAAGAACCTTGATTTAGAAGATATCAAAAGTACTCCCTGAGTGTGACTCTGTCACTGCTTTCAATTAATCTGTTAATTTTGTAGTTGTTCACGTATGTAAAGCAAAGTAGCTTCTATTGAAAATTAACAACATTTCATAACTAGGGAGAGATCTCAACTTGCTGATTGTTGAGCTTAAGTAATACTAGCAGTAGATTCCTTTTCTTTTTCCCCTATCTTAACAGATATCTCACCTTGAGAACAACACAAAATAAAACAAGAAAGAACTTAAAAGATCAGAAGTAGCAAATTCAGATGGACATCGAAGAAAGTTTTTTACATAGAAACATTGATAAGGACCAGTGCTATAATATGATGAAATCATAATCTATATGCATCTGTAGATGCATCTGTATTCTGAAGAAGGATATTTTCCACAGTATTTATATCCTCATAAGTGTTCAGACCTTTCAAAGAAAGAAAACAACACTTTGAAAAACAAATAAATAAATACTGTTACTTTTCCTTTAAGGTAAAGGAAAAGTTCCTTAAGGTTACTGTCCTTTAAGGGGACAGTTTTTTCTATGAAGCATAATACCGTGGAGAAAGATACTTGCCATTATTGCTCTCAAATATTTAATTGGCAAATAGAAGAACAAGGGTCTAATAGTTAAATCAAAAGACTGGAAAACAGAAAAGTGGGAATTATGTTTTGGTGCTCATCAGTTTGGTTGTGAACCTTAATGAATTTTTAACATACCACCTAGCACCTCTATAGCTATCCATATTAATAAAATTTGGTATGAACATTGATTAGTCCCCCCTACAAGGAGCATATAATTTGGTAGAGTCATATTCTCACTTCTCATGTTCTTACTAATTCCAAATCAAACCATCTCTTTTTTAATTTCATATTATTTTTACAATTTGAGTGTTAATAATGTGTTGACATTTGACTTATGCTTTTGTTATCTCCTTAGGCAACAAAAACCTATTTCTTTTGTTAAAGAGCAAACAATCTTTCCTAGGACACACAAGAAAAAAAACATTTTGCTTCAGTATCAATATTCAAAGATACCTAAAATACAAATATATGTAAAAATATATTTCCAGAAGCATCTAAGATATTTAAAACTATGAAAATTGTTTAATTATATGGGTTTGTTTTATTTACAGTATAACAATAATGTAGAGGATGAGAAGGTAAATACATTTATACATCTTGTTTATAACTGAGAAACAAATGGAAGGAACAGCAAATTATATGAACAGATACATTCAAAATGTGAGTAGAGTAGATGATCTTGACATTTAAGTGCTTCCACAGTATAGTTTTTCTAGGGCAAAAAATTCTGAAAGCTGGAAAAAAGTCCCAGATGTTTTGAATTTACTACTAAAATAATATGAAAAGATTGTCATGAAATTAGAAATGCAAATTAAGATTTAAATAGATATGTATATAAATTTATTTTTTAAGGTTCTGAAGTTATGAATAATCACTAGAAATTTAATCTTAGTGTGACCTTTCATTTCCTTTTGCAGTTGGTATGTTTGTGGCTTTGTTGAAGGTCAATATTCCGTATCGAGACAGAGAATGAGTTCTGCTGTATGCTTTATTCACTTTTAATTTGGATGAATTTTAAAGATACAACTTTTGGGGGTTCTTTTTGCTCAGTTGTCTCCTAACCAACTAGGAATTTATGTTGAATCTGCAAAACAGTTTTGATGGAAATAATAAAATTTCACACTTGTTTCACAGAAATAGGGATGAGGTAATCTACTTTTATTTATTGATGCTGTTGTGAGGTGTTTTGTGAAAATTGCTCAAGAAAGGGGAAATTAGAGAAAAACTAGGGCCTAACAGAAGCTATGGCATTACAGAGGCTTGCTTGAAGTGAGAGACCATTACCACCTCCAGGATGGTTGGTATCTGTGGAATCTACTCCTCCACGGTTTTGTCGGTTCCCTCGACACCACAATCTGCCCTCCTAGCACACACTAACAGGAGTAAACAAAGAGTGAAGCAGAATGGAGACACCATGGCCAAACTCTGTTGTGCTCCCTACGGAGGTGGTAACCTGATGCTGCCGTGCAGCTGATGCGTTAATGGAAGGTGGAGTGGAATGAAGACACCGCGGACAAACTCTGTTGTACTCGCTGCGGAGGTGGCAACCTGCATGCGGCTGATAAGCCACATAGTACAATAAAATGTCTGGTGCTGGGCCAACAATGGTGGCAGATCAGTCCCTTCCGATGAACTTTGCTCAAACTTCTCCTCATTCTACTCTGCTTATAATACCAATACACAACCCCATCCCAAAAGTTACCCAGTTCCAAGGAACGATCACTCCTCACTGAGCATGCTGTCTAGATTTTTGATTGACTTGAGAGACCTTTTTAACCAATGAATAACAAAAATAAGTATGACTAGAGTCACTCAACCTTCATGAAAAAAAATTATATAGAAAGTGAGGAGGGAAGGAAGGAGAAGTTGGAGGGAAGATTCCATCGTAACTTCTGGGATCGGTCGACGGGCTGAACCCCTTCCCTTCTCTCAGGTTGGGACATCACCTGAGGACACTAACAAGTGAGGAGGGAAGAATCCATCCTAACTCCCAGGTCATTGATGGGCTGAACCCCCTTCCCTCCCCTCGGCTTGGGACCCTGCCTGAGGAGACTAACAAGTGAGGAGGGAAGAATCCATCATAACTCCTGGGTCAGTCGACAGGCTGAACCCCCTTTCCTCCCCTCGGGCTGGGACGCCGCCTGAGGGGACTTGAGACTGAGAGCCCTCTCCCATCTTGTGGGGTGAGTGAGAATTGCACATTTGTACATTAGAAGCTAGCTAAGGACCCCCCACTGGTAGAGGATTTCCTGTGCTGACATCTGAAACCTGCTCTGTAAATGTTACATTTGAATAAATCATGCTATTCAGGAACTCAGCTACTTGTTTTGAAGGTGATTGGACATGCAGTCGACAGACTGTGAATCTGATACTGCCAGAGTTGGGCCTATAGCCGATCATACTATTAGTGAACTCTGCTACTCATTTTGAAGTCTGTCGGACTTAAGGTTGACAAAATGTTTGTGAATCTGGTGCTGCCAGAGTTGGGCCTGTAGCTACCACAGTATTTGATGTCCTTATTAAGAGATGAGGCCAGCTTCCCCCAGTCCCTCTAACCTCTGAAGATCGGCTGGAATGCAAGGGGATTCATCTCTTACTAAATTTGCCCCCACTTCAAACTGCAACACATGTCTCTTGCAGAGAATAGGAAACCCAGGTCTAATACTCCTCTAATCAATGATATTTTAATCCCATCTTCCCAAAGAACAGTGCTGATCCCTTTTCTGTTTCTCTGTCTCTTGCTTTTTCACTCTCCTAATTAGTGCTTCCATACATCCAGTTCCTCCTTCATGACCTATGTATTCTTTTCTGTTGATATCTGATAACTTGTCGTTCTGGTATTTAAAATCTTTGAGCTCATTTAATCAAAAGCCAATATTGCCTTCTCTTTTTCCCTTTCAATTTCCCTTTCCCTTTCATTTCCTCAGCTACTGTACTGAGACTCACATTATTTGTCCAATTATAATATATATGACTCTGGTTAGCAAGGATTTTGAGGCCAAATACATTTCAGAAATGAGTTGTAAAGCTATCAAAAAGACTTTATTGCATTAAATGATATGCCTTTTAACTAGCAGAAGAGCAGAGAACAGAATTTTAACCGATACATCCACATTGTTAGTATTACTTTATTCTCAAGGATGGAGAGACAAAAACATGAAGAATAACCACCTATTTCCAACATGCACAAGCTTTCATTGTGGCTCAAGAACAATCTTTATGAAAATAAACCTGGAAAAATTATTGCTCACAAAACATTTCTTTTTATATATTTCACCATCTCTTTTTGGAACATCTAAGTAGATATGTTTTAATTTGTTTAACGTGGTCTCAATGAACATATGAGAAAATAACTACAATTGTATGGCGAGGTAAATATGAATCTGCAGACAGCCTCACTTTGGGCTCATTTCAGAAGACATCTGTGATGCAGGAGGTAGACACTTGTATCTCAGGGTGATTTAGGAAAAAAAATGTTCTTTCCCTCTTCTGCTTGGCCAACAGTCTTCGGATGGAACGTACATACATACTTGAGACTGTACAACTTTCTGAGTTCAGGCATCAACCTTGACCCCATATGTAGTGAAACCTCTTAAACCTCTTGTCAGTCAGGGGCATGGACACAAGCACAAAGACACAAATATAGCTTACACACTTTTTTGCTCTTGCTATGGCTCAAGTCAATCTCTCAGCTTTAGAAAAGGAATGAGATACTGGACTTTGCTTTTTTTAGCAGAGTGCAAAGAAAAGCTTTATAGTAGCTTCATATTATCAAAATAAAATTGCCAAAACCATATAAAAGACTACCTACCAAATATTTTCGTATTAATTGTCCATTCACTTTCCCCATATGTTCATTCTGGTAGATAGTGTCTTTTTAAAACCTTATCAGTATTTTTACTCACTAGGGACTCTATTAATGCAAGTGATTTTATGCAGAAGGTTCTGAGATACTATACTAGAGCATAAAGCTTTGGATAGAGAGATTAGGTAGTTATGACCTGGCCCAATGGATAATGCTACATCTTGACATATGAGAAAGGCCAGCAAAATTCCTCCAGCACAAAATATTCACATCTTCCCAGGATTTAGGTCTCTGTACTCTCAGCGATGCACAATATATTAGAGTTAATATCAGTTATAATACTGATTCACTGCACATCTAGGCAACATGAGCTCCCATATTTTCCAGAGTTCTAAAAAACCTGAGCTTCTGTTAAACAAAGTCTCTAGGTCTTCTGCTTTCAAAAAGGCCTTTAATTCTATAAATCAGCATACTTCTGTGTATTTACTCTTTTCCCAGATGGGCAGGAATAACAGCACCAATAGGAGGGAAAATTTTACATATTCATCTTCATGTTGTACTGACTTCAAAGTTAAGTATCAGGCAGTTAAGAGCTAGCATTATGAGCATGTATTTGCAGATAGAGAAAAAAATATAAAACAGGCGGTGCTATTAACCTCTAATATAGTTCACGTTTGAGAACAAGTTTGCCTTAGATGGTATCTTTCAGAGAACTGAATGAATAATGTTATTCTGAAAGGAAGAGGCTAATACTACTTCAGCAGTGCTTCCCATTATACCAACAGGTTCAGCCTGATCCTCTGTATGCAGTGATTCTCTAATATCATAATTGCAATAATTGCAGATAGTGTTCTCAGATTTTCCAAAGGAGGAGGGATTGCAGCATGGCAAAACTTGTCTGTGGAATTCAGTTTTTAGCAAGAACTTGATTTCATTAGATTCAGTAGGAGTTTTTCACTGCATTTTGGTAGGCTATAGATCAACCCTTTATTTTGCCAGAGGCTGACTTTATTAATATTGCGGACATACTGCAAGTACTGCAAGGTTGTTTTTACTGTGTGATTTTATATGTGATTTTGGTGGGGGGTGGACCTGAAGATTGAGTGTGGGTTTGTTTGGCTGGACACCATGCAATGCAGAATCTAATTTTACTGCAAGTAAGTTACAGAGTCACTAAACCAGCACATGAAATGAAACTCTGTCCTATTAGTGTCATCTATTAATACCACATATGTGGTTTGTGATTTACTTATAACTGTGATTTATTATAAGCCCTCAGTTGTAGTACTCTAAGTACATGGAGTGATGAATATTGAGTTATTGAAAACTGATCCAATAAGATGAAAAGTGATAATGATAATTTTAAAATATTGAACACATTCCAGAAGAGTTTATTTTAAAGTTAGTAGAAAAATATCTTTTCCTCTATGTAATACTGTATAAACTATAGTATAGGAATAAAAAATAAAATACAGTATCTTGATATTGTTCATTCATTTGATTGTTTGGTGATGATCTGCATAAAGGAGAACTATGTGTTTCAGCTTCCTGCAGATCATGGGGGGAAGAGCTTCTCTGATTCCATCTATTGGTGAACTGAAAGCAAGACAACACAGGCAAGGAGCTTTCCTTAATATGCATTCTTCTTTCTCTCTCTCTCTCTGGGGCATTTTCTTCCTTTTAATTAAAATTATTTTAAAATAAAGATGGAGAAGGTGTTCAAATATTTTTTTTCCCCCAATTAAATACCTATAATATGCAACAAGGGAAAAAGCTTCATAACCTATGCTTAACCTTGGGTGACTGGCCAGTGAACCTGGACAGTATAAAACACATGGGGAAGAGGGAAGGACAAACGTATCTGACCTTGGTTTCCTCATTTTCACGTGTGCAGGAGGGATCTCCACCAAGGAACAGATTTCCCACAGCTGAATTAGGGGCTCATCTTAGATCCAGCACTGTGACATCTGAAGTTGCAGTGAGACACTACAGAAAACGTATACATATGTGTACTGTCATGCAACATGTATACCTCTGATTGTATGTATGTTGCATAATTAATGTTCATGGAGGGACTAATGTTCTTGAAGGAACAGATAGGTTCCTAGTTCCTTGTATCTGTTTCAGAGAGAAGATGTAAAGATGGAATTATGACGAACTGTGGTGGGATGCAGTGCCACTTCATTTAAACCACTCTAAATTTTACTCAGGAATGGGTTTACAGGATTACTTTTCAAACTGTGTTAATGTATGTTATTAACTAGATGCTATAAGTCCAAAATTTAAGGGGAAAGTTCAAAGTATCAATGAATGTTTTGTTGAGAAGTTGTGTAGCATTGCAGAGGGTCCTTTACTTATTGTTCATACAAAGACATTATTGTTTGATGGTTGTTTGTTTCCCAGATCAATAATGTCTGCCTTTTGTCCCTTAATAGCTCCCTTTCTCCCCCTTTTCTGGTATTATACACACATACTTTGCTTGTGGAAGCAATCAAGATGGCCAATTTGGGAGAAGATGTTTCCTGGCCTGGGCAGAGACTGGAAAGCAAGGAGGGAAAGGATTTAGGCAGAAAATAGGAGGTGAGTCTTTGATGTTTTCTTCACTGAAAAAA
>VZSV01000009.1:11985606-12023798 GCA_013398735.1 Nothocercus julius | reverse complement strand
TATTTACTGTTAGGTAATTCGCCTTATATATATTTCTAGGTCACTTGGAGTCCTTTTAGTTGCTTCTAATGGTCTCATGGTGTCTCTGTACTTTAAGCTCAAGGTTTAATGACCAAAACAGCTTCTATTTAGAAAATTCAGCTTCTAAAAATGAGCACTGTGTGATTTTCCAACTTATGTAGAGATACTGGGGAATTTCCTGCTGTTCATGGGCTTATTAAAGTCACTTGTGCTCACTCATCCTGAATCTGCAAGAATGTGTGCATGCTTCCCTTTTAAAAGAGAACATTCTGATTTCAGCCGGAGTTCATTTGCTCATCAAAGCACTATGACAAGGAGCTTTAGTCATTTCAGCTTATTTTCAGAAAGTTTCCATTCCTGCTCCAGAAAGGTTACAAAAGTTAATAATAGTTTGTAAAATTCAAGCCTTTAAAAGAGATGTCAAAATTATCTGGGAAATGTGATTGCTTATAACATAGTAAAAGACAGACTGTGGGGGAGGAAGAAAAAGGGAAACAACTTGCTTATTGGTACCTTTGTAAGCAATTCCCCCTCCCTAGAGGGTTGTGATGCCCACAGAAAGTATGCAGCTAAGAAAGAGATGCAGCTCAACAAAAGGCAATATGAAAAAAAAAATGCGTAACTGGATATTAGAGGTTTTTTGTTTCATATGCATCTTTTTGGCAGTGTGACAAGTTAGATGTTGTAGCATAGCTAATGCTTCTTTGTCTAAAAACAGTTTCAAAATGTTTGAAAGCAGGAAAAATTGGAGCATATTCAATTAAAGTCAGAGCAAAGCTGAAACATTTAGTAGTTACCTACTAGCAAGAAAAAAATCCATAGGCAAATACAGTTCTTCAAACTAGGCTTTGAATTCTGATACTGATTACTGATTTCTAATGCTCTTGTTGATAGCTTTTCCCAAAACAGAAAGCAATGCTTTACAAAAGTAGCATGCTTTTTGCAGTTCTGGCAATGATCGGATTTTGAAAGCAACGAAATGAAAGAAATACAAACATTTGCGTACACAGGTACAGCCATATTGTTCTCCCAAGTGTATCCATAAAGCAGGGTCAGAAAGCACCATAAATCAGGGTGAGAAAGCAGGTTGTTTTGTTTTAAGATTGTGCATCTTGATCAAGACTGATTGTTAGCAGCGAAGCCATGGGACATTACTGAGGTGGATGTGCTTATATTTTTTGCTCTTCTCAAGAGTAAGGAATGCAGACTTTGATTTAGAAACCAGCAGAAAGACACTGAAGCACAGAACTGATCTAGTAAATAGATGTATTCTACATTAAAAATTCTACATTATTCTACATTAAAATGCTGTTTTATTCTGGTTTTTTTTGTTGTTTTTTTTTTGTTTTTTTTTTTTTCTTTTGTTAAGATGGCCTATGATCAACAATCATAGCTCAAATAACACTTTATATAAATAACTAAATATTTTCAGGTTAAAGTATTTGGCTGGACTGAAAAGATCACACAAATTTTCTATGAAATAGCAGATAGGAATACAATTGTCTGGGATGGAGCTTAAAACTCCCTTGCCATATACATATATTTTCAGGAGAAGTTAACATCTGAGAAAGAGCTAGAGTTAGTGTATCGTTTTGTCATAGTCTAAGAATGAAGCCAAAAGCATCCATGTCTTAGCATGCTACACAAAAATGTTTCTTACTGGAAATAACTATTTTTTTAAAGCAATGTGCATTTGGTCATCAGTAAGCAATAAAAAAGTGTTATGCCGTGCCTCATCCAGGAAAGAGTTTTCTGTTGCCTGCCAGATGGACCATTCTGCATCTACTTAAAAGTATGGAAAGTACTATCTTTAGAAACCAAGATACTTTTTATTATTTTTCATGTATAACTTGACCACAGAATCAATGTTAGCAGTGTTAAAATAATAAATTAATTGATTTTTTTGGATGCAAAGCTGAATGCCTGAAATCAAATCAAACCAACGCCTGCTTAAAGCTTTGATAGATTTGAAAGGAAGAAATAATTAGAGTCAACTTTTCATAAGCTACAAAGGTAGCTTGGATAAAACTGAAGAGGAAATAAGAGAAGACATGGAGGCAGGAGCAGAATCTGAAAGACCTTTCATAGTCCTCACAGACAGCAAAAGTGCTTCTGTCTTTTGATTGTATCCTTTTGATTGTGTGGAACTCACATGGGTAAACTCATTTGGTTTTATGAGAGCAGCATTTTGGGAACAGATTGCAATATTTGAAGTGAGACATAATAAATCGCATCACATTAGAGAAACGAATGTGCAGATTCACAGAACCTAGATTATACCCAGAAAATATTTCCTTCTTCAGAATCTTTTTCTAGAGAGCAATATTTGTTGGTAAGCTTGATTTGCCATTATAAATTTATTTTACATTTTGAAACTTGAGAACCACCTAAGAAATTTGATTTTTATATTACCTTGATAATACCTATCAGTTTGGAGGCAACATCTGCTTGTTCATGCTTGGTTATGTAGGAAGGCAACAATTTCTTTTTTTTTTTTCCTTTTCATAATATTTATGAATAGTCCTCATCTCTACTCTAAAGGACTGTTATGCAGGAAACAATAGCTAAATAACATAGATAAGATAAACATATATTTTATATAATATATATAATCTAATATAACATCTATAACATCTATATAACAACATGCTATTTTAGCTTTGCCTTTATTTCCACTTGTTTGAGTGGAAAAAGCTATAGAACTAAAAGCTATAGAATGGAAAGCTACAGAACCAAAGCCTTTGAAATGAATTGCAGAGGGCAGTGAAGGCTTTGCAGCCATTGTGTTGAGAATGGCCAACTACAATTCATCTAGAAAGTCACGCTTTTTGGAGAGACTGACCTTGAAGAAATATGGATATATTGTATACTTCCTGTTACTTCCAAAGGGAGACTGGGAAATAAAATATGACTTGCTAAAACATGAAGAAATTTTTTTTGCAATTTTTTTTATTGAGGTAAAAAAATGTCCATAGGACTAAAGTTTTTATGAAAAAACTAACTATCCCTGCTGGCTCTAGGTCCTTTTTCAGCATTAATTCACATTTAGTCCATTTACAAATGAGTCAGCTATGTATCTCAGATACATCTCAGATATGCACTTTATTCAAGTTGTAGATTATGTGCTGTTAGTCTTGGATAGGCAAACATCTATAGTTTGGAGTAGTGAACTCTAAAGGTGAACTTTCTTTCTGAATTTGTGCAATATAAAGCACTTGGCAATGTTTTTGATGTTCTGTTGTTTTTCCTTTTAAAATATATATATACTTATATATATATACACACACATATGTAAGAGGAGGGAGTGCACTTTGTAAACGTGTTCTGAAAAATGCAAAAAAAAACAGAGACTGCAAGAAAATTGACTGTGATAAAGGAAAAATCACTGATTTTTACGTAAGATCAGCAGATTGCTGTAACAAGAGTGACTATGGTGCAAAAAGCCCCATCAGGAAGGGGACATGAAAGGTTGCTTGAAAATCTGCATAGAATTTAGATTAGCTATTTTAGTGTACTTATGTAAGTTTTAATATCTTCCTTAATAATAAAATTCATTTATATCCCAGACGTTGGGTTATTGGTCTCTTGGCCTCTTCAAGGAAGTAATTGAGCACCTGTATGGGGACAATGGGAATTGAGGAGTTCTGATTAGTTTTCTCTAGTTATAAATTATTTATCACCTCGTTCCTTTTCCCTCTTACACCTATTGGGACGTTTTCACAGTCTTGTTGCATAATAAGAAAGTGAACATCAGGATCCTATTTGCCATGGTTCACCCTCCTGAGCCATTTAGCATTTTGTAATTCCATGGAAAAAGCCATCCGATCAGTGGAAATGAAGTGAGAGTTTTATAGATGTTTTCTGTAATGTGATTTCTTTTTTTAAAAGATAATGACTGACTCATTTAAACCTGGATAAACTGGCTAACAAATCCTAACCTATATTGTTATACAGCACACCTACTGCTGAAATGGCAAATAAGCTTCCTGCATCTAAAATGAATGCATCATAAAATGCATGCAAAATGCTTATATCTATTCATGTTGAAAGTTAACAGCACATTTTAACATAGCTTAATATGTGTAAAGTGTACTTCTGCATGTTCTGTTTTGGAAGATTGCTTATTTTGATGGGAATGTTATAAAATGGTGATGTGTAAACTTTTGTGATTTTTCACAGCCTCTTCCTTCCAGGTAACTTTGAACTGTGGAATAAACCACAGTTTCTTTGCAGGTGATACAAGATGGTAACGGAGACTTCAAAAGGACTTGATACTAATTTCACCCAATCACTAGATTAATCTTTCATTCTCTTGACTTGTCAGTTGGCTTGGACCAGGCTAAAGCCTTCCCAGAACTCTGTTTTGTCACACAAAATTCAGTAAGACCAAACACAGAGTTGCATAGATTGGCCTAGTAGTCTGACAGTTCTAATAGTTCACATTGAAGAGGGTTGAATTTGACTGACTTCATAGAAGTGCGAGAGATTGATCATTACATTCAAGGTATGCTTTCAAGAAGAGGTTGGTCTCACCATTACAGCTTCGGGTTCTTCAACAATTTTCCTAAAGGAACCAAAGGAAAGGTACCAAACACCCTACAACTGGAAGTTACAAGCTGTAAAATGGATTCAATAGAATGATTCCTATGATAGCGAGCCACTGGATTTAGTGGCCCAGAGAAGTCCTCCTATCTCAGTCTTCCTATGTTCCTTTATCTTTATTATAGGCTTAGATACATCTATATATGGTATTCAGGTATTCCCTTTTCTGTTACCAAGATCCTGGGATCACAAATATTTTTAGGGCCTAAGTCTAGCTATGTCCCACGTGGTGCTAATAGTAAGTTTCTAGACCAGTCGTACTTTAAAAAGGTTCTAATACTGCAAGCTGTGAAGTCAGGTACAAAGTTTGCAATGACCTTAATAATTAGACCAGGCAATGCCACATATCTCACACAGTAATTATTGCTACATTAAGGGCAGTAAGAACTCCTCTTACATTAAAATTTCCTCTGAGGCGAGCATATAAATGATAGTATATGTTCTTCACCTCCTAAAGAGACCACAACTCCTTGAGGGCATATAGAAACTTTCTTTTTTTGGTCTTTATCATGATAATAATTGCAGGAGGTTTGATGGTAGCAATAGCACTGAACAGTGCACCTTGACATCCATCTGGCCTATTAAGACTAATTTATGTCCCTTTGTGTTCTTCTCTATATCATAAAATAAAGTAGAACAAAACTGGGCCTCTTTTACAGCCTCAGTAATAATATATAGATCCATGAAGAAAACAAACAAACAAAACAAAAATAAAAACATGATAAGTAATGACCAGATTTTTTTTTATGGAGTAGGAGTGGGAGAAATATGTTCTGATGATGAGTGTCATATTCAATAATCTGATCACTAGAGACAGGGAAACCAATTGAATGATTCTACAGGTAATTTAATTTGCCAGAACCCATTAATCACATAGGGCCCATGCTGCCCTCAGACTAGTAAGTTCAGCTTCAACAAATGCAATGGGAATTGCAAGCAAATGTCTAAAGGTAAAGTTAAGACCCTAATTTGAATATTCCCTGAAACTGAGATGTTGTTAGGTTGTCCTATTCTTTCCATAGTTCCATAGGAAAATACTTTTTGGTGGAACTGGTAAGGAACCATATTTTCAATTGCATTATAGAAAGAAAAGGCATACAGTTTGCAGCGTCAAAAATGGCTCTTCACAAGGAAAACTGTAGGTCAGATCTTCATTTATTGCACTATGATACAGTTCCATTGAATGCTAGATAGATAAAACCTGATATATAATATTTTTGAAGATTCTCTTTTTTTTATAACATCAAATCCAAGTTTCTGACCTAATGAGAGTCCAGTGATGGAACTGTAAATTCTGAAAATAAAGATAATTTCTAAAGACAGGCCAGTAGCTGCTTAGTTTTAAGAAACTATTCTTAATACCATCAGAGTATCAAAAAAAAAAAAAAAAAAGTGTGATTTCCTGTTTTATATCAGAGAACTGAACCCAACCAGTAACTCAATCACTAAAAGGAAGAAAGTGGACTATAGATGTAACTATATAACTATAGAACAATAGATATGATTGAATACTAAAAATTAGTTGGTCTAAAGACTGAAAAAATAGAATTATTGCATATATATTGATCTTAAATTCTCCATACATGTTGGTACATTGCCTAGTGTCAGTCTAATTTCTGACACTAAAGGTGAACATACTATTCATAGGGATTTACTGATAATTGAGAAATGTTATAGACAGATATATTCAATACTTTTTTTTTCCTTTTTGGATATAACTAATACTTGGAACATGTGGATATTTTGAGAATAAAAGAGAGTATACTTGTTTTCTGAGTAAGGTTCAAAACAAATTATGTAAATTCACTGACACTTAAACAAATGTCATTAGATTCTATTACTTTTATGAGTTTATTTTTTTGTCTGTCATGGTTCTGAGCCTCATTAGACAACAACCTGATTTGTGGGGAGGATTGTTTTTAAACAAACCAGGCAACCTAGAAAAAAATGTTTATTTTCTAGTCTTATCCAAACTTGCCTCCCTCTAGTACTGGAGAAATAATTCTCTACAGGAATATGAAACTATGTCTAGTTGTACGCAATACTTGAAAAAAAAAAGTGCTTTTGTGCTGAATAAAGTGATTTCAGTACTTTATCAAAAAAGAAATAGCACACCATAATTTCTGTTCTAGGGTGAAATATATGTACATGCATTTCTTTCACAAATATAACTGAGTCACTGCAATGAGTCAGACTATGTGGCATTAAGTTAGATTTATGGTTGCTGCTTAGGCAAGTCTCCAGTCCTATGCAAAGGACTAGAAGGTCCTTCTTATAGATTTGCCATTAGAACAGAATCAGTTATGATCTGTTTTCCTCTTTTTTCAGTTAAAAAAAACTTTGCTGTTTGTTGTACATTGCAGTGATATTTTTTAACTCTAACATTTCAGTTCAACCATTAAACTGATAAATCCATGATTTTATCCAGCTCCTTTACAGAAGTTGAGTTCATCCATTTCTGCTTCCTCTTGAAATAGGCATAGTGCCTGTATCTGATCAGTGAGAAAAATTCTGGTGGAGAATTGTTTCATCTCCCCATTAGTATCATGTATATTACATAAATATTCTTTTTTTTTTTCCTGTTTGTGTTAATATGATATGCTAGCACACTTGTGATTCATATAAACTTCCAGTTACAGATCAAGGACACCAGAGAATCTAGTTCTAAATCTTTCCTTTTACTGACTGTTTATATTTATTTTTTATGTATAGTTTTGTATATGTATATTTTATGTATATTTTTGTAGCCTATCAAATTTCAGATATCAAATGTAGACTAAATTAAATCTGTTCCAGTGTGTTAAATTGTGTAGACTAAAATTCCATAGACCAGTACTACAAGCCTTACTTTTCTAGTAGATTAAATGGCATGCTACTCCCAGTAGCAAATGCCATATGTAGGAAGAGACTTCATAGAATCAGACTGCACTATGAAAAAAAAAAAGGGGGAGATTGTATAAGAGGGAAAATCATAGTAACATCAATTAGAAATCTGATATCTCTCTATGCCCTCAGAGTATACCTTCTCTATGCTGACTGGGACCACTAGAGAAATATTAAACACATTGCTAGTATCATATTTTAATTAACATTGGTTAAAACAAAATTTTACATAAACCAAAAACTTAATTTTACTCATAGAATACAATAAAAAATGTTTTTCAAAGAAATTTTCTTACCAGAAAAGCTATGAAACACATCAATAATTCATCATCAAAACAAGGCATCTATTAATAAATTGTTAGACCACATTATTATTCCCTTTATTTGCTTACTGACTGCTTTCTCTTTTTTTTTTTCCAGGATTGCTTACCTTAGTATGATAAGACGTGGTTTTATGTTATATCCTGACCAAGATAACTTTAACACAAATATGCTTTAGACCTCCCTGAGGTCTGTGCTGTGGGTTTATAATGAAGCAATGTTGACTGAGGAAAACGTAATAATTAGGAAGTGTTGATAAGGTATTTTTGTGTTTTTTTTTTCACTAAGTAACTTTATTTTTCAGTTATACAAGGTAGTTCACAAGTTCAGATCAAATCTTGTAAGAGGCTTGACCAAAGAAAAAATTGAAAACCAGTAGACATTAGCCAAATATAAGCTAGAGGACACAGTACTGGATGAAACTGGATGAAATTCATTGGATGAAATTTATGCACATATATATGCTTACACTCTGATATACAGAGTGTTATCCTTTCTGATTTTATATTTTCTTATGGCCTATAATTTTTTTTTTTTTTTGGTTTAACAAAATAATTAAAACTCTATCTCAATGCAACATGTAAGCGCACCAACTCTCTTACCTGACTTCTGTATAAATAGTTTCCATGTGATGTGTAAAACACAGTGAATAAATCCAGTACATTCTCCGTCAGCTTTAGTCAATGTTGAGTTTGCCAGGGTATATCTGGTTTTACATCTATAACATTTTAAAGTAAATAATGCTATATAGCTTTTTGTGAGAAACACAACTATTGAATTAAGAGAAAGACAGCAGCAGAAATACAGTTTAAGCCTTAAGATTTGTTGGCTTGTGTGGACAAAAACTCTTGAGCTTTCTATATCGATAAAGTGGGAAGATGAAACATATGTTTGTACTTGCTACCATATTTGTTTGCATATGCTGCCTTCTAGATGATCATATGGTCTTTTTACCTTTTGGCAAGATGACATACTCCAAAAGAATACTCCAATGTGATCAAAGTTTGTGAAATGTGGTTTTCTCATATTATGCTTTTCCCATATGACTAGGTAAATGCTTTGCAAATGGTTATTTACTGAAGTACAGTACAGTGCACAGTACAGTGTACAGCACAGCACAGTACAGTGACTTGAAGTACACCATGCTCATATAAATGTAACATACTCAGCCACTCTCAAAACAGGCAAAAGATCCTCTAGAATATTATTATCGCTCCAGAATCTCAAATAATTAGAAACTTCTCAACTTTTGGTAAGTTTTAATAGTAAACTTTGGTTTAGCAAGAGAATCGCTCACTGAGTTTTCTGGGTTCAAATCAGCAAAACAGAGAGGAGATTGCTGAGCTGGACCTAAGCCATCTGGTTGGTGGGAGCTGACATCATTATCCACCCGACTGGTGTGACATTGCCCTTGACGCGAGAGGCCTTGACAATGAACTCTGTCTGGTACATTCATCCTCAGGAGGTGATATGTTCTCTAGTTATCCATTGTTTTAAACATGAATTAAATACCTCATGTAATAAACTGCACAATGTTTTCAGCAACACACTGAAAACACACAAAACACTATTATGTTTGCCAGATACAATTCAAAAACTATGCTTTTGCTTTTCAATTTGATTTAATTCTATGTAAATGAGGAAATTAAAATAGTCTCTCTGAAAGAACCCTATGTGTCTTTTTTATATTAATATGTCTACACTGAAAAATGACAATTGCATTGAACTGCAATATGAAAATTCTACACAAAGCATAAGGAAAAAATACTCTGGCCTCCTTTTTGTATAAATTGGATTATTATCAGTACATCAAAAACACAACATAATGAGTACAATGGCTCAAACCAAAGATTTATCTACCTCACAACTCTGTCTTTGGAGGTAACCATCTGATGGCCTCCAGTCTTGAGAGAGACTGTGAACTGTTAGTCGCATTTATTTATTCCATGCCACTCAGGATACTACAGATATCTCTGCCCTCCACTCACTGTTATCTCTATTACAGCATCAACAACCCACGTCTCCTTAGCTCCTCCTTATATGGAATAGCTTCTTCAGTTTTGGTCATCTTTATCTCTCTCCTCTGAATCTTCTATAGCTTGTTAGCTTCTTCTTCTTTTTTTTTTTTTTTTTCCTTTTTTCCTTAGCTTTACACAATAGTAAAGTTGGCACAGAGACATAACGATATTTTCTCTTTTATTTTATATTCTATTCCGTACCTAATTAACTGTAACATTTGGTTTCCTTTCTTGACAGCTATTGAGCATTGAGACAAAATCTTTACAGCACTATCTATTATAACACCAAGATCTCACTCTGAGAAGTAATGGTCTGTTCTTCATATTAGATATGAAGCTGGGATAGGTTATTTTGCCATGGTTGAGAGTTTGGTGTGAATTATTCACACTCTCTAAATGTAGATAATTCACTAAGGTTCCTGCACAATGGAGAAAGAGGCTGTTTCAGAGGTGATTCAGATCTAGAGTCTAAGAGAGTTGTCTGTTTTCCTAGCGACATAATGGCTGAAGACAGAAGCTGGACTAATAATGGGCCTGCCTGAGGGAGTTTTATTTTTAAGGAGTGATAATTTACAAAACATAGTCCTGTTGAGGTGGGGTCCTACTGAATGAGTGAGCACTGGTGCCCTAACTGAATAGTAGCTGATTTTGAACATGCAGATGTTAGTCTAGATCTTGCTATTAGTATGTACAGGTAGATACACAGTGTATAAAGTGTAGATATAGGTGTATAAAGAACAGGATGCAGAACAAGTCAAGGAATAGTACCTTTCCCACCAAAGCTACATGGCTCACTGAAGAACAAGGACTCCAGATGATGTGTCATGGGAGTGGTGTTCCGTGGTGGGTACTCATTCCCGTATCACGGCTGGATTGAACTCACACTGAACCACAGCACTTATTTGTGACTCTGGTTTCAATCACATTCCTTTGTAGTGAGAAAATGAATATGTATAAGCTGAAATTTGGATTTGATATTCTCAGGTTCTGATATGAAAATATCCAGTTGTCCCAGCTAAGCAGGAAATAAAATATAAATCAACCACAGTTGGTTAATTGAAGGAAGATTTATCCTTAAAAGCTATCTAGCCTTTACAGTCAATAATAATATGAATCAATATGCTAAATTAGCTGGTCATGAGACAGCATCTTGGTCCTGTATAAAGCCTTGAAATTTGTAAAGCTATATTGTTTTTACAAAGAATGTATTTAAAGGGTCTCACTCATTTTTTTTAATTCAGTTCAAATCACTGTTTTGTTCTGTTTTAAATAAACAAAATAAAATCATCTTAAAGGAAAAATGTTGATTTAAAAACAACAAAGCGGCAATAAACAGACCAGAACTCTATCATTAGAGTGTTACAGCATCATGTAAAATTTGATGTACTCTGTTTTAACTACCAGACTAAAATAGTTAAATGCATTAGACCAGAACAGGCAAATGATAAATGGTCATACTGGTACCTGTACATACTAATTTTGAAAAGGACAGTACAACAAATAATGACTTTAGTGATAATATATTGTAAAGATTTTGCTTAGGGTAAGAAAATCTTAGCTCTGCTTTGCACAGCAATTGTTGCAGCTCTGTTTAGATTATTGCAGCAGTATTATGCCATGTAGATGGTGGTATCTGACCTCCAGGAAAATAAAAAGAAGAAATGTCTCTTAAAACATCCAGCTACTCTGATAAAATAGAGAGCCTACCTTTCCTAATAACTTGGAGTGTTGATAGTCTGCCTTCCTTCATCACTTGCTCATGCTTGCTTTATACATGCCTTTTTTATTTCAAAAGCATTTTTATCATCAACAAATTTCTTTGTAAGCCCATGAAAGATAGACCGGTCTCCTTAAAAATACTTTTCCTAAGGTCAACTACATTTAGAACTGAATGTTCATTCCGTTTCACATTTTACAGTCTGTGTAATAATTCAGAGTAAATGATAATGTATTATGCTGTAAGTCCATAACCTTAGAAAATAAGAGCCCAGTTGGTGCTTGACTTACAAGAGCAAAACAAGCTTACAGAGCACAGGTCTATGTTGTTTGGCAAGTAGTCAATAAAACTGTACCTTATGACTTTCTTTCCTAAAGGTTCTAATCAAAACAATTTATTTCAGGCATGTAAACTCTGCTTTTCAGGCTGCAGCTATTGTCAGTGTGTGGTATCAGCATCCGCAGTAGCTGCAACTGTGTTAAACTGAGTCCCAGAGCTCCCCCATCTGTCTCAGTAATAGACAGATTTCCTGCTAGATCAATGTAATGTGTCAGCCATAGCCACAAAGATATGGCTTTTTTCCAAATTTTACTAGCCTTTGCAATACCTATCTCAATAATCTTTTCTCATTCTAAGTATTATGTTCCAGAAAATTATGCGTAGGAAAATAATTGAAAGTATCATTCTGTATGAGTAAACCATGATAAGAAAGGAATGTAAATTAAAAGCCCAGCTATACATAATGAAACTATACAGAAAAAGGTAGTATAATATTTAGCAAATTAGAACTCTTTAGAGTGAATGCAAGCCACAGGAATGCAGCCACAGGAAACTACTTTTCCCTGTTAAACTGTTCCTGGTACATCTCTAAGCTACATTTACTCAGGGCTGTACTGGAGTGCATAAACAGCACAGAGTGTATAAACAGTGTATAGGCAGTACAGCTAGCCAGTTTTATTGAAGCTTGTGGCCATTTTAGTTTACTATAGCAAGTGAACACTTTTCATACTGGAGATAAGGCTTAGATGACACATATTATGAATCTGCAGGTCACTATAGCTGCACTTTGATGCAGCTGCCTTGGTAAAACAGGCAACCAGATGCCAAGCAAGGCAACCTTTCAAAAAAAAATAAAAAAAAAATAAAAAAAATGCTTATTTTGCTGCCGCCCCTTAAGGGAAAATCAAGAGTCTCCTATCTTGGATTCTTGATGTGCAAACACAGTGGGTGCCCACCTGCCCTGTCGCACTGTCAAGCTGCAGAGGATGATATCACTCTCTAATGAGCTCAGTTCCCATTTCTCCCAGATGAAAACAGCAAACAGTAAATATCTTTCAGGCTAGATAACTTTTCCTCAAGATTAAAGGAAAAAGACAAAGTAAGTGAAATGTATAGTGCGTATGGAGGAACGCCTAGTGCCACAGCTGGTTTTCTAACTCCAGCTCTCAGCTCGTGGAGAGTGCCCTTCCAGGAGGACTCACTGCAGTTTTAAGGTGCAGTCCAGAAAGAAAATAGCCTCATTGCTCTTTTGTATTGACTGACCTTTTCCAGCTAATCTCCTGCCAAGGAATAAATAAGAACTTTAATATTGTTGGACACGCCAGTTTTATAACTGGAGAAACAATACTGAGCTGTCAAGGGGAATGCAGGGACTTAGAGAAAAGATTTTTAAATAGTTAAACAGTTAAGTTGTTGTCTTGGAAATAAGGTCCTGACCAAATTCTTAAAGGTTTTGATGTTTTGCGCATTGTCAGGAACATGGATGGCAATCGGGCACTGGTGTTTTTGTGCAAGGGGTTTGTTGCAAGGATCTGTGTTGCAAACAGTATTCAAGTGTTTTTAGTTTTAATATGAGTAAGGAATAGAGAAACTACCCCAGTATCTACTCTTCTGAGGCAACTGTTACCCTCAGGGCCTTGCTGAGTTTTTACAAATCTTGTCTTTTTTCAACTAGACATATGCTAGGCTTTGCCCACAATGCAGGGATGGATATAATTGTCAGTCCTTCCTTCTGTAAGACTCTCAGCGAGGACTCTTGTCATCCAGCTGCTCTTACTCTGCCTGGAAGGGACGAATGCTACCTACTGCAGACAAAACCTTTCAGAACATAAGCATGGATTAGCAGTCCCATTTCACTTCTTACAACTGTAATTTTATCCTCACTGAATTTTTTTTTCCCCTGGAAGAGGCATATTTCAGCAAGGTGAGCAGGAAAGCAGATGTAAAACCCCACTGCTGTCAACAGGAATTGCATATTTAACTCTTTAACATTTTCTCTGCAGTAGATCATTTTAATACATACGTTTTCTGATGAGTAAGCCTTCCAAAGACTGCATTTATTATATTTCTAATTTGTTGGAACCATTTCAGTATGCTCAAGCTTAATAGTAAATGTTGAAATCTGTGTGAAAGAGGCTGTTTGCACTGCAGAATAATTACAACTTCTCCAGTTGACATACATTTCTGAAAAAAAGCTACCTACATTTTATATCCTTTTATATTGCCATCTCTCTATTCACATGTAAATATGTGTCTCTGTGATTATCTGCTATCTGTAATGTTGATGACCAGTTAGTTCCGTTCAAGTCTGATGGCGAGATATACATTATTTTAACTGTATTAGGAAGAAAACAAGACATTCAAAATGTTTGTATGTATTCTAATGCTTTATGACAAGAAAACCATGCAATTAAATAAAATAAATAAATAAATAAATAAATAAATAAATAAATAAAATTGTTACTCTAACTCTGATACATATCTAAGGCAGGCTATGCCACAGAATGACAAAATAACGTAAACAAAATAAACAAATTATGTTAAAATAAACAGAATTGATGCTGTAAAGTACCTCTGCAGGCCATCTAGTCCAGACCCCTGCTCAAAACAGGTCCAGCTAGATCAGATGAATGCTCTCATGGAGGTGACTAATTTGAGTGATGCAGAGACTATAAAATATCTCAGAGTATACTAATAAGGTAGTTGTAAAAGTGTACCTAGTGTGCTACAGTCAGAGCAAGCTTCTTGGACAGAACAATTGGAGCTGAGGACATGACACCAAACATGTTTCAAAAGGTTTATTTTCATAGAAGCTCTAGTCAGCTGTGATCTGAACACCAATTAGTAATAACGAGTTCATTAGGTGTGCTCATGGGGAGTCCATTTGCCAGTTTAGTTTTATCTGAAGGGAATTCAGCTTGTGTACCCTGAGAGAACTCTGCAGTGCAAACCAAGGTGGATTAAATGGGGACAGATTTCCTTTAGAAATTCACCCCTCTTCTGCCTAAAATACTGATGTAGGTGCACGGAAAATTCAGAATCAAAAATACACTTTCTTAAAAGGAGAAAACACGCCTTCTTAAATGGAGAACGAAGAACCAAGATTCCTTCCAAGTGCTAAGGGACAACACAAAGAAAAGCTGCTTAGCTATATGATGGTGCCTCAGCACTTGTATTTCTGCTTCTACAGAGGCCCAAAATACTACCTTGGTTAGAGTCCTAGCTACTGCTGGGCTCATCTCAATAGGGTCTTCAACCTCAGTGTTCATCTACGCACCTTCATTCACCTCATGATACAGTGTGTTCTGGAAACACCACCACGGTAAGTCTCATGTAATAAAGAGATGCCATGGCCACTTTGTTCAAAGTGACTGGGGTGGCTTTTAATGCAGCGGGCAAGTTGTTAAAAAGGGTTATAGAGGATGTTTCATACTGAGGCCCCTTCTTACCTGTAGAAGGTAAGAATGAAGATGGTTTGCTAAATCTTTTAGCTACAAAGAGACGCAAGATCCAACCTTTCTGCAGCAGTTTGGTCTATTCATCACCTCCCCGTAGGTAATATGAAATCAGGCTGTACTGTCCATACAGTGAAAATATAACCGTCTTGTTCTCCAGAAAACTCTGTCTCTGTCTGAAGGAAGAACTGGATTATGATCCCTGAGCCAAAGAATGTGTGTGTAGTTTGATGTGAAATACATCAAACATCTGCTCCAGGTGAGCATCTAAATCATAAAATTATGTTGTCACGTTTCTATTATCTTTTGCAAGGTGGCACAGCACTAACAAGAGAGGTGGAAACTGTCACCTCTTGATGAACATCTAATCAAATTCAGTGGTTCTCCCTGAGGGATGAGGAGACATTCCCTTTATCAGACAGGAAGCACAGCACTTTTTTATTGCCTCAGGACTGGGTACTCTAGCTACTATCCAATTAGCTGACTGAGGTCAAATTAAGACATCCTTTCCTGCGGAATTTAAAAAGTAAGTTAAACTTGCTCTGTTAAAAAACAACGAAACAAAGATAACTATAATAGCTAAAAGACAGGCACTGAAACACTTGAAACACTCCTTTTGCAGTGTTTCTTGCTCACTAGTTTTATTGATTCTCTGTTACCTTTCTTGCTGCTTTAGATTCTATTTTAAGGTATTTGATTTCTTTTATCCTTATTTAGGGAAGCTGGACAAGGCTGTGGATTGCAGACCAGGAAGAAAACTGGTATTGGATGGCATGTTGATATTCATTATTTCAATACTAATGCCCCTTTGCTGTATCAAGCTTACTTTTCATTCCTAAAAACGAGAGTTTTTGAAGTAAAAAGAAAAAAAAAAAGTTTTTTAAAACAACAACAACAAAACCTCTCCCCTAATCTGTGTGGGTTATTCTTACATCTGTTGCTGGAAAAATACCCCACACTACCCACCCTTCTGCATTTTCCCCAAAAAATGCAGTTGCAAGAGAATGTTACACATCTGAGAGTCTGAAGCAAAAACTGGGGACACGTAATACTCTCTGCTTCATGCTGCACGACTTTCACATTTTCTGTTCATTAGTTCACAAAAAGAATGGGGTCCAGTATAATCTGATTATAGAATTATAACAGGTTTAATAAATCAGTCTTTTTTCATAGCAAAAAGCAGACTTCTAAACCATGCAAGATTAAATTGCAGATCTCTCCCAAGCATCTTGTCCTAACCGGCGCTCCCTGAATAGCCCAACACCAAAAAGAAACAAGGTTATGCAGTGTATTAACTGATACACATAGAAGGAAGGAAGTCCTTACTGCCAACTCTGTACTTTTTCCAGAAACAGAGACATAGACCTCATGATGCCAAGATTTTATAGTCTTTGAACTTACTCTTGCCCTCTCTTATACACTGTACATAAATATGCTGAACTACTTACTGCTATTCATCTTCTCAAATAGGGATTTTTCTGCAAATCTTTCATGGTAAAGAAGTTGTCTTTTTTTTTTCCCCCTGAAGAAACAGCATTTTTAATAAGCATGTTTTTACTAGTGAAATAGAGCTCATATGTATATGTTTCGCATATGTGTTTGTGTGTGTATCCCTATACACACACACAATATTCTGGACATGATGCCCTTCATTAGGGCTTGAAGGCAGTGCAGAAATTTTCCCGCTTATATTATATTACCAGCTAGTCAGTAGAGGCTTTTAGTTAGTTAGTTAGTTAATTAGTTAGTTATTCCTTTATTTATTATAAGTGGAAGTGCTGGTGTATATAATGAAAATTTAGGCAGACAAGAAGGAAAATGGTGGGATTTTTCCTTTTCACAAATGGTTCAAATGTTCATGTGCTGCTCCGATTTCAGTTGCACCATCTTTTAAGAGTCAGGGATGAAGGACCTGCATTGTCCACCTTCCATTTGGAGGTCCACAGACTTCAAAAGGAGCGTATAGTGAGTTCCCACAGTGATGCTGAATGCTGTGGGATGTCTCTAAATAGTCTCTCAAATCCACTACAAGTGTACCCGTTTTTACATTCTTCAGAAGAAAACTGTCAAAGCTACTTTATATATATATATATATATATATGTATGTATATACTCATAGAGAAGAAGAAATTGTTTGTATAAAAATAGCTATCAAAAACAACATAACCCCATGCATTTGCTAACACAAAAAAATGTAGTTATCCATAAAGACAGGTATAATGCTTTCATCTGTCCTGGAAGTTTCAGGTCATTCTGTTGGCATCCAACAGAATCTTCTTTAATTACACATTATTCAGTGACAGTGTCTGCGTTTAGCTCATACTAAACACTGATGAGGTGAAAGACTTTATTTACTTTGACTTTAGAGGGCAAAAGGAAGAATAGGACAGGGAAAAAAAAACAAAAAAGACGTGGAGATGTAGAGTTAGTCACCAGTATCAACAGATCTTTACCTTACAACAGTGACATTATCCTTTCAGAAACTTGAACCTTGGGAAAGATTGGGCCAAGAAATAAAACAATGCAAAGCCTCACTACCAGTTGATTTTTAATACAGAAAGGCAACTTAATACAGAGAGAGAGTCTTACTCCTTGTAATGTCAGATGGCAAAAGGGGTGATCTGCTGTTTTATGTAGCAAGAACTAAGTGACCAGCAATACAACAGCCTAACAATTATTTCTTCCTTTTGTAACGTAACATTTATTTCTGACCCAATCTAGTATTTTATTCTGTAAGGAAAAAAGCGATGGTTACAATTTGTAAGTAGCTGGAGTGAAAAGCTGTGTCTCGAGGATTCTAAAAAGTTGGCTCAGTACTTTGCTGACTTTTTTTGCATGTGTTTTTTCACATCTCCAAAGAACATTGTCCTAGCAATTATCTTCCCCGGTCCTCAGATGGCTCTGACACACCTCATTAACACAGCACGCATTTTTCTCTCTCTCACCCAGTCCTCCCTTTCTCCTTTCCCTAAAGGGATTTTCTGCTTAGCACAGCCATGCACAACTCTTGCCAGCTCACCATGGGTCCTTCACAGCAGATGAATGCTGCAAGAACAGTTTTGCTGAGTGCCTATATACAAGCAGCTTAGCAAATACATGTTTTCTTTCTGTGCCATGTAGTTGTTTAGCTACCTAAGACCTGAAATTTTATTGCAGTAGTGTTTGGATATTAGGTTGATTTAGATCACTGAGTAGCATTGATGGGACATATGATCTTCAGAAGTCCTCCACAATTTCCTGATGTGTTCTGTTTAATAGAGGGTAGTAACTAGTCATGACTATCCATGTAATTTCTAACAGGTTATTGTTAATGAGACTGCAGTAACTACTGCTATTATCCTGTGAACACCTGTTTAAGCCATTCAGATAAAACTAATTATAAAATGTGATATATATAATAACTTTCACAATTATTAAATTGTTAAATAATTGCTGTTAGTAAAAATGCAGTTTCAAGCAAATTGAGGCTGTTAATGCACTGAATATCCAATTTCCTACTAACAATTGTTTAGATGATTTTGTAAAAGTAGACAAAGTTTTGAAGCTTATTTCTTATTCATCCTTCTTAATTTTCAGTCTTGAAGTTTATAAGTTTAGATTTTGACCTTGATCACTCTGTCCACTTTTTGATTTTAGGTTGATTTTCTTTTTAATCAAAGCAACAAGATGCCTACAGTTTGAAGCCAAACTGACTAGATACATTATTAAACACAGAATAAGATAAGGGCTCTTTTTCCTTTCTTTCTTTCTTTCTTTCTTTCTTTCTTTCTTTCTTTCTTTCTTTCTTTCTTTCTTTCTTTCTTTCTTTCTTTTCTCTAACCCTCAATTTTCACTATCTCATCTTATTTCCTTGGTATCAATAATGATAAATATTTTATTTCAGAATAAGTGTTTCCCTATAGAAGACATATATTGGGCTTTTCACGGATGTTTTTATGTTGTCCACAGTAAATGAATTTCCTTTAAGAGTTCGCCCTCCTTTGCACTAAGAATGTCTAGTATGGCAAATGCAGAGAACTACCAATATTGTTGTGATTCTGAAATTACATGATACCAAGGAGTATCAAAATTCTTTGCTGTGAGTGCTGTAGCAGTTCTGTTCTATCTGTCTACATTATTACCCTTGTGGCCTGCTTTGGCCTGCCTACCCTCGCTATGCCCCTACCTAAATTCTTTCACTTGCAGGGCTGAAGACTGCAGGTTGTGTCTGCTGGTTTTTATGCAGTCTGTGTGCTGGAAGAACAAGAAGAAAATCAACTTCTGAATTCTGTTTTGGCTAATGTATTTCTATGATATTGTTTGATTCACAGGATTTTTTTTAGAACCTAGTTCAACACTGACTATCTTCTGAGAGAAAAGAAAAATCATTGACATTTAGAAATTGTTCCCTGCTACACAATAATGTTCCTTCTCTTCAAAGAAAGTAAACAGGACAAAGGTTGTCAAACAGATCTTTCAAAATGCCACTCAGAATTTTCATTTCAGTTTTACTTATTCTGATCTCAAAACTTAATATTAGCCACACTGAAATCAGTGTTGAACTCTCTTTCTATTAAGTCAGCCACAAAGTAGTTAGTGGGAGGCTTATGCCTCTTAAGGTCTTTTCTAAATATCTGTCTCACCACCTGCTGTTCTCCTGCTACAGAGGCATCAAGAAACTGGCCACAGTGAAATAAATGCTTCTATTCAAAGTAAGGGATTTAAATCCTCTGTTGTAATGTGTTCCTCAGAGTACCCAATCTGCTCAAGAATATAAGCAATCATATAATGCTTCTATCTATCCCTTTTCTATAGATAAAACCTTGAAGCTCTGCATGAAATACAAGCCCATGAAGAGAGATCTAGTAAATCTGCAGACTTTCCGTAACAGTAGTTCTGTGAAAAATAAAATCCAGGAGCTTCATTTAGTTAGCTTTTCAAAGGTTTGTTGTGAAATGACTTCGTATGAGTCTATGAGGGCTGACAAAGTGCATCTCTGACAGTTATTGGCTATTATATTTAGTCAACAGAGGCAATTGTTTAAAATAGAAACCAAACAAATTCAGGTTGTAAGTAAGATATTTTCTTTAAATTATGAGAGCAACAACTTTGCTTGAAATCTTTCTCACTTCTTTGAGACTTTGATGAAAAGAAACTAAATCCAGGGCTTGTCTGTTTTTTTTCAAATGTAGCATCTAGTTTAATAAACGCTCTTACATCTCTCCACAAACCCTACTTCCTTCTCTTGAGATTCAGATCATAACCCATGCATAACAGCTCATCAAAAAATGACAGCTTTCTCTCATAGATCACTGAATGAAATCCTATGGACTGGGTAATGATTAACAGACTTCATAATCTTAAGAGTCCCTTTGAGTGTGATTTTTTTAATTATGTCTTTAAAAAATAGAACAGATAGTCACAATGGTAATAAAACTGACTGGGGGAATCAATTTGAGCCACTGAATTTCCATCCTGCCATGAAAACAATGGCATGGATTTTGATTTTTGATTTTTTATTTTTTCTTAAAGGTGCTTTCATTGTTGGAATTGCTGTATGTCATGGAGAGGTAATGGACAGTTTCTACATCTCTTTGAGAAAGGACACCTAAAATCTAAGAAACTGAGCCCAAATTTCCTCAGAATACATAAAGTGTTATTTATAACTTTAAAAAACTTCTAATTTATTAAATGAAAATCCCAGCATTTTTGGTGTCCTTGAAATTAGAAATCTAACAAGAAATTTCTATAAGGTGATCTGGTAGACTCTAAATAGAGGGCATTTGCCTAAAAGGAATTAGTGGCTAAAGTTAGTTCAGAATCTGATTGCATTCTGCTATAGCTTTCAGACATCTCACTTTCCAAATTAAGAAGAAAAACCCAAATTCAAAAATTTCGGTTCAAGTTCTCAAATATATCTCACAGCTGCAGATGAAAAGTATTAAGAATCTATGAGATAAACTCCTTTTCTCCCAGAAATGGTGGTACTGAGGTTGATGGACATGCCATATCAGTTACCCAAAGTCTGGAGTCGCCATAGCTTTTTAGGATCTGTTGCTCCGAAACTGTTGCAGAAGCCAGGGTTTAAGGAGCCCTAAAACAGCTGCAGTAGCATGTCAGCTGCAATAATCTTAACATGGCAGTGATGGCATTACAGCATAGACTGCCAAGTTGCTCAACAGAGCTTAAAGACAGCATGGGAGACTGTGCCATAGCAGCTGCATTCAGCATCATGAACAATGTTGCTCACTGGCAAAGCAAAGACAGCTGTGGGTAAATTGCAAAACTGAAAGATTGTTCCCAACTGATTCAGTGCATAGATAGAGAATGTAGGCTTGGAAGGGGAGGGTCTTAACGTATTGGAATTGCTAGCAGAGTTTTCAAAGTTTAAATTGGACCCTGTGAACCCTGAGCTGGAGATAAGCACATCTCTCTGTTTGAGTCCTAATTCAAACACCACCTCTAATTCTGTGCTCAGCCACTGCTAGCAATTTGTGGATCCCAGAACTGTTGGCATCATTTATTATCCTAGCCTTGACAGGAGAAGTCAGATAATTTGGTTTCTTCTACAGTTTTGACAGGCCTGTAGGGAGAGTCTAGGCTTTGTAGACACGTTAAAATTAATGTTAGATCAGAATGAATCACAGAGTTAATATTGAGGCTAGAGTGAGGTTTGCATTTAGAATTATGGCTTGGTCAGCAGACAACATCTTCATCCTGCTAAACCTCTAAAGCCAGGATGGGAGCCGATGATAGACTCAGAACTGTTCAGTACTAAATCCTCGCTGGGTGTTTATTAGTGATTCACTACTGGGAATAGAGACAGGGCTGAGTTGAAGACCAGACAGACACCCACACACACAAACAACTGCATGCAAATCTTGGTTTACAAGATCACAAAACTGACCTGAGAAGGGCAGTGACAGACAAGCAATTGTTTTGTATTGGTTCCTGAATGAGCCACTGAGGTAAAGTTAGGGCTTTACTGACAATTGCATTTAGGCCTGGGAGAAAAAATGACAGAATAAATTTATTCAAGTCACAGAGAACAGTTTAATTAGCAGAGATGCTATGGATAGGGTTACTACTGAAGTAGATTAGGTTTAGGTACAGGCACCCAGTCATTAGGAAAAGGTGGTTTTAATTCACTTACAATTTTTCTGAGGACTATAAGGCCTCACTAGATAATCACTCCAAATCAAAGGAAGGAACATTTATGAATGACCACATTACAGCAGAGCATAGAGTTAAAATTAGGCCTAGAACCATTTGTGATTGAAGAGATCAGACTAATACCTCCACAGGGCTCCAGTTATATGAGTTAATACATCCTGCCAAAGTATGTTGCCTTAGTCTATTTTAGATTACTTTCTGGCAAGTATATGATAATATGTTTCTATAAAAAATGTAGTATAGCATTAGCTACATTGCTCTATGTGCTAACCAACATGATACAGTGGTAGATCAGAGCATACATTATACTTTTTTTTTTTTTTTTTCCCCTGGAACAAACTTGCACTTCCTCGGGGCATATCATAGTTTAGGTCTAAATAAGTCTTAAATTCATAAACTTTGATTCTTTTAAATTGATTTATAGTTGCATTTAACAAGTCTTACTAAATATCTTATGTTTTTTTTTTATAGTATGTTCACAAATAGATTGCAATTCTTTTCAGAACCTAGTACATGCTTTTTCCTGGGTACTTTTTCTTTGTTTGCTGTGTTGGAAATTCCAGAAACTGCTTGTGTATAGCTTATTCTAACTGGGTAATGAAATTGCAATGATAATTGAACTTGAATCATACAACACAAAGAGCACATTTTTGGATTCCTAACTGGAAATCTTTAAAAGATTATCATAAATCTTAAAAAAAAAAAAAAAAAAAAGATACTTTTAATGTAATATTGAATTTCTACTCTGAATATGATTTCATAAAGTTAGAAAATAATTAACCTTTTGACTTGTTCATATCTCTCATATAAGATTATTGTCTGGGAAAAAAAAATGAAAGATTTGCTATGAAATTAGAATATAATTTGCTCCTATTATATGGATTCAATCTCATTCTGCAGGCAGTATACTCATAATTGCATAGACAGAAGCAGATAATTTTTTAGACTGAGATTATGCCATTCATGTATTCAAATATGGGATTTTAGGAATCTCACTCTACTGCCTCATGCACTCATGCATTCCACTAAAGGCATTACTTTTGTTGAGAAAAAGTAACTGCAGGAACAGAAGCAGGCCTAATTTCAAGCACGGATCAGATCTTTCTCTTTGCTCCTTAGCTCTTCAGAAAGTATAGGAGAATGTACATTTATTTTCTCTCTGACATTGTTACGATGTGAATAAGTAAGAAAGATAAGAAAAAGATAAATCCAATGCAAGGAAAACACAATGACATTGTTATTGAAAAGAAAATAATTCTATTTATTTAAAAAGCCAAAAATGTACTCTATACTCTTCTAGATCTCTGCAAATTAATGATATAATTCCAATAACTTTTATTAGTTTTGCAAAAAAATTACTAAGACTAGCAATTTTTTTTATAGGCCATGAAGGAGCGCTTTTGCCTATAGAACATACTCTTATGTTTGAGAGTAAAGATCAATTGCTCTAGAAGCATAGCTGGTAATATGATAGAAAGTATCTGTTTTGTTCAGAGAAAGTAAAGCCAACAATGATCCAAATTTGATATGCAATCCTAAGGAAAATCTATTCCTTATTATCTCTCTTTCCTACCATGTTCAGCGAATCACAGATAATTTCACTATGAGCTGCCTCCTGATTACACACTCATGGGACTAGAACAGTTCAGATGTTTCTTACATTTCTCTCTTGAGAAATGAAGTAAAATTTTATTTAGGATATCAGGCAACATTTTAGCGGTGGAACTTTTTAAATAATAGCAACCCCATTTTCAAGGATTTTAAAGGATCCAAATTTTCATTGAAGTTAGGAAATTCGGAAAACACCCCAAATTATACTTGATTCTCCAACTACAAAGAAAACTATTTGCTGTATTAAATCCAAAGTCAAAGGAGAAGTCAGTTGTAATTCATGGGGGAAAATAATGAAAAGCTAGAAAAACTAGGTAACCATTACCACCATTACCTAGAAGAGACATGGAGGAACAGTTTAATAATTTAGTAATACCAAACACAGTTTATCTGCGTATCTCTCAAGTCTTTGAGAGAGTATATGGTCCCCAACAATTACCAAAAATCTGTATTTTTTCACCTTTTGTTACTTTTAATATTTTAACAATAATTCCCAAGATTAATTTGTTATAGTATTGCATTCCTATACGAATGCAAATAAAAGATCTGTATTTCTAACCCGGTTTTACTATGCATATTTAAATACATGTCTATAATGAATCGTCATCTACTTATTCATGGGCAATATCCATGCTGATAATTCAGATTTCCAATACAGCCAGTGATAAATCAGATGTAAGTAGTGGTGTGTTATCTTGACATCTAGCCAAAGTCAAGAATTTCATGCTACAAACTCCTTTATGGATTCCTAGATACATCTGTGAGCACTTGTGTGAGGAATTCATTTTTATTTTCAGTAACTCTATTCCTCAAACTAAACATATGTTACAGAGATTTGCAGGAGGCAGCTGCATAAGTAGGTAAAAGTTCTACTTAACAGAGAAAGAGCAGTTATGTATTTTGCGGCAAGTCCTGCTTTAATAACTTTCTGATACCAATATAGCTTCTAGACTTTAAAGGAAATGCGGATTTCAGGAATTATAATTTTTCAATTATTTAAGTGGGTCAAGAAGGTTTTTTTTATCTAGGTGTTTTTTGTCTTTTCACATTAAAGGTCTGATTTTCCCATCTCCCATACTCAGTATGAGAAATAAATGATTAGCATTGCTTTGGGCCTGAGCTGCAGGAGGCTTCCCTTGTCAAAGAGCAGCTCCTCCCAGACGTGAAGTTAGAACACACCTACAGCGCATATGTCACTTTTGATGGCAGGGGATCCCAAAAGGACATAATGTCACTCATACAATTTCCTGTAGACAGTCAGATGCTCTGTGTATCACCAGACTGCAAAAGGCATTCAGGGCGCCTGTAGCTGCTTCCCAGCCTGCTGGCAGCTCCACCTCTGCTGCAGGACTAGGGGAAATGAATGTGAGAGACTCGGCCTCAGTTCATCTCAGTATCCACAGATCCTTGCAGACAAATAGACAGAAAAAAAGCTTTGGACATTCTGTATCTAGATAACATAGGAAGAAAACAGTTGTTAAATGAGAGCTATACATCTTCTGTTCTGAGAGAAAAAAAAAAAGAAGAGTCTGTCATCAAGTGATGACATGCAGTACCATTTAAAATATGATGATGTGGAATGACAGACCTCTTTTCAAGAAGATGAAAAAATGTTGAAAAATCTATTACGTGTATTTGTAGCCTTAGTATGAAGTCCAAGATATAAGCTATATACGTGGGGTTTTTTTGTTTTTTGTTTTTTTTCCTCCAGATAGTTCTTCAAACTAAGGCTTAAATGTTAAAAAAAATTCAAATAGTACAAATAGCTCTTTGAAGATTACTTTTGTACATGCCTCAGAAAAACACAGAATGGAAGATAAATAAAAATAACTCCCTGCAACACAGTATAAAATCTGACATTTCAAAACAGCAGGTTCTTTTATCCCCAGGGAGATAAACAGAACTGTTGAAAACTACATTAGGGATATTTTATGGTATAGGAATAACATCTGGAAGGAAGTTAGTCTATCTGCCACCAACTTCTGAATTAGGCAAGCAACTTCTCACAGCAAAAAAAAGATTCATGCTTATTTGGTAACACATTAGGAATATTCTTCAATATTTTAAGCATGCAATGTGAGTTTTCTTCCAAAGGCTAATAACTTTTAAAGTCAGCTTGATTTTGGAGCTATCGACCAGCAAACAAAATTTATGTATGAGTTCTTTTCACTTTAGTCTAGTTTCTCATTGCCTCTGTATCTCTTTCTATCTGTTGGTCAATCCACACCTTACAGCTTTTGAACATGTAGGTGAATGACAAGCACATTTCCACTAAGTTCCTACAGATTTTATGAAAATTGCTATATGCTAACTGGAGAAAAAAGATACACAAAATAGTACTTCTTTGAGCTTGACTGTGCCAGTATACTAGGTACCTGAATATGTGCAAAAGGCAAATATATTGTAACTTGGCCAATAATATAAAAGAAGCTTCTTAGATATAGGTTAGTGCAAATGGAAAGAATGAATCAATTAAACAAGGCTCCACAATTTGTGTTCCTCATGAAAAGACCTGTTTGTATGTTAATTCACTTAAAATTACATTTCCATTTTTTTTCCCATACCAATTTATATGAATATATGCATGAATATGTGCATTATGAGATTTGCAAATCAATACACAAGCAAGCAAGCAAAGTGGGGATTACATCTCAGTTTCACAACTGGTTTATGAGTAGAATAAAAAATTTAAGCCAACTCTAAACTAGCTGGCCCAAGTACTGCAAGTTACACTGCAGGCTAATTTGCTTTGCTTCCCTCTGCATGGTTGAGAGCAGCTCTAGCCACTGAAACAGTATAAAATCTGTATATCAACAAGTAGTCTCAACATGTCTCTCCATGAACCATCTATTTAGGTTTTTTTTGCAACTGCAACAGGCATTTTATCATTCCTTAACATAAAGTTTCATCTAAATCTCAGCTAAGACAAAAGACACAAGCACTATTTTCAATTTTCTGCTCCCCCCAGGTTACAAATGAATTACATGAGATAAGATTAAGTGAATACTAACCCTAACAACTATCTTGTGTGAGAAAGAGCTTGATTACTTATGTTCACATAAATACTCAAGCAGGGGAAAGACTCCACTATGTAACATGCCTTGTACAACTACTAAATACCACACTGCGTAGTTTAACACTTGTATGTAAGGAAGTCCCATTATTTAACTACTCTCTCCATGTCTTTTTTTGTATTTGGTCTTTTTTTATTTTCTTTCTGTGTGTGTGCTGAGTTGCAATCTATTTTATCCATAAAGCATATGTTCTTGTAACAGGTTTATTGCTGCAGCAAGGACAGAGCTGAGTGGCTGAGTGGGCTGCAGCAAAATTGCAGATGGGATGCACACTGTGAAAAAGCTGATGTTTTAAATGTCAAGTCAATTTTAAGGGGAAAATGGCCCAGAAAAAAATATAGATCTATGATTTAAGGACACTATTTTTAAACAGCTGATTGCTGGTAACTGAAAAAATGTTCAAGCTTTGAGCAATTATGAAGTACTCTTATGATTTTGAAATTCAAATTGGTGCTTTGCAAGGGGGAGTCAACTTTTCTTTTCTTTTAATGTTGCCAGATGGCTGGGTTGAGCAATTATGAAAAAATATTTCAGCAAATAGTAATTTTAGCTGAATGACCCCTTTAAAAATTATTTATTTTCTTTATACGTACTTACTAATTGAAATTACTCGAACCTACATTATAAGATGATTAAGGTTGCAAAGTCAAGCTTTAAACAGTTTAAACAGAAAAAAGAGAAGTTGAGAACACAACTTTAATTTCTCCTCCTGTGTGTCAGCCTTGTAACACTGGATTTTGTTGTGTTGTTTTACCCCACAGGATCACACCTCATACAGTATTATTTCTTTTATCTTTTTTTTCTGTCAGCTTTATTTATTTATTTATTTTTAACCAAGCCTTATTTACTTTGCAGAGTCCAAACCCACATTTTGCACAAAAAAAAATAAAAAAAAATCATTTTTAGTGGTGCTTTTTTTAAGGTTAGCATTATAACATCAAACTGAAGTTTGATATGTGACATTTGATCTACATGAATATTTTCATACAAAGGCCCTGAAAGATCAGGTGACACCAGTTCTCCTGTTTTAATACTTGGAAGCAGAGATGAAAACCATAACTGAGGGGAAAAAAAGAGCCTGTTAGCCTTGAATGTAAAGCTTGGGAGAGCTTGAACCTGATTTTTTAGTGCTCTCTGCGTTTTAATACAGCTGCACACATGCACAGAATTAGAGGAAGGGAGCACACGTCTCCATGGTGGTTCACCTTAACAACAAGACCTTCCTTGTCTTTTGCTTTCACATAATTTTGCTTTCCGTGCGTGTTTTCTCTACGGGACGTGGACGGGCGGTTTCACGCGCAGCTTTCCTGCAGCACCCAGGAAGGCCTTCCCAGGCAGGGAGACTCTGTTTGCAGAAATGACTTCAATTTCTGGCAATCCCCAGCTTTCAGCTGCTTGATTTTGCAAGCCTAAGCGACATTCACGTTGTAGCTATTGCACGGCAAACACACCACACGCAGACTCGGCGCGCGGGGTGCCCCAGCCTCCCCCAGGCACTCACGGCGGCAGGGGTGGCTTCTAGGCCTCGCGTCTCCGACTGCAGACCAGTTAGAGCAGCTGATGCACACGCGGGCTTAATCCATGCAAGTTTCTGCCAAGCCAGCACGGCATTATGACCCAGGATGACAGACTGCGGGCAGGCTGCCCTCCCACCAGCAGCTTCTCCCTCGGCCATGAGGGGCTGCGGGGCCGCGCCAGGCCTGGCCACGGGGCCTGTCCCAGCACCCTGGTGAGGAGCAGCGTGGCGGGGGCGTTTTGAGCTAATTTTGCTGTTAACGAGCTGCAGACCCCAAGCCCCCTGCTTTTGCCCCGCGGCAGTCGTTCCAGCAGGATGGGGATCCGTGCCTGGGCAGGCGGCTGAAGTCAGATAAACCGGGGCCGTTGAGCCGGCACTGCCACCAGCCTCATGAAGCGTCTACCACAGGTGGAAAAGAGGCCTTGGGCATTTTGTCCGCAGAGTCGCTCCCCAGGTAATGATGTGTGTCTGAGTAACTCGGAGGAAATTCAGCTTGTGCCCGTGTATTAATCCGGAAAAAGTTTCGGGAAATGAAGATGGATGCAATTAGAATCAGCCACAATTTAATGACTCCTAATAGTTAAATAGCAATTTCCTTTCAGAGTAGCCCCAAACAGATGACATGTTTCTGTCCAGTAATGCAATCCTGGCTTGGGGACGCAAAATATGACATCTGATCTGCCGCAACCCATAAACCAGTTTGCGCAGAAATAAATAAAGAAATATTTCTCCTATTGCAAGATCAAAGGTTGCAACTATGCGATGCCTAGGACAAATGTAAATTTGGATCTGGCTGGAAGTTCAGAGTAACTTAGCATCTGTTGGGATCTCTTTCCCAGCTAGGAAGGACCACTGCTTTCCTCCCAAAACCCTTTTGAATAACAGATAAATGTGTAAGCACTGCTTTTCACCAGGTAAAATATAAACATGTATTTTTTTTCATTCGAGCATCAAAATAGTGCAGATGTGCTCTGTGAACTTCGATTATGGGCTGTATCTCACTATGTTCTGCATGATGAGGAGAATTTGTCCATAGGTACCTTATGACCTATTCCCTTTAAAGTTATATATGCCGCTTGCAGATGTTTGCATTTCAGAAACAATGCTGCCTTTGGGAGCTGATGGATTTCCAAACACTCCGTGGCTTGAAACAATTTGAAACGGTGAAAAGCAATGCTGAAAGAGTATAACTTTACAACAAACATCATTTAAAACTGACTTTTCTATTTTCTTTGAAACATCTGAAGGTAATTCTGATTGTGTCTTTTTTAAGCAGGGCCATTGAAGAAAGTAACGAACAATTCATACTCTATCATTTGCTTAGGACAATCTGTGGCATAACTGGCTACACTTCATTGACATAAAATAACATCAAATTAAGAAGTGAAGTGGTATCATATTGGATTTTCGATGATCATCAGTAAATGCTAGACTTATGTTTAACAAATTTGTATGCAAAATGTGTGAATGGTTGCTATTTCTGAGAGGAACTCAATAAAATAGAAAAACTAATTCACACAGAAAGCTAAAGTTTTTTGACATAAGAATGTAAATACAGTTTATGTAAACTCCTCTCAGACTCCTCTCTTTTGCCTAGTTTGAGTTTAATTTGAAAAATTTGCTGCCACTATCATGGAAAAAAGATGTACATTCTTCCTTGGCGGATTTTGGTTCTTGACTGACTGATTGTACTTTATATAGTTAGGGAAGAAAGCCATAGTGCTGCTTGCAGCCAAATATTCCTCAAGCCAAAAGGCCTTTCCTTCATCCTTCCCATCAGCAGCTGAAGACAAGAAACAGCTGTCAGGCATGCCACTCATAAATTCCCAGCCAAATTTGTTTCTGAAAAAGCTGTGCTAAATAAAGTTTGGGACTCTTTCATCGTGACTAGTGTGTATGTCCTGGAGAGATGGATTTAGGGTTTCAGTTTTCTCATTCCATCGGGAGGATAATAGCAGCAGTTTAGAGTCATTCTAACATCCTCTCTGTGCCACTTTTCACTGAGTCCTTAAAACTGCTTTTGGGATTATTTTTCCTTTGTCCACTGGTAGTTAATTCCCTTTAATCCCAAATCTTCCAACCTTTGAAACTTTTCATCTGCACAGCATTAGCCTCTCTCCTTCTAAATTACTTTCCTTCACACCTTCATATTCTGTCACTCTGTATATTCCACAAAAATGTTATCCTCCAGAAACACACATTTCCACATTTCAAACCATATATATATATGTAAGTCCTGAGAGCACCACCTCTCCTCTATTTCATTGAACATGATATGGACATAATGGGTGCAATTCCTTTGCTCTGAGAGTCTACAGACATTAAAATTGCTTTGTGATATCCTGCTGATGTCCATTTATGAGTGCAGAATGGTGAATATCTCCTGTAGGGTCTTTGTCAGATATGTCCCAAATAAATGTCTTTTAGGGCATCACAGGTAGCATTAGATATGTTTGTTTACATATCTGAATCAAACACTCCAGCAATTTGTTTTTCTGTGTGACTGAGGTAAAAGCTTAAAGTTAAGCACTACTTCAGGACACTTCTGAATATGGAGGGCAACCCAGTACTGCAGGAGTCTAAGAGTAAAACCCTTGTAAAAGCGGGCCTCATACGACTGATAAAAGGAGCACCAAAATAACCACTTGAAGCTTATCAGAATGGAAAAAAAAAAAGAAGCCTTTTATCTCCTGAATCTACAGTGAAGAAATAAAAAGTTCAATCCACGTATCTGAAAAAGCATCCAGAAGTAAGAAATGTGGTTGTAATATGTAGTAATCAGCATATTAAGCAAATATTTTACAAATGGTTATTATCTTCATTATTCCCACAGGTAGGTAGCAATCTATTTTTTAAAGTTCTCTGATTTGTTGGAAGTGCTATAATTCCTCTGTGGAGGTGGTGTTCTCTAATGCCTTTTTTGATTACATCGGCTGCTTTACTGCCCTTGTTTTTGGAACAAGGTCACTGTGCTAGCAATAGTAATAATAATCGTAAAAAATCTTCAAGGTATTCCATTCACATTTGTCTTCAAAGAGCTATTTATTCCTCTTCTGATGCTGAGTTCTTTTTATAATGGGGAAAATGTCAATAATCTTCAGTAAGAATGGTGGGATGCCACCTTAGAATTTCTAGCTTTGCTAATGCTGCTTTGTAAAGGTCTACACTTGCATAGCAGGAGTATATACTTAATGTACTGCTGACCTAAGTATATTCAATATATAGCTGTACCAAGAACTCCTGCTCTTTTTGTTCTGCAGAAAAAACTTTCAAAACCTCCAGTCGATGTTTTAACTGGATAGTCTTAATGCCTAAAAAACATAGGCGATACTCAAAGAAAAAGGAGACAATTTGTAATCTGTAAACAATTTGCAAAAATGAATATACTCTCTGCTGAATGGTAGCATAGCTACTTGGCTAACATAATAAGGGCATTCTTAAGTAGTTTCTTTTTTTTTAATAAACAGTAATGGAATTTTACGTTGCCACTATATTTTAGTGAAAACTGTTTTGTAGGTAGGAAAACTGAGGCCTAGGAATGGAAATCATAACCTCTAACTCCTTTCTGCAGGAGACAGATAGCATCCCACTGTTTATATCTGAGCCAGCCTGAGGTGGCTACGTGGGCGTGGTAGGGCTGTGGCCCTATCAGAGATAACACGGTGGGAGGAGCATCTAATCAAAGGGCATTTGGCTGGTATTGCACCGTTGGTTTGTCAGTAATGCCTGGAAGGAAATGCTTTGTATGTGAGTTTTCCATTAATTACCAACAAAAAAAAATCTCACTTACAAGCTTCAGAATCGAGAGTTGTACTTAATTACTCCTGAGGAAGACTAATGTTGGAAATATCCATATTTCTGGAAATATCTGATCTTAAAACAGAAAAAACTTGATCCCACATACTAAGGTGTTTTTTTTTTTTTTCACATTTATTTTTTCCCTTTCTCTTTTTTCCTCCACTTCCATTTTCCCATGCTTTTCTCACTTTTTCATGCCTCTTACTTTCTCTTCTCATTTACCACTTGTATATTTAACATCATGAAAGAAATACTCAAAGTTAACTCCAGCCTTATTTAATATCAAAGATAAGATTTTAGCTGTGTGTGTAATAAACCTCGTCTTAAACAATATATGTCACTGTAGCTCCATTAATGTTCCTGGAACCGTATTATTAAACAGCAGCTGAGATCTAGCCCAGAATTCCTCATAGTATTTAATGGAGCTTTTCTCTTTCATATGTAATCAACTGATAAATTAAATTATTGTGTTCAGACTTATGGCCTCTGAATAATAAAGTGGCATTATTATTTTGTATCGCTCCATAATGTAATTTAATAAAATCAGTGTTATTAGTCTTTTCATGTTTCAGTTAATATAGATAGTAAATATATAGTTTTTAAAGTAATAATTAAAAAAGGAAAACAAACTTTGTGGATTACAATATAATAATTAGACATTTTCTTTCCTTTTTCTCTCATGATATACACTTAAATTGGAACATGTGAAACTAGTTTTTTATTACTAAAAATAAACATGACAGAATGTAATTTATATAAAAATCAGATGCTGTTGTATAGGTTACTGAAACAGATGACAGTTTGTTGTCAACGGCATTACCTGAATTTTTTGTCAGTATTGTAGCAGGAACAGTATGTTTTCAGTATGTATTGGCATATTGTACTGACAATTCTGAGAAAAACAATCCACCTAAACTGCAATTAGAGATTGCTATGCCAAGTTATCATAAATCTTGATGAAGGTTTGTATATCATGATCTGTGTTTTAGCAGTTGTATAACAAAAACTATTATAATTAATAAACATTGGATTCCATGAAAACAGCTATAAATCTATTGTTAAAAAAACAACAAAAAAAAATCTATACATAGCTATTGTTTCAGATGACTTGAAAGAAACAGAGAGACCTACAAAATAAAATTCACCATGAATCCATCAAAGGTGCATTTTGTGTCTCTGTAATTATTCAGGATTTTTTTTTTTTTTTTTGTAATGGTGATGTTTCAACCATTTTTCCTTTGTTCTTTTATGATTTGCAATTTTGATTGTGTTATCTTTGTGACATAAACTGGTTCAATGTGTGATCTAGCTATAGAAAATGTAAGCATATACCTCTAAGGAATAATAACTGAAACACACAGTTGGCACAAACAGATTTGGTGCTGACACCCAAATGAGTGGTGTGTGGGCAGCAAATTAAACACCAGCTTGCAAAACAAAATGGTAGTATAACAGAGCAGGGAGGTGATCATCTATCTCCATATGGCTCTGCTGAGACCGCACATACAAACCTGAAAGCAATATTTTTTCTGGGTGTTTCTATAGCAGGGTGATACTGACTAAATGAAACTCCATTCTAAAACAGGTTTGGCAATACAGTTTCAGGCCTTTTGGAAAATTTTCATGAGATACGCCCTTCTTGTCTGCAATATTCTAGAATATTACCGTTATGCTTGTTCTACTACAGCTATTTTTAAGACTTTATGCATTATTTCAGTATTCCACTGAAGAACATATAATGAAAACTTGCAAAAGATCTCAAGCATCGTATTCTTTTAAAATATGAATGAATGCTTTCAGAAAATAATTACAGTAAGAACTATTTTTTTTTATTTTACTCTAAGTTCTATATTTTCCACAGCCATCAAATTTGTTGAAAGAGGTCTGTAATTCACCTGTAATAATCCTCAGTTCCAATGTATTTTGAATCCTAGATTTGGGTTTAATACGTGAATGAATAGGCTTTGGGCTATTTAGACGTATAACCAGCAAGTTCTCTTATTAACTTGGGATCACTAAAGTTGAAGAGCGCGCTGAATCCTGTTCTGTTCTGCATGCATTGTAATGTAATCTAGTCTAGTTTTTACTCTCACTTTCTAGTATTTGAGAGATGGCTACTGTCTTTAAGCTCTTAGATGTGCTATTGTCTCTATTTTAGAAGTCCATAACATCTTAGAAGATAACATGTTGGGTTGAACCCAACCAAACCAATTTTATGCCCTGTGAGCTACTTTAGGGGCCTAAAAATGGTTCAGTCTACTTGATTTTTACAACTGTTGAGCTAGTTCTGCTACTCTTTTCCGGTAGAACAGATTCAAGTTGTTTTTTGTTTTGTTTTTGTTTTATTTTTTTTCTTTTTTATACGATTTTCTTTATTATCATTGCATCTCTCAAGCAAAGATGGCTCTTCTCACATTCATTGCTGGGATATTAAGAAGGTTCACCTATGAAAAAGAAGAAAGGTGAGGTTGAATCAGACTTTAAATATTAAAGTTAAAAAAAAAAAGACTTTGTTTTAACAAAATGTGTCATTTTCTTATCATGAATCTAAAACATAACCTTCAGACCAGGCTACAAAGTGATATTTCAGAGGTGTAAATACTTGTGGTCTCAGCTGCTCACTCCTGAAGTAGAGAAAATATTATAAAAGAGTCTGTCTACTTTATAGGTAGACAGACAAAGGACAGACAGACAGACAGACAAAGGCAAAGGAAAATTCCTTAATGTGTCTTGACTCAAAAGCAATGGTTACAAGATTATTGAAATACCAAGATAATCAGAAAATCAAATTCACTCCTGCTTTAAGGACATGAAAATACCTTGATTTTTCTGTTTAAATTGTTGTGTGAGAGTATTCGCATTTACTCATTTTGTCAAGCAACTAAAAAAAAAATGTGTTTTTAGGCCAAGATCATGTAAATATTCACAAAACTGTAAGAAGCATAACCTATATCACAGAATTACTCTTATATATTGAGTTTAGGCATCTGTGTGTTTGCAAGATTAACTTTTTAGTTTACATCATTACAGGACCAATTTGAATTAGCATAACCAGCTTAGTATCAACAGTAAAATTGCATATGGCTTGGATTATGTGAAGCAAAGTTAGCAATCACTTCACTCACAGGCAAATTAGATCCTGTACTAAGTTAGTGGCCAAGACAAAACAATTGAAAGCAAATAAGTTTTGAATATATGTCTTCAATCCAGCTGTAAGAAATCTTGGAACTCTGAACTGTTCTAACAGACTTCTTTTTTATTTTAGACCACATTACTGGAGCAGGTGACTATGTTTTCTCTGAAAGACATAGATAAACTTGTTTTTTTTGACTTTGCCATTAGGAAGTAGATACACCAAAACATATTTACAGAATAATTCTGTAGTCTAAAATTTGCATCTTTTTAACATGAAGAATCCATGGTTTTATACAAAAACTGTACTTTACTTTCTAGTTCAATTGCACATATATTTTGGCGAATTGAGTATTTTAAATATGTCTTGTTTCACTTACATAAAATATGGTGACAGAAACAGCTGATTGACAGTCTCTGATGCTGACACCAATTAAATTTAGTGCTGTCGCTCTATTTAGCTATTTTAAAGGTTCCTCCCAGGGCTTCAGCTGATACTGATCTTCTGAGGACAATCTTGCACTTATAACCACTGTACCTTTTCATCATGATTGATGAAACTTGGTTTACCTTATTAGAAAAACAGTAGCTCAGTCTTATCATCTGTGCTTCTGTAACTGTTTCTATGATCTTCACCGTTGAAGGGCCAATATTTTTCTGTCTTCTAGAGAGCTCTCAACATTGGAAGATACTATTTATTTTTTTCTGCTGGAGTACCAGCTCTTTACCTCTAATAATAATCCTGTTATCCTTTTACACGATGAAGGACATGCTGGGAGGTGGGCAGCTGCTTATGGTTTCTCCAGGCCCAGGCTATATTTGCTGTAACCTGGAATAAAACAGCCTTGCCTATAATCACTTTATATCACAATTCATTTAATTACATGCTGAGCTACAAGCAGTTTTTATAGTGTCCCAAATAGTCATATGATTATAAAGTCTCACAAAGGAAATAGGCAAAGAAAAGAAGGAAGAGCTACCTCTAATGCTATACAGTGTCTACAGAGCGGCCTGCTTCTCCCTGTTTTAGCTAATCTGCTGTTTCCCCCTTAACAAGATGATAGTAAAGATTTTGTGCCTTTTGGAAAGTAGCACTGATGTGGCTTCTCTTCATCTCAATAAAGTAACTCAGCTTTTAGTCAGTATGCCTTTGAGGTTTTCTAATTGTAGGTCTAGACTGGTTCATTCTCTCATGAGAGATTTTTTCACATTATGTTTTCCGTTAAATTACAGAAATAGCCACCTCTTTCATGGAAACATGGAAATGATTCTTTTTTTATGCTAGAAGACATCTCCTATACTTGCCTGATTAAATGACTCATTATTTCAAGAACTGTTAAGCATTTCTCTTCTTCAGATAGCTACTTTTGATATGCAGGTCATTACTGTCTCCTGACTGAGTCCAGACAGAATATTGAATACACATTTCTGTGTAAACATGTTTGCTTGTGACTTGCCTCCAATATTTTTGTTTTCATCATACTATTGAAAAAAAAAAACAAGCATAATGTTGTTTCAGTACAATAAATGGGACAGCAAGTTTATTCCAGAAGAAAAAGAATTCATACATGCTAAAAAAAAAAAAAAGACTGATATCAGTCAATGTATTTGATAAAAGATGTTCTTCAGATTTAGTCTAGTTCATGTATTTTAGGTTTTGTACTTTATAGACTACAGCAGAATGATATGTCTGGTGTACACATCTCATTGCTTCTGATTTCCCAAACCAAATATATATCAGATGGAGTTTCCTATATAGTTGCGGTATTTGTTTAGGTCTAGAGCATAGTTTGTACCTGGACATAGAGTGAAATAAAGCTTCTTGGCCTGGCTACCATGAAATACAACGACAGCCATAAGCTAAGCATCACCTACTATTTCTTCTTCATAAGGCAAATAACTCTTCTAAAAAGAGGGCTATAGATGCAGGACTAAATTTCCCTTGTGCAACTTTCAAGGACCCAGTTATAACCAGTGGTAAGTAAGGTCTGTGGAGCAGATCTAATATACTGATGAAAGGATTGCACCTGGGAGGACGCTGAACCTGAAGTCCTATTAGGAGTTTTTATATACTTAGTATATAAAAATACATAAAAATATATACATATATTCAGTACTGTATCAGTGAATTTCAGGGTCCAAAGAAGTAACTCACTGAGGAAGTAAGGCATGAAAGTCGCTGGTTCCACATTTTTATAGGTTTATATAATTTAAGAGGGAATACTAAGCTAGAAAATTTCATTACGGTTATTACAGTGCAAATAATGAAAAAGTAAACAAATGGTAACAGATTTTCTACATTTAGTAGAATTTCTACAGGGTAGAATTAGTAATTAGGTAGTAGTAATTTCTACATTACCCTTTGACTAGACTAGAGCATTATTATTGGGCCCTGATGAGATGCACCCCAGAGTGCTGCGGGAGCTGGCGGATGTCATAGCTAAGCCGCTCTCCATCATCTTTGAAAGGTCCTGGAGAATGGGGGAGGTGCCGGAGGACTGGAAGAAAGCCAATGTCATGCCAGTCTTCAAAAAAGGCAAGAGGGAAGACCCAGGCAACTACAGGCCAGTGAGTCTCACCTCCATCCCCAGAAAAGTGATGGAACAGCTCATC
>VZSV01000009.1:11930501-11984386 GCA_013398735.1 Nothocercus julius | reverse complement strand
TAGGTGACCCTGTGTGTGCAGGGGGGTTGGACTAGATGATCTCTAGAGGTCCCTTCCAACCTTAAGCATTCTATGATTCTATGATTCTATGATTCTATGATTATCTAGTTCCAAACTTCACAGAATTGAAAAGAAAATGAGAGCTTGGCATTTGATGTAGTAGGACTTAAGCATCTTGTAGCTACATTAGTATAGATTTATTCCTGAGGTCTTTTCTGGTTATGCCAAGGGTTGTTGTCCTGCAACACATAAACGAGCACATACAGGGTCAAGTTTGTAGTACAAAAATCCCCAAAGGATTAATTTCAATTGTATAATGTGGTTATGTAGGACAAGGTGAGGTCTTTATCTTAAATATTTGTTTAATTCGGTTGACACAGCCAGTGTGGAAAGAAGATGTCTCAAAAGCAAAAGTAAGGACAAATAAAGACTATGTTGAGGGTAGGTTAGACATGGAAACAGACATCAACTGTAGATTTTTCATTCAGTGGTCACCTTTGTGAATCTTGTTTACTACCAAAGCACAATCATCTTTTGAGATAGAACCACTAAATTTTCTTACACGACTTTGGTCATTAGCTGGACCTGACATTGCAGTATATATGTGTTTTGTATCTGAATCCTATGCACAGGCAAACAAAATGTCTGGTGAGGCATGCATATGGTATAATAGATTGTTGGGTGGCTCAAGATGCAGTAAAGAGATACAAAAGCAGTTCATTCTGTTTTCTTAGCCAGAAGAAAATATATTGCCATGTTAATCTTCAGCGAACGTCACAGGCTGAATTAGTGGCTTCTCTATTGTCAGTGGACATCTACCGCCATTAATGACTGATTCTGCTCGGTGTTGTTACTGTAAAGTCAATATGAATATCAAGGAATCATTACCGAACGACAATGATCTGCCAATCAGATCTGATCAGCGACATCAGAGTATAGACAGACTTTCAAGTTGCCTGTCTGCTTTGATGTTTCTGGACAGGATTCTACAGCCAAATTATTTTCTTCTTTTACCTTTCTTCATAAGTTTGTCAAGCTTTCAACTTTCTTGTTATGAAACACAAAAGCTTGTTGGGAGCAAAACTCATCATACGTATGAAGAATGTATTGTTAGTCTAGTTGAAGTTGTAATAGTCTAATAAAAATACAGCAAACATTTTTAGTTACTTTTAGCCAAATTACAACAATGCTTACACTTAGACTCCAAATTTTCTAACTATACAGAAAAAGGCTTCACTAATAATGCTATTAAGATCGTTACATAAAAACTTCCTAGAGTATCATCCTCTTTTCTCATGTTAGGTTCATCTTTCCATGTCCCTTTGGGTCAATGCAACCAGCCTTCCCGAAGAAGAAGGAGATGGAGTTTTAAAGTCAGTTAGCAGAGTTGTGAGTCCCCTGCCAGTATGGTGTTGGTCTGCTGTTTCCTCCTTAACCTTGGATATGCTTGGAGTTATTCTTACTGGGTTTCTCACACAGTTTGCTTATCTGTTCTTTTTCCATTGGTTCCTCTTTCCACATTCTACTTGTGTTTTTTTCTGTTTGCTGTGTTATTTCCAAAACCATTTTCATGTGAAACGTTGCACTGCTTCAGTGACAGTTAACCACTGTGACAGTTGTTCACAGTCTGAGGCTTCTGGTATCATCCTGTGCCTATTCTCGTCTGTGCTACATTTTTATCTAGGGTCGTAGATAGTTCATTCTTCATAGAATATCTGCTTGTTATTATTATCTGTTACTTAACAGTAGATGTTATGCCACACAATTACAGAGAGCTCAAACAAGTTTGGGCAATTGTTACCTGACTGCTAAACAATTTTTATCCCAGCAGAAATACAGTAAAATCAGCTTAGGCCAAAACAAGCGCAAACAAGTGCTGAACATTGGTACTGCTAGGTCAATGCGAAGCTTTTATTAGCAAGTCAGCGTAGTATTTATTAGATTAAACACAGCACAGAATTTTTAATAAGATGGAAAATAAGAAAATAACATAATAATTTATTACAATAAAGTATTAAATATATTTTTCCATAAGAAAAATGAAAATTGTGACTTCTGTTAATTCAACATTTTATGTTATTTATTGGTAAGTAATTTGAAATTTGCATCTTTTAATTATTCTGTTTTTAGTTAAAAGAGGTATTTTTTTAAATAGAAGAAACAATCTTGGACCATCCCATCCCCTTCTGTCCCCTACACAGTAAGACTGAGGACCTCTTTCTTGTTAACCCATTGAATTATTCTGCCTCTTCCTTCCTACCTTCCTTGGCCACCCTGGCCGTTTGACTCTTTGTCAGAATTCAGGTATTCTGTAGGCAATATTCCACATTAAAAGCTCTTAAGGTTTGCTCAGTATTATCTTTCTGATTTCTGATACATTATATAATAATTATTATATAACAAGAATACTTATTATTATTTTATTATTTATTACTTGTATTGCTGCAGAAGGTATTCATCCTACCTAAATATATAATTATATATAAAATATATGTAGAATACATAAAATATATATATTAAAATAATGATAAATGATAATAGCATAGTAAAGGATCCAAAAATTGGCCAGAGGCTTAAATCATTTTTCAGGCCAGAACATTCGTAGCACTTTGTTAGCGGTGAAGCTTCTGGTAGTGATTTCTGTTGTAATCTCAAACTTAAGTTTTCATTCAAACACTATCTTTTAACAAAGACATATATTTAAAGCTTACAGGTAATGCCAACTCCATCACACAAGAATAGTTCCAGCAGCTAATTGTCTGTTTTAAAGGGCTGTCCTTCATCTGGTAAATCTGACCTGTTATAGTTCCTAAACTGCAGCATTTTTATTTGTTGCACTTAAAACTTATTGCACAAAAACTGATATATTCAGATTGTTCCTTTTCCCTGTACTTCCCAGTTTTCCATGTTCTCTTTAAATCCTGGAACACAATGTACTATTCCAGAAATTATTTCACTAGTATTAATATTAACATCTGTTTTGCTAATTCCCTGTTTTTATTTATTATTTTCCTTTTCAGATTTTAAAGCATTTCAGAAGTCTTTTCATTCTAGAATTGTAATAGGAACTCTCATCCATGATCTGACTTGTCTTCAGTCACAAATCAACTTGATGTACTTTTCAGCTCATGTTATTTTCATTCCTTAACGCTAGTAGCATTTTAACTTGTTTCCAATGAATTCAGCTTGTTGAACGGTGCTGACTGTTCCATTAGCCTTTATTGACTGACCTGTTCATATTTTGCATGTCACAAATCTTTGTGATGAGTACAAATTTTATCCATATTTTATAATTTAACCCAATTCATGATAAAAAAATGAAGTTTACACTAGAACAGATCTCTGCGACACCAAAGTAAACACCTTTTCATGGTGACACCTAAATAACACTTATTTTCACAGCTTTAAGTTAACCACATTTTAACCTATATAGAATGTTTAATGTAGGTACTGCATAGTGCCAACTAGTATTAAGGAAAATAATATGCAAAAATATAGGCATATTAATATGTGTCCAGTTTATAACCATTGATGGTAGGATGACACTGAGGTAATTTAGAGCCACTGAATATACAAAACTTTAACATTATTATAATGATGAACTCAATTTGACATCCTTCCTGTTCAATCATGCTTCTCAAGTATTCAGTCTGTCACCCACACAGAGGTTTATACATTTTTAAAGCAAATGATATAACCAACTTAAAAAATAATGTAGCAGATGTTAAAGTTCACCTTGGGTTATATCCATTTCAGAAGTCTTAAGTGGCTTTTATGATAATGCCCTCCTTGCCAAATACTATGCATTTTGTCACATGACTATTTAATGACTATTTAATAACAAATTCTACCCAAATATGTGTACAGGAATAAAACACAAAGTAGTCTTGTGATTTTTATTAATGAATTTTAATTATGTCATTATGATTGTATTTTGGTGCTTAGCAACAGGTTCCTAATACAAATTTGGCACAATAGGTGTATCCTAGGAGAGCCTCTGTTTAAACTACTGGTAACTTATTTCATTTAGTTTCTACATTCCTGGTGATACATAAAAGACTGAGAGAGGTAAATGCTGCTCTTTTTTTTTTTTTTACATTTTCATTCACCTATTGCAATTATAATGCATCTGAAAAATGTGTCATTTTACCATGAATTAGGTAACAATCAGATAAACAATTTCTTTGTCAGTCAGCAGGCTTAGTTATTCCTTAAGATGAAGGGACAGGATGCTTTCTCAGTTCTGAAGGTTTTGAAACATACAGCCAGGAAAGATCTCATTTAATGTAGAACTGAAGAATATTGCCATATTGATATTCTCCATGTAATATGTGCTGGCATAAACGACTGTAAAAGTGGAAGAAGAGCATGGAATTAGGCACTAGGCATCTTTTTCTCTATCATGTCATCTTGTTTTCAGCCACATTTCTTTTATTTCATGATGTCCTTACTAAGGAATCAAATAGCCAAGCCAAGTCTCCTGTACAACCAAAAAAGAAAAAAATGGCAAGGATTTTTTTTCTTTTTTTTTTAACAAACTCTTATTGTATTCAGAAGCTTATGCAGAGCTATCTTGTTTATGAAGTATTTATGGACATGTTTTATTTATAGAATGCAGTGGCAGTTATACACTACATATCATGCAGAGGACTGAATAAATGGCAAGGAATTTTTGCATTTTGTAAAAAAATATAGCCCTTAAGACAAACTCATTATGCTCTTCTAAAATTGATAAAGACTGTGATAAACTCCAGCACCTGTTCATTTTCTTAAAGAAATATCAATTTATCTCTCAATGTTCTTCAGTTCTAACAAGTGAGAAATATACACGTGGAGGACATGAGAATTCTAACTGCAGTGAACAGATGCTTCATGCTTTAGTGTATTAAATTATGTACGGTGCATGAATGTTTCTGTTCATTAATGTGCAAATTGCAACAGAAATTTTGCACATTTTTTGTGTTCTTTATCCAAAGATAAATGATCAAGATGTTTTTATTTATGCATATAAATGCATACATGCACATGCACACACAAACATACACATTAGATAGCATTTATCAGAATAGGTATTTCTGAAGTTTTCAAGAAATTGCATTCTCTACACAGTAGAAATTTTTAAGAACATTCCTAATTTCTAGCTAAAATTCTCTGTCGTTGCCTGTTCATTCAGAATCTGGCACAATATAAAGTTTTTTTTCTAGAGCATCAGCATAGTGTTTTGTCCTCCCCCACCTCCTCACCCCTCAAACCTTAAATCCCTAAGGATCTATTCTTTGGGGAAAAACAACCAAAAAAACAGTAGTTCCTTCAAAAGCTGCTCTTTCCTTGTAGACACCATCCACAAAGAAGTCTACTTTCATTTTCTGCTGTGGTTTTCAAGACATTTAGATACTCTGTGTGGAAGAGCAGTGCTCATAGCCCTTTATTTCTTAGTAACTGATCACTGACCCCTCAGTTGTCACCATCTAAGTAATTAAAAAGTGACAAGGTGTGCCCAGTTATTATGAAGATTTCATGCGTACTGCCAGATAATAGCATGCTTTAACTTCTAGGTAGGCATTTTCTAAAGAGAATTAAATCAAACTGTGTAAGTCTGATTGCATTCATCCTTTTTTTTAATAAACTTTAACAGGAACTCTGCAAGTTCATGAAATAAGACAAGCTTCATGGTGACTGTTCTATTTTCAGTGGAATTATAGATGGTCATTAAAGCTACTTAACAAATATTTTATTTAGCTTTTTTTTTTTCTCTTTTATGATGGAGTTGAATGCATGCCTACATTCAGGTTCTAGAAAATAATGTTGATGTAATGGCTGTTCTTCGGTATCAAACCAAAGAGTTGTATTTGTTCTTAAGTAGATAAGACATAATAATTGTCATATGCATTCATTTACTTTAAGTTGACAATAATTTTTATGACATTTTAATTGACTTTAATAGTAAAGCTAATGCTCTGCAGCAAAAGGATAATTAAGAACATTTCCTATTAGCATCAGTAATTCCCAAAACAAAGTAAATAATAACAATATGTTTCAGGGATGAATTCTAATCTGATTATTCTTAGGAAAATGCCATAGTCAACACACACTATTTGGCTTCAAGATACTGAAATTTTGCCATCTAAAAAAACAGATATTCCTTCCTTACATTAATTCAGGATACTATGTTTCTGCTGTTTAGAAAGTTAGGGTAACTCCTAAATTATGAATCCTTTTCGAATATTGGATATTCAGCACTGAGATGGTAGGCACAGTTATTTCCTATACGTTCTTGTGTTTATCTCCCAGCACAGTCACAGGGACTTGAAGAGTTTGTTAGCAACTAGGAAGAGGCTTTTTTTTGTGTCGGTTGTTTTTAAATAGTTGTTTAAACAGCATATTAGGTATATTTATGTAAATACTTTTTTCAAAAGTATGGGAGATTTTAGGAATCTGTCTTTTCCACGAATTCAGCCTTTCTAGCTAAGATTTTTCTTGGCTTGTACATGGGTATGGAAAGCAATAAAAGGAAGTAACAATCTTCTCCATAAATTTGGAAAATCATGTGGCTGCTTAGTTATAGAGCTGAACATTTTGACAAGAGAAAATAAATGGGTAGGTATAAGGCTTTGCAGGCAAAATCCCCATGGCTCATTCTAGAGTAGCATAATTTGTAAGAACTATTCTTATGAACTACAACTGCTAGAAAAAAAAATATGGCCTAGAAAAGTATTTTTTTAAGCACAATCATTCTCCATAGGAAAACAATTTTCTGTACTACAATTCAGCTGATCAGTTCAGTTTTCAATACGAGATACTTATTTCTGGAACACACTCAAAACAAGCATTCATGCATGGTAAAAGTCAAGGTGACAAGCGGGACAGCAGTCTGATGTACCGCACAGTATGCATCATCCAGATCTCACACTTACTTCATGTAAACAGTGGTCCAAGATGTCCTGAAAAGGTCAGGAAAATATGGGTAGAGAAAAGAATGTGCTTAAAAAAGACAGTTCCCACAATCTGAGATGAGAAATATTGCAGCATATTGATGAACTGTAATTGATTAGGCAAAATGATGGCAACCAGCTAACTGAGATGAAATTATATTATATATACTGAAACTCCCTGTGAGAACAAAACAACTACTCTTCATGTAATATTTTTCAATTATTTTGTAGAAGCTCTGTAGGAAAATAAAAAGGTTTACCTTTATTCAACAGTAATGTACTTTTTGGACAGAGAAGCATACAGTTATGTTTGATAGAATGACTTAAAAAAGAAGTATTTTATGTTTTGTCTGTATTCTTATTCTTATTTGTAGCACATTTGTCCAATGAATGATTCAGTTAACGATCCATACAATGTAATATATGCAGTGTTGATACGCGGTTACTTCAGTGTGCAGACCTGTATCACAGCTACCAGCCTTTCACTAGGTCCTAATATGGTTACTTTGTCACTGTCGTTCCCCCTCTACTCTGTGTAAACAAACAACCCAAGAGAGAAAGAAGGAGAAGAAAGAGCAAGAGCCTCCTAGATAAACCTGGGGACAATAGCAGCCTCTGGTCTAACAAAACTTCCTAGCTGTAAGGAAGAACTCATAACAAATCCCCAAAGATGTGTGTGCTGTCTCACAAACTGCAAGTGATGGCGTGGATTATGATGATAACACTACAAAAAAAAAAGTGATTTTACTCAAAATTACTTGCAGATATTGTAGAATTGTAAATTAAATAAATTAGGATAAATTATTAATCTTTTATGTGTTTCTAATGATTTTCTCTTGAAAAAGTATTTCTTGGATCTAGTCCATACATCTATATCTCTGAGAATCAAAGAACACTTGATGTTGGAAGGGAACTTTAAAGGTCATCTAGTCCAACTCCTCTGCTTAAGCAGGGTCACCCAGACCAAGTTGACCAGGACCCTGCCCAGATGTCTCCAAGGGTGGAAATTCCACAACCTCTTTGGATAACCTGTTCCAGTGCTCTGTTACCATCATGGCAGAGAAAGTTTCCTTGTGTTCAGATGGAACTATCTGTATTTCCATTTGTGCCCATTGCATCTCGTTGCACAACTGGGTAGCACTGAAAAGAGTCTGGCCCAGAACTCCTTATACCCTCCCGTCATATATTTGATTGATAAGATCTCTCTTGGTCTTCTCTGCTCCAGACTGAAGATTCCCATCTCAGCTGTTAGCCCCTCAACCGCTTTAGTAGCCCTTTGATGGGCTCACTTTAGTAGCTCCGTATCACTCTACTGGGGAGACCAGAACTGGATTAATCATAATCCATAGAATCATATTTGATATAGGCATATTTGGCAAAGAAATTCAAATGTATCTCAAATAAGCAACATATTTGTAAGAGAATTTTCACATAAATTCATGCTGAATTGATGGAAGTTCCTTTCATCTTTGTCACTATGTAACATTCACTTTTTCTCTAGAATATGCAAGTGGTGTTATCATTTTAATCCTGAAAGTGTTGAAATTTACCTCTGTTAAAAAAAAAAAAAAAAAAAAAAATAAAGAAAGAAAGAAAGAAAGCACTCAAATTACGTCCTATGTGTCATTTAAAACGTTCTCATGCTGTTTCTCTGCACAGGGAAGATATTCACCTCTNAAGAAAGAAAGCACTCAAATTACGTCCTATGTGTCATTTAAAACGTTCTCATGCTGTTTCTCTGCACAGGGAAGATATTCACCTCTTTTACTATATGTTCCAGTTAGCATATGCAATTATAATTGCTATTAGTATTAGCAGGGATTATAATTCTCATTAAAAGAAAAACTACTTAACATTCAACATAAGATAATGGTTTTAAATATTATTTTCCTTAGGAGTTCTATACTCTTGCAATGACATCTCTCCTTTTTATCCCTGTATTCATTAGAACTATGTTCTTGACAATATTCCCCTTTACTCCTTTTCCAATCTTTCAACTTCTTCAGTTTCTAGATTCTTAACATGAGAGCCTGTGCAGAGTGTTACATATTGGAAGTGCTAGAGTGGAATTTGACACATGACATCACTTAAAAAACATATGCAAGAACATCAGGCATTGGAAGGATACATCCTCCTAGAAATTCTGATTCATATCACAGTAACATTTTAGTCAGCATCCATGGCAGCTTTTTGGTGGTTACATGACCTGAAACTTATTCTCTTAAAAGTCCCTCTGTACGATGTTTCATCAAAATCAAGATTTACAAGGAAGTAATGTGTGGAAACAAAAGTTGAAAAACAAAAATTTTGAGTTCATGTGTGTGAAGAAAATGAAGAGTATCTAAGCTTCTGGAGTACTTAGAGATGCTGAATGAAGTGCAATGAAACCTGAGAAAGTTAAAAGCCACTTTCGAGTTATATTTAGGGAGGCAGTAGGTGAGGATTTAATAAAAATAATAAAAGTTCACTCCTTTTTTCATTCAATGTTTTAACATCAAAAGTCTTTAACCTAAAACTATTAAAATTTTTTTTTTTATTATTCATTTTTTTCCCGAGTTTTCATGTCTCGGCTTCAGTTTTTAATCTTGGCTGACTCCAGTCTCTCTTGTAGAGGTAGTGTGTGGAACAGAATAAAACATGCAATTACAGAAAAAAAATCTTTATTACTATGATCATAAAGAAGGTGCAATTTACATATGAAAGAAAAAAAAAAGTAAAGGAATGTTTATTTTATTTTCTGCTTATTTTCTTTTTGAATGCCCAGGGAGAGCTGATTTTATGAAAAATATCACCATTTATATTGGTGGTCATTTACATTCGACTATGTAAACAAGTAATGAAGCTCAAAGAAGACATAAAACAACTGTATTACTTAGAGCGGAAAATGACAATTTGTTAACTGGAACCTGAACGTTAAGGAAATCCTTGTTTAACCGAAAGACTTAAAACCACACGAGGCATATAGCAATATAGCATTAACACAGAAGTGGAAAAAATCCTTGAAGATGACAGGAAAAAAGTCCCTAGAAAATATTGATTACCAAGTATGCCATATATGATTATGTAAATGTAAGAGAACAGAAAGGGAGAAAAGGAAAGTGCAATTTCCTTTTTACAAGGTGAAATCTTCCATTTATTTCAGCTGCTGAAAGCAAAAGTCAAACTATAACCAAGAAGTTGGAACCCAACTACACTAATCAAGAAATTAACGGCTTAACTCAAGACTTTGGTTGAACTCAAGAACTATGTGGTCTGTCACTGGATTATGCTTACAGCTGCCATGACAGCCTGTGAGTAGCAACCTTTGAACTCTCAGCAAGATCTCGAGTTTTAACTGTGGAAAAAAAAAAGCTGACATTTTTACATTAATTTCCTTCTCAATTCTGAGAAATTATTCACAATGTCCATGTATGCTGGAACTTGGCACTTGGGAAGAAGTTATGGCATCACAGCATGGAAGATGATGAAGGAGCACATAAAATCACTATATAGCATGAGTAGTATTCGCTCCCTGTTTTGTTAAGTAATACGCAGGAGATCTCAGTCTAACTTCACTTGCATTCAGGAACAGCTGGACATAGGAGCGGACTTTTTAACCATGAGTACTGTTTACATATGTCAAAGAATTCTACCCTTAGCATAATAATCTGGAAATCTTCATTCTAAGACACTCAGTATCACTTTCCTGTGTGGTTATGTACAGGAGGAAGCCACGTGCGTTTAGCTTTGCTAGCCAAAGGTTAATTAGGGAATTGGTCAGGCAAGTAAATTACCCAGCTGGTGTCCATACCAGTTCTCAAAGGCTGCTTGTTGAAACATATGTGACTCTATAACCATTTATAAACCACTGAAAAATAATTCATAATAAAAAATATATTAGTACATGCAGCACTCTACTAAAATAATATAATGGAGTTATTAAAATCAGATCATTAAATCAAACAGGTTATACTACGTATAACAGTATTATTATATTTCTATATATATGCCAGAAAGAAAGGAATTTCCCTAAAAAGCATGTGACAAAGTTACAATGGATCTATAGTTTGAATATCTAGATACATGAATGTAGAAAACAAATTACTAGAAAATATTTACATTTTTTATTTTTTTTAAGAATTTTAATTGTGTTAGCTACAGAAAAGGCTCATTTTAAGCGTTATGAAATCTTAAAGTAATGACTAAATACTATACACTACCAGTAGTAAAGGAAAACATGTATTTCAGGTACATCATTCAGTCTAAAAGAATGAGGTCAAATAATGGATCTCCATGGAACTAAATCTCTGAAAACATAAAACGTAAATGAAACAATCTCCAGTATTGCTCCACTCTCTATTTGGAAGCAACATGTATCAGTAAAAAAAAGAAAACTCTTCCAATATGTGAAATATAACATAGGTTTAATTATTCCAAAGGAAAAAAAAATCTATAAAATAGCTTGTGAATAACTGAAGAATAATTTATGGGTGATCTTACACCACTGCATCAATAGCTGATTCCCTGAGATATAAAGTTATTAGAGGAATTTGAAAAAAAAGCAAGGAAAACAGAGGGCAAGAGAGACAACCTATTTGAATCTATCATTGAGTCAGCAAGTCCAGAATACAGCCAGGTTAAAGCATAGACTATAATCTGACAACATGAAGAAAAAAATCTATCCTGAAACAAAAGACTTCAAGAGTCAAAGAAGAGCATGAAAAGCTTTATTCACTGTGTTTCATGACACAGCATCAGTAAAAGATGATGAAATGCAATGTATTGCACCTATAATCTTTCAAAAGTTTGCAAATCCTCAAAGAGTATGTGAAACAGGGATTATGAAAATAGGTTATGCTCTGAGTGCACTCAGGCAGTGTAAGCTGAAGGGACTGCAAACGTGCTTATAAATTGTTACAGATTTCCACATCAATTCTTACAGAAGGTTAGTAATGCGGAGTGCTTAGCATCAATCTTGTTGTTTCTACAGTGTAAGCCTGTAATATTTTCTTTAATAATTTTAATGTGACTGTTAAGAAGATTGAATCCAATTAAAAGGCAAGTATTTAATTGGCCTATCTTTATGCCTATATTCCATATTTAGCGATAGGAATAGAATTTGGAATATACTTTATAAAACTAAAAAAAAATCAATAAAATGGGAGAAAATAAGGAAAAGCAGATTGCTAGCAATCTGCTAGGAAGAAAAATTTAGGAAGGTTTAGGAAGAAAAAAATCACATGCAAAGTTAATGGGAAATGTTTAGTTTGGCAACACTACCAAAAAAAAAAGAAAAAAAAAAGGAAAAAGAAGAAAAGAAGTCTATATATTATAGAAAACTACCATCAAAATGTGAGTCACCTGTATTAGGTTTTCTAAAAAAAAGGGAAAAAGTCATTTTAGTGTGCTTCGACAGAGGTGTAAAATGTAAGACACAGATGGTAATTATTCTGCTCTACTTGGCACTGGTAAGGTTTCAGCTGGAATGCTGTTTTTTTTTGGCCACTGAGCTAAAAGAAAGATGTAGACAAAACTGGAACTGAGAGTACGGTAATAAAAACATTTAGAAGCTTTGAAAATTTCCTACAAGAAATAAAAAAGACTAAAAAATCAGTTCAATTTAGGAAAGAGAAGAAGAGGCTGAGGAAAACGACAGAGTAGCCCTCAAATATTCTAGAGAGAGTATCCTGGCTGATGTTCTTCATGTCCACAGAAAGTAGATAGAGAACAATGTGCCTAAATGGCAACAAGCTATTTTTCTTATAAGTGTTCCCAAAAGGCTTTATATAGGTCAAAAAAATTAGGCCAATTGATGAAATGTTTGATAGAGCAATAAAAAAAAGTGCTAATTTTTCCTGTCTGTGATTATAACTATCAATTCCAATGAGGGGTGGTAATGCAAAGCGAGTGAAAGTTCAAAAAGAACAATGTCCATTTCTAACAGTATCCCTCCAGGCTATATCAATATTTCATTTACATTACCAGTAAGGCTGAACTAATGAACTCCAATGACTAGACACTAATACTGACCCTACAATGGTCTTATCTGCTAAGATATGGAAGGGTAGCCTTTTTTTTTCCTTTTTTTTTAATCATAATTAAGCCAGAGACTCCTGACTGAATTCCAGTTCTAGTCCGCCATCATGACACCCTTAAATGAATTTGGCTGGAACTGCTCCCTTAGCTGCCAAATCATAACCAAAATTGCATTTTTTTTTTGCAAATGGGTCTCATACCCAGTCATTCTTTCATTCATTACACTAATGAAACTGACATCAAGAATGATTTTGCTTAGTTTTTTACATCACTATGGAGTGCCAACTTTTTTCAGCCAGAAATGTGTCAAAGGTTTTAAATGTGTCAAAGTAGTTTTCTCTTATTCTACAAACCTGGAGTTGAAACTTCTGGATAAAGCTCTCCATTTTTTTTTTTTTTTTTAATTCTTATTTATTTATTTATTTATTTATTATTTATTTTCAGAGAGCCATGTTGAGAGCCATTGAATTTTTTTCTTACCTATGTTAAGGTCATTCATCCACATTTCATTTGCATGGTTATATTATAGTTCAAATGCATGATCATGGGAAAAATGTGTATTTCTGAACACTCTGGAGAAAAAAGATGTATTTTTGATAGCCAGCTAATATACTGAAATATCAGTATGAAGAATAAACCCATATTCACAGTCCATATTATTACAGAAAGATGAAAATGCATGTGACTTCATGGGTCAACCTTTAAGAAGGCTAATTTTTTTAATTGCAGTGCTCCAGACATTTTTCATATACCTTGACATTCTCTCACTGTCAACATATTTTGGTGAAGGCTACAAAGTTCACAGGAAATACTAGGGACTACTTTTTGAATGCAGCAAGACCAGCACAGCAAGACTTGTCATCACTGAACATGCACCATCGGTGAAAATCTTGATGCACTGGCCCCAGTCCCTATCATTTTCTTGTATAAAACCATTATCCACACTGAATATGAATATCTGCACATGTTGAAGTAGGGAAAGTGCAACAAAACAGAATGCTTTTGATAGTTCATTCCCTAATTCTTATTTAATATACTAAAGAAAAATGATAGTAAAAACATCTATACCCTCATCGAGCTGCAAAGTAAAGTAGGAATTATTTTAATTGAAGCTGAAAACTGAGAATTTTTGACCATCTCTGGAAGGCTTTGTGTGGTGGTATTATCTGGAAGAGTTAGTAAATCAGCCTTCTTGGTTTCAACATTTCTATCTATCATTGGCATTTCTTCTCTTTCTGAAAGGTAGTTACTAGTCTCCTGTGGTTTTGTGATCCTTTCCATTATTCAAAATTCGGTGGTTCATACAAAAAGATTATTTGAGCACTTTTGGATTCACAGAAGCAATTGAAGTATTTCCTTTCCTGTTGTCATTTCAGTGCACTCAATTTACGCTTGAAGAAATTTCTCCCTTTTGTCCTTGAAATGAAGGTGCCTTCTTTCAAGGTGGTGTCAAAGACCAAATGATTTCATTTTTCCATTAGGAAATACTTTGTAACACAGCTTTGAAATTATTTTTCCTCAGCTGACACAGTATAAGTAAAGTCCATTTTAAAATAATTTGGTGTCTGTGGGCTTGTTTGCTTTTAGGGTTAGGGTTCTCATATAGTTCATTCTTCTGTTTTAATTGTAGTGGAAGCCGTAAGGTTATTTTCTGCTTTCTTTGATTAGTATTCACAAGTAAAGGTTCTTTGCTAAAAGATGACAGTTCTTTACAGTTATTTTGTTTAGCCTCTGAGCCCTGCTCAATCACAAGATGCAGAAGCCTAAGTCTTCATAGGTAAACCACTGGGTGTGACTGTGTGTTGATAGCACTGTTGTAATGATATTATAACTATTGGAATATCAGGAATTATGACTATTGCCATGATATTTTTGGTGTCGACCATGTAAAAGGATAAATAGCTGAAGATGTAGATAGGCACTGCTATGACTGCTTTGCTTCTCACCAACTCAGTGACCGTTCCTCAAAACTGGAATAAAAGAGTGTAACAAAACGGTAGTGACTAAACAAGAAGAAACTGCTTTTCATATCATTATTGGAATTGAATCATTTCATATTTGGCAACCATTGAAGTGCCCCTTCCCCCTATTTGTCCCAATAGTTTTCTCTTTTCTAAAAGAATAGTAATTAAGCAGCTTTTGGGACACTGTGTCATCTGAATCAGGCTGGCACATAAAGGGCTATTTTTAAGATTTGTAGGAGATGCTGAAGATACTACTGTCAATTCGAAATGGCGACTGAATAGCAAAACTGTAGAACCTGCTGTACAATTTCAGCAAATTTAAGACAGATCATTTTTATTCACCTTCTGTAGATTTTTGAGAATTGGTCCATGGATTTTTTTTTTTTAAATCATTCAACAAAAATTCAGAAACTAAAGCACTATATGAACTTTTTATGTGCCCTCCAGTTCTACTGTTCTGCAATTCTATTTTAAACGTTTCCCTAAGTTAGTTTTACTAGGAGAGGTGACAGCCAAAAAGGTGACTGACTGCAAGTCAAACCTGTTTTGCAGGACATGATATGCTTAATATAGTAATGTCTGAGAATAAGCTGTAGATCACTCACCATGAGTTCAAATAATATGCTATGAAGTCTGAGTTTAGACATATAACCTACATACCATGGGTTAGTGGAAATCAGTGTCAAAATAATAAACAGATACTGAAAGGCTGCAGGGTGTTATAGTAAGGTATTTAGTGTCATTACCTTGCAGAAAGAGCACTAAAGAATTACTGATTGACACCTACTGATATTCTATTTAACAGACATTTGAAATCAAGAATATCTATAAAGTGAAATATTGTGTTAGCTGACCTGGAAATTTACAGATGTTTAAAAACACAGCTGAAATGTAACATGATTGTCAGTCACATGCAGTGTGCCAGGAGTTGTGAAAGACAAGATTTATATTCCGGATGAGACACGACAGCAGTAAGCTGTGGTGTTACTGTATGAAGTTGCCAACTGTCTTATGAAATGGTCACGAAATATAATAGGGAAAAATAGAAAAAAAGGTATTTCACCTTCCAAGAGGCAGGAGAAAAAAAAAAAAGGGCTACTGAGTCTGGTTTCATTCCCAAAATCTCAAAAAGCAGTAAGAGAGATGAGATAGTTGAGTCATCAGATATGGTACTGTCATACCATCACTGCCTCCTGATAATTGTATAGCAGTATCTCAGAAGAGTTTATCGAGTCCAAGTGCACAGGACATCTAACTGTTAGTGTACTGTCTGTGTTCTGACTGCTGCAGAGTAAGCTGAATACCAGTTAATGTGCTTTACAAATGCACCATGGTCTCAATACCTCAACTTGATGTCCTACAGTCCTATGTCTCTGATAATGGCAATATATTGTTGTATATTTTAATTTCAAGACATAAAAGCAGAAGGCTTTGCATTGGATAAATGAGTATTATTCCACAATAATGCAGAAATCCATCAAATAGTAATTACTGTAAAAGACAGAGCTACACACTATATAAGACAGAGCTACAGATCCAACTGCAAAGTTTCTTTCCTAGAAGAAATTCTTTTGTGGGACTAAGGATTGCTGCTCCACCTCTATTCTAATACATAAAGTAGCAAAGAATCTTGCTTATTAAAAAGAAATTGTTATTTGTAGAAGAGAAGTTCTGATTTCTCAGGAGTACTTAATATGGACTGCAAAAAAACACCTGACTAATTTTATGATCAATTTCTTTAGCTATGAAACACTGATTGCAAACATCAACCTGTGTAAAATCCTGGGCACTCATATCTATGAGTAAATATATATATAAATAACCTATGCATATACATATATTTGTATGTAAATTATGCATGTATATATTATTCATATTTATATCATTATACCTAAACTGACTAATATAAATGTTTCACCTTTACAATATCAGAATGAAGCCACTAAATTAACTGGTGTGACTTATTTAGGTGAAGAGATTTTGAGATGGCATTGTATCACCATCTTATAGAAAACATGCTAGAAAAGTAGCTCATTTTAAAATACCATAGCAATAAAAGCATCACAGAACATTCAATCATCAGCAGAATAAAGGAAACTCAAAATTCTAGTTTCATTATCTCTGTGTATTATTCTTTATGAAGATTTTATACTCAAATTCTTATTTATGGCCAAAGAGAAATATCTTGTATATTAAGCTAGAGATTTATTTTTTGTATAATTGAAATCTAATCATTTTAATGCAGATCTAAGATTACAGAAAAAGAAAGAATACTTCCATGCAGAAAAAGTTTTAGTACTAATAATGCTATTAGAATAGTTATACACACATTTCTGTGTTTCTACCCCTTTTTCTTGTCTTGTGCTCACTCTTCCCCAGCTCTTTTGAGTCTTAAGGTGATGATTTCATTCTGTTTTTTGGGAGGGGGATTTATGGCTTGTCATCAGCGTGTGCATTCCTTCATCAGGAAGAATATGATGTTCAGTTTGATGTGCTAGGGTCCAGTTAGGATTGTTTTTGTATGTTTGTTAAAGTGAATTTACACTTTCATTCTTTCTTCACTGCTCGGCATTACATACAGATTTTATGTAAATGGTGCATTTCACATGTCAGATGCTCTTACTTTGTTCACTTTGTTACCCAGGGACTGTGGAGTCTCCAGTGCTAGCCTCTGCCCCATTCCCAGGCCTGTGCTCTTCCTTGACACATACTGTGTCTTCACTTCTCAAGGCCTCTGGAATCATATCAAGCCTGTATTTTTTGGTACCACATTATTATATTACTTGAAAAAATCTCATTCTACATAGAATAACTGCTATTTACTGTTAGCTGTATAAAACTATGGTTGTACTCTACAAAGATAAAGGTGGAACAAATCAGGCACAGACACCTCGTCATTGAGCAAAATTGCTCTTACAGCTAAACCTAGTAAAACAAAGCTGCAGGCAGGTCAGGAAAAGTTCATGCAGAGCAAACCTTAACAAGCCTCAGGCCTGAGGCCTTCCAAATTCAGTACAACGTTTGTGGTCTATTACTAGCAATGACAATATGGAACCATATTCTGTAATACGGAATAATGTTCTATTCTCTGCTTGTTTATTTCTGTTTCTATCCATTTGCCTCGTCTGTTCTATCTGATCCTTTTTCTCATGAATCATACATTGAGTAGGGATAGCAATTTGCAGCAAGAATGTCATAGTGTATAAATATTTGTTTTTATCAACAAAGCCTATGGGTGTAAGAATGTCAATCCAACAGTCATTATGTTTGGTAGCACACTCTTAAAGCCATGTGCCATATGTTCCCTTCCATTACAGAGACAGTGAAAATCCACTAATCCAATGCAAATCAGGGCAGGGTATAATCATAGGAAGCCTGCAAAAAGAAACAGGTGACACCAGGTGAGAAGTGATTGCCTTGAATATATTGCATCCTTACCAGTATTCTTCCCATGGTAACAGCACCCACTGGCTTGTCTGAAGAGAAAATTATGAAGAATTGAAAAAGAAAAACAGCATAAAAGATCACCTTGGCAGCCAGAGTGTAATAGGACAGCTTTGCTGCCACTGTGGGGAGGGCCGGTGAGGGTTGGAAGTCAGAACCGCGTCACAGAGCTAAGCAAGCCGCGCTGCAAAGGCTGCTGCTGACTTCTTGGAGCTTCATACCTGGAGCATCACTCCAGCGATGGGGGCCTTCAGCTGTAGGTTTTTGCCTTTCAAAAGAAGCGCTGTGGACTTGAGGACTTCTCAGAAGATTTGCTGCAGGGATTCTCAGCCTGGACTGAAATAACAGTAAATTTGAGTTTTGTGTGAAGTGGTACAAAAATGTGTAGGTGCTTTTAGTGAGGCTTTCTCAAAACTGTCCAGCAAGAAAACATTTCCCCTGTAACTACTATTAATATTTCACAACCTCAATATTTGGAAAGTTTTGCTAATGTACAACCTAAATATTCACTCTTTGGTTTAGTTCGGTTAGATTTTTGTACATTGTTTATGTGTGAAGAGGTCTCCTAACCACATTGGTGCTGGCTGTACCTCAGTTTAAAATTTTGTAAAACTGCAATCATATCTTTTCTTAATCTTTTCTTATCTAGACTCAACAAATAAAATTCTTTGTTTCTCATCACTCCAAGCCTCTTTCTGTAATGTCACACTACTGAAGGCTATTGCTTTAGTGATATCATATTGGTAATAGCTGAAATTAAAGTGTCCCATATAAAGCATCATTCATGCTTAGTAGAATAAAATAATAGTTTCCTTCTATCTTATATAAAGTTGTTACTCTCCAGAATATTTATTTCCTTTTTGTGAAAAATACATTTCAGAGAAAAAGCTGCTCAACTCGTGTATAAATCAAATCATGACTGAAGCGGTTTATCGACTGATTAACAACACATTGTTAACAAGAAATACATTCAGGACCAGTGCTGAAATACAGCCAGTAAACCACAATACTAGAACGTTAAAAAATGTTCGCTTATCCCTGCAAATATCTAAACACCCTATAATGTCCTTCACCCCGCGCTTCTCGGGGAGCTCTGTGCACACTGGCCCCCTCTCGCAGGCTGCGTGGGGGCCCTGTTTGGAGATGTGGGTGCTCCAGCTGGACGCACGTCCACGGGGCTCCTGCAGGGCACTCACGCAGCCGCCGCTGAGGAAGCACCCGCTGAGGCCACCCCGACACCGGGAGGTGCGGGGCCCCGCGTGCCGCGCTCCACGCTGCCCATCTCCGAGCCCGGGCCGGCATCTCCCGCTGTCTGACAGGGAGGCTGCCCTGTCCACCCGGGCAGGGATTCAGAGAGCGCAAAATGGATTTTTCTGTAATGCTCGTGGAGTATGGCTCGTTTCAGCACTTTCATTACATTTTATTTTAATTTTTGATCTGTTCTCTGGTTTGCGTGGCCATTGTGCATTTTGATCGTGCCCTCCTGCCTGCCTCAGTGTGTGAGGAGGCAGAACCAACTTTGTGTCATCCCCATATTTCGCACAGAGCTTCCAAAGTCCCCTCTTTGAAACGACCAGTTGATTTAACAGGAAATGCTGTTTCAAAGAGCAATTTTTCAACCAAATGTGAACCCTCCTCCAGTCATTCTTCTAGCCCTTATTTCCATAGTTTCAGGTCATTAACAGATAATTTCCTATCTAGTTTCCATATTTGCATGTACGCAGTTTTCCACAGAACTGTTTTATCTAATACATTAATTTGCCTCAATGCAATATTGGCAACAGTGTATAAAACATATTTCGATGAAATAACTGACTGATCAGAAAAAGCATATTTTGTTTGGGCTCTGACTTTATCAGGGTATCAATTAGAACAGCATTTTCACTGGTAGAAAATCTCATTACTGAATTCTCTAATACTTTTCCATAAATCACTCTGTGGAGTAGCTGCCTATAGGAAAGCAGAGATTGAGTCTCATTAAAGCTCTTGCTAAGAAATATGGGCAGAGCTTAATTATTTTCCTTCAGGTTCACTTAATAATAAAATCCATCCAGAGCATATTCCTCTTAAAAATTTCAGGCTCTGGGAAATCAACATACTATATCTTTTCATTTTAACTAGTAGTTTGGGTTAGGAAAAAAAGTTCCTGACTCAGATAAATAAAAGATGTTAAAAATTTGCAAAATGAAATTGATTGAATTGTCTTTTTTTAAAATTATGTAAGCATGGAAAACTCTATAAAATATGGGAGTGAGTACAAAAGGATGTTACCATGAATGCTGTCTTATCATTCTGACAATCATTTGCTGTTCTGATGTGCAACTTGCATAAGAATGCAACTAAAGGACATCTCTTCATAATGCTTTAAAAAATGGGAAATTTATGAGCAACATACATAAAAATATAAGAATAATTTATGATAATATTTTCATTTGTTGATGCTTAATCCAGTAAAAAACAACCCAGAAGGCACAGCCAACCAACTTAGCCTGCAAAACTGGTAGTTCAACATACAGGTAGCTGTTTTCTATATCAAGCTATTTACTTATTTACATAGTCCCATATCCATATCAAGAGCTGACATTTCACATGCTTTAAGGGAAGATGCATGCAATCAAGTTATTTCAGTTACTTTCTTGCATTTAATTAATAATTCTGTACCCTTAGAATGAACAAACTTACTTTAACAAAATTACTCTGTACTTTATGTAGTGTTTAATTTTAGATATATTTATAGTTTAATTGTGTAAATATCTGTATATGTATATATTTTACAGCTGTACCTTTGCATTGTTTTTATTCTTAAATGTGAGGGACAGATGTGGGAAAAAATAACAGAGATGAAAAGTAAGTGAAGTTACCACTGGAATCGGTGTAGGAACAAAAGGTGAATAATAATTTATTATACCCATGCATTAGTCAAGTAGTAAATTATTCTAATAAAATTTCTCATTCTGCCATTTATTATCTGAAATGATTAGAAACAGTATGATGTTAAAAATTCTCTGCAGTTGTCAACTTGCTCTTTGTTATTTTAACTGAAATTCTTATTTATTATGATCTTTTATGCACCACTACATCTGTTAACATTTTCACTTTCAATAGCCTTATTTTGGAATAATAATTATACTCTGGGATGTGGCTTCCTACTATTCTGATATACAAGCAATATTATACTCCCTGCAAGATTAGCTGGTTGTGCTAAAACTATGTAAGGACAAGAAGAGTCAAGTCGATAGTTATTAAATGAATTGAAGAGAAAGAAAGGTCATTCACACACGGATTTCACTCTCCTTCCACTGCAGGAGAATTTATACTCAAATTCTATGACACTATGCTTACCATAATCTAGTCTAGTTTTAATTCTCTCAAAGTGACTAAGAGAATTTCTACACATGTGGAACATAACAGAGAAAAAGGTGAGATGATGCAAATGTCTGGCAGAAAACAAGCAACCTATCTATCTTCTTAAGCACCTCTACTGAGATTACTCCCTTCTAGCTATTATTCTTCTAATATTTCCTATCAAATTGCAAAATGTAATATTTTTTTACTCTGAAGATTTCCCTTTTTTAATTAAAAGGCATCACCTCTGTTTAGCAGAATGCTGAAACATTCAAAAGTGAGAGATTTTGAGTGGTTTTCCATACTTAGTATAGAAATAATGTCATGTCGTGCAAACAGTAAGCTTTGGTCTGAAATATCTCTTTTTCTGTTATAAATGAAAACTAAAACTTTTTCTTCTTCTTTTTGTTGCCTAAACTTGATGAGCTGGTAATTTTGAGACTGTCCATGGCCTAAGTAAGTTTTCCTTTTTAGAAGAGGAGAAGAAAACTATGTCAGCATAGTAAGACAGTTTCTCATGGCTTGATAATCTTGTATGGACTTTCATTAAGTATATTGTTTTGATTTGCATGCAGGTTAATTTGTCTATATTAAACAAATAGCTCATAAATAGGAGGACTGGAGAAAAAAAAAAAAAAAAAAAAAAAAAAAAACAGGCAGTAGAAATAGTTCTTTTACTCCAGGGGGGGAAAAAAAAAAAAAAAAGACATGGATCATTTGCTGCATTTTATCTTGTTGAAATACATGCTAAATCATTAATTGTATATCCTTGTTTCTTTATGGTGCATTACACAATAGTGTAGTAGACTGCAAATTACACTACATGTTTGCAATACATACCAAATGTTACTAAACTGAGGCTTAGATTGAGAACAATAAACTGAGATATAAGTCAGTGCAAATAGTTAAGCACTGAGAATAAACTCAACATTTAATTTCCCATCTGCCTTCTAAACTACTGTTCTCTATAAATTGACGGAATAAATCTACCTGAAATAATATTTTTAATATGTGCAGTAAAGACAGAGGAGGATAGACTAGAATTAAATGTTAATGGCGTATTTTGAAAAATAGCCTTTAAGTATGATATTAAGCAGGTTTTGACCTGACCTTTCAGAGACCCTTCCATTCATGTTAGTTGCCTTGGTTTCATTTGCAGTTTATTACTCTTTCGAAGGCAGCAGTTACATTTAAGACTTCTAGTCTGACTTTAGCTCATAAACTATTTCACTGATGAATCATATCTTAGTTCACTGCAGTAGCCTTAGTAAAATAAGCAGTAATTGCCAATCAAATGCTGTCTGTCACTAGTGGTTTTTTTTTTTTTTTTTTTTTTTTGTAAAATCTCAAGTAGAAACAGAATAATTAGCATCTGAGTACATTAGTCATTAATTAGGAAACAATTTTAAGAGGATCTGTGTTGCACTGATAATCCTCACATGAATAAATGTAACAACAATAATATGGGATGTTGCGAATAGGTTTTATATTAGATATTTTAGAATATATCAGATGTTAATTAATTTTCTGTCTCACCATGTGTTCCAGGAACTGCCTTGGTAGAATGTGAGTGACCTGCCAGCAATTCTGCCTGTCTCCTGGTGTTAGAGGCACTATTCTGTCGTATGATACCAAAATTACTTTCAAACCTGAACCGTACTCAGTAAGTGCTGAAACTTGCAGAGGAAGCAGGAAATTTTCATGTGTAGACGTGTGCAGAAGAATCTGGGTAAAGCTGCTCTTCAGCTCTCTCCAAGCACTCCTTTCCATCTACTCTTTAGTGTATAATCTGGCAATCAGTGTCCTCCTTACCATTTATGTTAAAACCTAAGATTTAGGTATCCGCTCATAGGTGCTCTCTGAGTTTTTTTCTCCTATTCATTGAACTGACTATCCATCCATCCCATATGTGATTGCATATTATCCTCTTACACAAAGTATTTATAAATGAATGTCCTGAAGGCTGATAATGTATTAAATATGGAGTTTCCATGCTGGATTTGTAGGCTTAACAAATTAAATTTGGGAAATGTACATAGACTGTAAGGAGAAAAGAATAAAAGTGGCTTTAGGTTCACAGGATCTTCTTCCATTCTTGCTGTGGTGCCTGGACTATGCGAGGAAAGGGAAGTGAGAGCGGCTGCAGTTCTGCACAACAGCAGTGCTGCCTCTCTCTATGAGCAGCTCTCCTTTTCAGCTGTGTCTGGTTTTATGGCACACCAGGGAGAAGAACCTTACATTGAGAATGCTCCCCTCTTCTCAGCCAGGCCAAAACTGTCCCCATCTTCACTTTGAATACTTGCATTATATTTTTCTCACCTCAGGAGTTTCCAAGAATAAGTTAATAACAAAAATTGAGGCTTTTTAAACAGTAACATTGACAGATTAACACTTGCTTGTACGAACAACACAAGTAGAAGAAGAGAGGAAATGTTTCAGTCCAGAAGTTTCAGGATCATTTAGTGTTCTCCGTGTCAAAAGCATTTGAGCTCCATCCAGCACTCATCCAGTGAAAAGGGCTTTGTAACAATATAGCAAGCTAATGTGCCTAGTAAAATGTTCACTTATAAAGTAGGATACTGTAAAGGGTATAACTGCAGTTACCAGCTAGTACATTCTTTAAGTGCTACCATCAGTACTCTAGATTTGTATGAATCAAAAAAAAAAAAAAAAAAAAGAAAAAGAAAGAAAGAAAGAAAAAGAAATGATCTTAGCCATAACAATTCACTGACAATTGATACAAAGATGACTTCTTGATCATAAAGCACATTTTTAGATTTAATGGAAATCTGTGGAGCACTTTTACCTAGAAAATCAATAAAGCTAAAATCATAAATTTTGTGTTGGGCAATACTCAAGACAGGATGAGTAGACTTTCTCAGATAAGTAGTGTCTCAGATCATTTCATGACTTGGGGATTACACTACTCATTGACACTACGAATTATTTAAAGTTTATAGTATATGGAAGTACATTTTGTCGATACATATGACAAGTGCATTTTCACCTGAGATGTATGGAAGTGAGCTGAAAAACATCTGGTAAAGCTGTTGAATGGCAAAATTACCCTTATTGTTTATTAAGATACATTTTTCCTGCATTTTTCCAAGAGGTTGCTATTATTCTTTTCCCAGTAATATTTTCCTTGTTTGTAGGGTATGCAACTACAAAAAAAAATCTTAGAACAACCTAAAATGTCTGAGTGAATCAGACATGGACTAGAATGGGGTTTATTTTAAGAGGGATATCTTAGGACTGCATTTGTGGTTGCTATTAGCTATCTGGCAGGAAAAAAAATAGGTTAGATTCCTGAGACCCAGTCATATTTTTCAAACTGAACCTAAATTAGATAAAAGCACTATTTATTCCATCAGTTTAAGCATTTACCTCAATTATAGCTCAGAGTATAGGAGAAAACATGAGACAATAAGAAGTGTAAAGGTAGATGGATGTGACAAGAAAAAGACAGGGAAGAATATGATAGCTGAAAATACAGTTTATGCAAATCTATGAAGATTTGTAGAAGAAGCAGGAAGGTAGACACTGGTTTGCAATCCGGTTGTGCGGTAAGACAGGAGCTAGAAATTTTCCTGTGAATATTTGTGCTATAGGAATGTAACAAGGATGAAAATGCAAGGATGCTGAACAAGAGACATCAATAGCATTTAACAACAGAAGAGCTTAAAATACAATAACTGCAAATTGAGACTGATCTTCCATGGTAGGTAACACCACCATAACCATGCCATTCAAAATGTCTTCTTGATAGTGTCTAAAGATTTTTTTTTTTCCCCAGGAAATCAAATAAATCACAAAATTAAAGAAATGTATTTTTTATTGTTTTAATCAGAAGTCCATCTTCCCTTTCTCCTTCTCTGTCTCTGTCTTTGTATTAGCCTCAGCTGACAGAAGTAAGTGTCAAAAATATTTCAGCAGCCCTAGTTCCACTATGTCATGTCATTCTTTATTCGAAAATTTGTTCCAACAGAAAAATTTACATGACTGATAAAAAAAAATAATTTGAATCACCAAACAGTTTGACTAAATGCATTCAAAGAGCTGATGAAATCCAGCTATGTATTGTTCTTCACTTATCTGTGTTTCAAGAACAAAGCTGTTTGGCTTCTAATTTTGGCTGATACTTTTTGACCCATTTCAATTAATCAGTTAAATATCATCTAAAATAATTCAAAAAGTTTCCAGCTAAGCTGAGCAAATTCTTATTTAATCAATATGCTGGAAATGCTGAAAATGCTTTCTCCTTAGTTCCCCAGTGGGGACCTAACAGATATATATTCTGTTGAATATATATGAATGCAAAGATATAAATACATAGATGGTTAATACCTTAAAATCTAATTTTCTTTAACCTTTTAATGAATTTTAATATTACCTGCTGTGATGCCTCAAACTCTGAGGAATCAGCCTTGCTGACTCTACATATTCTAAGTCTGAATGATATGTACATGATATGTAGCATGTATAGTTATTTCTGTAATAAAATAGAACAACAGGGAACAAATTTTACAGACGTTAAACAAAAAAGAAGAAATAGGACTAGATTTACCACAAAGATATTGGGCAGAAATGATAGCTCCTGCTCTTCAAGAAGGGTACAGCCATCCGTCTTCTTTAGGCTTCTCAAAGAGCTGGCTAGAGGGATTAGACGCACGGTAAAGTGTGGGCAGAGATGGCCAACTTGAAGTACAGGACAAATAATCATGTATCAGCAACATGTAAAATCACAAAAAGCTGAGGTGATACACCCAGCACTTTGTAGAATTTTTCTCTCTGGGTGAAAATACTCTACTGAAACTGGTATCACATTTAAGAAAAAGGGAGGCCAGAGAAGCAAGAATCACAAGTGGGAAGTCGCAGGAGCAGAGATTATAGGGGGAGAAAAATAGAATGTTAGCATTTCAGAAGCGAGGTGAAGGGTAGGAAAATGAGGTCTCTGCAGAGTCTCCCTGAGTTCCGAAACACAGGGGATAACTGTGGCACACTGTAGTAGTAGATTTAGAGACCTCAGTAGTGACAATTATGAAGGTCTCATTAACAGTGTTAATGATGGTCTAAGGACAAAAGAAAGGAAGCAAGTGAGCAGGAGGCGATATCTTTTAAATTTGAGAAATTTATATAGTCAGAAGAAAAATAGCAGCCTCTGGTATACAGAATTAAAATATTATCTCTCTTCATGCAAATTTTCTTTCAAAGAATCTGTGTAGGTCTTTTCATTACTTGATTTGGACCTGGGATAGATGATACAGAACATATCTCGATCTTATTATTTGTAACTGGTGCCCTATCATTTTAATTGTGCACACTTGAACGGGTAGGTTTAAATAGAGCCATCTGAAATACTCTTGCGACACACATGGATAAAACACAATTGCAGCAGTTCTCCTAATCAATATACCTTATGATAAAAAGCACTTCTCAGCTATATAAGTCTGCGCTTAACGGGCAGTGTGATGGAGTACAAAGGAGAAAGAGATATACCTAAATCCTAAATATTTCATCTTTGACTAAGAACTTATATTTGGACTGTCTCTTATAAACATGTATTATAGGGCTCTGTACTGGGAGTGATTACAGCCCCATGCTGACTGTTGCTGACATATACTATAAGTGATAAAACCTTATGACACCATTAGGAGAGGCTTATAAGGAAGAGCTCTTGAATAGGTCATATTATCTTCTTTTATGATTTTCCAATACATTGTAAAGGCACTGGTGACTATCAGCAGTAAAAGGATACTACAGGTAATAGAAAAACGTCTTTTAAAAGAATTAAATCTGAGAATCTGTTTTAAAAAGAAATTAGATCCACAGCACATGACGTTTTTTTGGTCTTCCTCAATTGTTTTCTATCGCTTTTTCAACATATACAAAGTTAGTGGCACTGCTACCTTGGAATTAGTGATCCTAAGTAAACAATGTAATGAAAGCATATAGATATGATATTTGCTTGAAGACTAATGAATATATGCATAAATATATTAATTACATTTATTTCATTAACATACCTCTACATTTTTGAAAGAATATCACAAAAACAGATTTTTTTCTTTTTTTTACCCATAATTTTGGCCTAGTAATCTTAAAACTATTCATAATTCATATAGTAATTTCTTGAATATTATTCTCATATCCAATTGACATTCTGAAAAAAAATTTAGATAGAAATAAGGTACAAAGTTAAATCATACATTGCGAAAACCCTAGTTCTGGAAATGCAGATTTTTTTTTTTTAATTAAATTCTTACCGGGACTTTTCTGAATTTAAGTGTGAATTAATATTTGCTCACTATTTACTCAGAAAATTTAGGGAAGTTGGGCACAGAAAAAAACACTAACACTTGAAATGCCATATACATATTCCTTACTTTAGAATATATTTGGGTGATTATTATTAAAAAGGACATAGATATACGTTCTGTGAGCTATCTATGCTGTTTTGGATATTATTAACATTAAGTGTACACGCTTCATGTGTGTATGCATGAACACAACCTTGAAGGTACTGTAAATAATACAAGTAAGAATCTGGATTTGCACAAGAATTTATATATTATTTATAAAACAGAAATATGCAAAATAATAGCATTCTACAAGTGGATATGGTATAGGAAGAAGGCATTGTTTTACAGTGACAATTGATCTGTTTTTTGTATAAATATATATATGTATGTATGTATATATAAAAGCCATATTCTACTACCACAAGTCATGATGGTGTTGTTGAAAGTAGATCAGATCTGAGTGACATTTTAATATTTTCTGTATAAAAACCTATTTATTTAATATTTTTGATGAGGGCAAAAACTATAGAGACAATCAAGGAATTAAAATTTCTATTCAATGGATACGTAGAATGCCTACTTAAACTACAGTGTATTGTAATAGCATAGGAATTGTACTTTAATGAGACAGAAAATTTATTAGTTATAGACCTATAAATAAAAAAGAGGGGTTTATTTTTATTTTATTTAGATAATACAAATTGTCTCTTGTGTTTAAAAGTGGTCCACCGGAATATTTCGCCTTATAATATAGTGCAGTGAGAAAAGAAAATGTAATGATCAGCTTGATATTATTATGGAAGTATAAATATAGGTTTAAATCTGTCAATCCTGTGCTAATGAGATACAGGACCGTTTGCAGTGAAGATGCCGTTAAAAGCAAAATGAGTACTGCAATGGTCTTTTAGCTCTAATTTTATTGTGCTGACATTTGGTGTAATTATCTTTAGTTTGGTATAATTTTATCTTTCATGCCACTCAAAGAAATTCCAGAGTAAATTGCAGTAGCTATCTGTTTTCAGATGAATTTGATCAGTTTATTTTACCCCAGTCCCAGAACGTAGTTAGAGAGGTCTGAAACCCAGTATTTATCATAATCTGCTTCGTTTGTTCGGTCCCCATGTGGCAATACCAATTAGAATTTTATCAAAGTCATCCTTACAGCAATAATGATAATCCTTTAGCATCTATCTGGATTAGGTCTCTGTTTTATTCTGCTAATGAATACTCTAGAGAGGTCTGGGCAATTTTACAGAACAAATTAACCTTAGAGCATAGCCATTTAAATTGTTCATTATACTGGACACCTGCAAAGTGTACTGGGCTTAAATGCAATTTAATAGACCCTTCTAGGCCTGTTTTAAAGTATACTGAGGAGAGCAAGAATATGATGATACTTAAATTAAGATGATTAGAATTTTTTTTTCTGAAATTCTCAATAAATATCAGATATGGTATTTGTGAAATATCGGTTTTGGAGTGCATCAGATGTCATCATGCAATTGCCAATTTTTTGAAATTTAAAATAAAGACTTTGAAAATAAAAAAATCTGTTAGCTTTCAGTAATGAAATAGTTTCTTCATTTTTACCTTTGTGCATAACATGTTCAAAATGAATGTCCTACATGTGATAGGTTTTGTTTCTTATTCAAGGACTCCTATTATTACAAAAATATATTAAGTCTAAAATAGGCCTTTAATGGAAAGGGACTGGGGAAGAGAGGGCACAAGAGCAGAGGGAAATGGAGAAGCTAATTGGTATTCTCTGTTTTCAAATGTTCATATCCCCAAGCCTCTCTAAATTAAAAAAAAAAAAAAAAAATGACAGAGTCTCTTCATTATCTCATTATGCTACAATTATAGCATACTCCAGTGCCAAGGCCCAAGAGTGATTCATTTACATTGTTCATCAATCTAAACTTTTGCCTCTAGAACTAAAGGCAAGCCCGATCTGAACACTACTTGCATGACTATTAGTCTCATACTAATTCAACAGGCAAATAATTTGGTCTTTATTAACAGTTGTAAGAGTTAAATAAATAGGTTTCTATAAGTGAGGGCTTTTCTCATTGGAAACCCAAATAAAGTAAATAATGACAGATCTGAAAGCACAAAGAAAGTTAGGTTTTCTAAATTCAGAAGACACTGGTAGGCAAACTGTGGCATGTCAGGGCTGAGAATTTCTGCAAAAACCTATATAGTTACTCAAAAACTGTGTTTTTGAGAATTCTATTTTGTAAAAACTGTGATATTTTTGCTTAACCCTGGCAAAAAAATTACCGTGAACTCATAAAGGCGTGTTCTTCACCCTGGTAAAACACAATCTAAAATTTACTTGCAATAATAATTTATTATGTCACTTTTTTTCAATGATTTGTTTCTCCTTTTTTTTCCCCAATATGTGCTATCTGTGTGTGTATTTTAATTGTGAAATCAACATCTATTAATCTATAGCTGTTGCTTATGTGCTTTTTGCCTTTTTTTTTTTTTTACTTAGTAAACTCTAAGAGATTGTTTGTGTCTTTTGCTTCAGCTAAAATCATGAAGCTCCTCTTACTTTCATACAGCTCATAGTGATGCTATAATGTGATTCTGCAAAGGAAAAATATACAGAAATCTCTTGCTAAGAAGATTGGAAGTTACATGTCAGGATTAACAGTTTGGAATAATATGATATATAAATAAAATCCTAAGTGCTGTAGCAAGCAAATTAGACTAACAAGAAGATGAGACAGCTGAAAAGTGGGTCTGAGTGCTGGGTAGATATGTCATGGGGAAATTTAGGGAGGGGTGGTTGCAAGAACAGAATCACACCATTCAGTGACATACCATCCAAAATGTATTTATCCACAAAGATAAGTTTAGTGGGTGGATAGTGATTTCTAATCTAAAGTTTCCAGTCTAAGATTTTAATTTTGTGACATCTATGCATTTAAACTCACCCACAACCTGCCAAGGCCTCTGTCTCTCCAGCCCAGTTTGGAGAAATGGGATCTGACCACTCAATGTGTTCAAGTCCTGGTGAGTGGCCTGGCTCCCGTGTAGGCCACACTTAGGCTGGACAACCACGTGTGGAGTTCCCCATCGAGTTCTTGTCTTAACTATTTATTGCTTTTAAAATCAGGCTGTCAGCCTTACCTGACAATGGCCTTGCTAGTCACGTAGCCTCAGGCCAGCTTTGTCTTTCCCTGTATCTACAGACAATTAGTCATTGTCATCCAAGTTACTAACACTGCCTGTCTTCCCACCTCAGCTGTGCTATAAAGATATAAAGCTCTGTGCTTCCTTACTTTCTCAGTCATACCAGAGTAATATTTACAGTTAGACCCAGGCAGATGTGGTCTCAGCCTTTTCTTATCAAGCGGCACTTTCTGGCAGGCTTCACTCCATTACAAGAGATAAGCAAAAGTGCAAAGCAACCTTTATACCACAGCTGATCTAAAGACTTTCTGCAAAAGAAAACTGTCTCTCACATGTGCAGAGAGAAATCTATAAAGTTAACATAGCTATGAAGTTCTCCCACTTTCTAGTAAAAGACTTTGTCCAGTCTGAGCATGAGAGCTGTTTTTTCGGAGTCAGGCCACTCACCAGGACTTGAACACATTGAGTGGTCAGATTGTTCACGACAACAATCTGAAAATAAATCTGGAAAATTTAGCTATGGTTTGATACAATAGAATTCTGTTGCTTTTGGCTATTTTCCATTTCCATGTAATTAAAAATATCTGTATTTCCATTTTGTTTTGACCAAATAATTTTTTCTAATTTTCAGTTCAGAAAAGATATTAAAAAAAAAAAAAAGCCGTTTGATTGCCCAACTTCAGATAGTACTTCAGAATAAATTGCTTATGAATGTCATTCTTTGAAACGATTGTAGAAATATGATTAACAAAATTCCAAAGGTGCTACAGTATCTAGTCTTTATTTTCTGACTAGGTAAGAGTGGGAAGTCAGCTATAACCCCTTGGTTCTGGGGGCCTACTCACATAATAGCATAATCTCCATAATATTAGTATAAAATTAAGCATAACTCACCTTCCTTCAGTTCTTCCTTACTAATCCTTTACTTTACAACAACTATTCCTCCTTTTCTCTTCTGGAGAGGTCATCAGGAAATGGGCTGTAACCCACTCTGGTTTTTAACTGGTAGCAATTTCTCCTGAGGGTACAGAATATCCACTAGCCATCTGATTAAGTCTGGGCTTTCTCTTGACTATTCTTTGACTGCCTAGAAAATTTTCCATTATGAGAAGATAATCGTTTTGGAAAAATGTCTACTGATATTCTGTGGCTTGCTTTTTGTTTTCAGTTTGGGACATGACAAAGACAAGTTTTCATCCAATACGCACTGAGCATGGAATTCAATTGCTTAGATATAGCCCTCTGGTGACATCTGAGGTTCTACACGGTATCTGAAACGAGTCCAGCAGGTACACAAGTCCTACAGTACACAATGAGTCCAGAACACAAGACCTAGAGGACAACTGTGCCTTTCCAAAGCAACAGGACTGGGACTGAGGACCAGAACTATCTCAAGTGGCACTAGTCACCTTTATTTAGGCAGATGAGACTACCACATTCAGGTGTTTTGAAAAGCTGGTGCTTGGCAGCGGTCTCAAATCACTTGTCTGAATTTGTCTTGAGTTACAGGAAATCTTGACTAATAACTTTGGAGCATTCAGGTCAGAGTTTTGATTTAATTTCCATTTTTCCAATAATAATAAATAGAATAAAGAAAGAAATCTCAGAAAATGTATCCTTGGTCTGACTGTGCTGGAATAGAGTTCTTTTCAAAATTTCTTCATTTACACCTGGAATTTTCTTAAACTTTCTGAAAGTATAGAGGTAAAATCCTCTCTTAGGGTGTTTCATCAGTGATTCATAAAATAATCCCATTTGCCTGAAGCATTAACTACTACAGGAATAAAGTGATTATCTGTTGTTGCCTGATTTATGCTTCCTCCAAATCTAATGAATTTAAATACACTGTACTTGGCGTAAAATACCACTCTAACATTAAGTAGCTGTCATTTAAATATGTTCATGTAGTATCTACAGCTCAAATTATCATGTTCTGTGATATAAAAACAGCCACTTAATGCAGCATGAAAAGGCAATTTGAAACAAAATTAAAGAAAATATTAAAGTATGTTGATTTTTGACAGACTTGAAAGCACATGGAACATGTATGTATGTATGTAAACCTCTAGCAAAACATTTTAAAAGTTGTACACACATAGTGGTGATGAGTCTAAACTGTGGACAAAATTAACAAAGCACAAACAGACAACTGCATTGTAACTTTAAGCATAGAGTCTGAGAAGTGTAGATTCTCAAGATTCTCAGAAATTTCTTGAGATAAATTTTGGCTCAGCTACTCAGCTTGCACTGAAGATTTTTCTCACATGGGAATTGAGTTTTTTTCAGGCATTAGATTACATGTTCTCTCCTAGGGGTCTATTTCAGAGACTAGTTTGAAAATCCACGGTCCTTTTTCTTTCCTTCTTTGTCTTTCAAGTCTTAATTCCCTAGTAGAGAAAAATAATCCTGTTCTCCAGGTCCAGAGTGTTTGGTTTTGCTCTCTTGAGAAGCTCTGGGTCTGCACATGGGAGAATTTCCAGTCTCCTCCTCCTTACCCCTTACATGCACACACACTTTATAAGCAAGAAATGATTAATGATTATCTGTCTACTCAATAGCCCCTTTCAGAAGCAGAAACAAAGTATTTGTCCAGATGCTATAGTGGGTTGAGGGAGTGTAGAAAAGAGTAATCCCATTGCAGCAGTGCAAATTAAGAGCAGTAGCAGTGAAAGTCATGCAGTCTGAGAGGGACACAGACATCACTTAATAGGGCAAGAATGAGGAACAACAGAAATCTAAAACTTGTCTTTATCTTACATTACTATTCATGTTACAAATGAAGGAATGCTACAGAAAGTTTTGAAAAAGATGTGACATACAGTGAATTATCATTTGGAAGAGCAAGCAATGCAGTTATCCAAACCCTATGTTTGATGTAACAGCTAGAGTTGGGATAAATTACTGCGATAAGCCCCAGTAAATGAAACATCTGTACAGAATATTTACTGAGTATACATGTCAATAATCTGACAGGATTTCATAGTAGAATTCAAGAAGAAAAGATTTTGACAGCAGTAAGGTGCACTATATATTTTTTTTTTTTTTTTTTTTTTTTGCATCCAAACCTCCTGATGTTTCAGCTAATCAGAAAACCTGCCAAACATTCCTAAGACAAATACCTGGAAATTACAGCACAGAAAAGGCTGGTGAGGCTAAAAGTCAGCATAGACTTCACTTTTTAATTCCAAGTACAAGGAGCTTGCCTTTGATTTGCCCCCCACCTCACCAATATACACACCAAACTACTAACTGTAATAAAAACATCCCCAAAACTAGTCAACTTGCTATGCATCCTGCTCCAAAGGCTGAGGAAAAAAAAAAAAAAAAAGAAAAAAAAAAAAAAGAAAAGCACTGGTGATCTATCTTAGTGATCTGGCCCAATATTTCACTGGAAGATTTTCAGAGACTGCAGTGATTAACAGCAGAATATGTTACACAGAATACAAATAAGCTAAGTGCAAATTTCTTTCTAGAGATGATTCTATGGAGGATTCATAAACTCCAAGAAATTCCAACTAACTAGCTAGCTAACTAATTACCTATGTACCTATCTATCCACCTGCCTACCTACTGACCTGTTCTAATAGGGAATGTTCATCTCATGTTCGTTTGGGCTTGAGAGACTGACTACATGTGGTCTTGGTGCTTCTGAAATAATAGAAAATGATTATGCAATGGGAAATGAGGTCAGCTGTTGGAAGGTAAAGATATCAGATCTAACATTTATATTGTTCTGGCACATTTGGTAGACTTTTTCAGTAACAGATATTTTGGTTAAAGTCCTTCCTCACACAGGAAAAGTCAGTGAAATAGACGTTCCACTGTCCTGTCAGGGAAATTGAAGGTGCATTAAAAGTGAGTGGGTGTTGGAAGCTAACACTTTCAACCCTGAGAGGATCCTGTAAAAGGAGACTATTGTGTGAAAGGACAAGTCGTGCTAAAATGTCTATGCTCAAATATAGGTAGTCCTCCTGACCTCCTCTAAAGAGTTGTTATATTTTGTTACAGGAAATGAATGTCCCATCACGTCCCAGTTAAAAAGAAGGTAGTTGCCATTGCATTACTAAAATGTTAAATTAGATGATTCTATGTGATTCTGTGAGTGAATCTCAATGTGTCATTAAAAAAGGCAATAAAAGGCCTGAATTTAAAGGTCAGATCCTAGTTCAGGCATACAGCAGCTACATAGGCATACACAGGAGTATTCTGCAGCAGGGTAAAGAAGAAATTATTCACACCAAATTACATAATACACCTAAGACCGGTCATTCACCTTTTCATAACACTGGCTTTGGGTTTTGTTTTTAGTTAATTTGTGTAAAGCCGTTGACATGTCCTTAGAGGCAGTGCTACAATTCTGACCAAAAAAGTGAACTCTTCAAAGAGATATTTAATATTCAAGAGGTCTTTGTCAAACTTAGACAGACACAACAGAATCATGCATTTGAGAAGAACTTAAATGTAAAGAAAACAGCCTAACATATAGCACACTCCTAGGTAATATTGTTTATCTGCTCCATGTTCCATTTTCAGCGAGTAAATGGTATTCAAAAGATTGGATAGATAAATGCTTTATTTATAAGATAACATTTTGGCTTTCAGCACCTGCCTTCCTTATATTGTATTCTGAAGATGGTGGAAACTGTAATGCTACAGCGTAAATAAAATGTTTCTTAAACCTGCATAAAACTTTGAATAGGATTTTTCTGCTAAAGAATGGTGCACAGGTGATAGTATTACTTGTAGAAAATGAACTCGCTACAGTTGAATTTCAGACACCAATCTTCTGCACAAAAGGGAGTGAAGGGAGAGTTTTTAATATGTATTTTCATTGTATGCATAGAAAAACAGACAAAGAGGAGCCAAGACAAGGCTATTAAAATTACACATAGAAAAATATGCATTACTTTCGCAATCCTGTTTTGCTGAATGCCCTGGATTAAACTAGTTCTACAGGGCCAGCAGGTAGTGCTTACCACCAGCATCAGTAGCTGTCTCAGTCCAGCACAATAGCAGCTGTTTCTGTTTCTTTTAATTTTCACATACATTGGTATGTGGGGTTTCTAGTACTTCCATTCTGTTTCCCTCAAATTATCATCTTTTTGGTCACGGGACTGCACACATCTGTGGCTCAGCTTGACATGGCCAATTGCAGTTGACATTCCGAGTCACCCAGGGTTAGCCTAGTATTAATTAAAACATTGCACTAGGCTATTATCATTTTTCTTCATTGTAATGGATCTTACGCTATTTTTAAAGCTATGCCCCTTTCACATAGAAATAAATCCCAATCTTACACTACTAAGCAGAAAACTGGAGGATAAATTAGCAATCTTAGTGCCACTTAATGAAGTCCTTAGATTAATCTTTCCTCTCCAGCCCCTATTATTGGATTCCCCTTTATCTTTAAAGTTCTCAGAATATCAAAGAAAACAAAACAAAACAAAACACAAAAATAATTGGTTGTGGTATAAGCTGCACATCAATTTTAAAAACACCTAATGCTAGCACCCATGGAGAAATAGCTTTTGCAACTCTACGGCTGATTTCAAACCCTGATCAATCATTCATCACACTGAAAAGACACATGGTGTGGCTGGTATTTCTTAGGAAATTGTGAGACTCATTACAGACCAATATAGTCTTATAATAAGAATTACATGTTGAAGAGTAGCTTTACTATGAAAAGTGACTATGCAGTGATTGTACATTCTGTACATTCTGATATACCCCTAGGCATATCAGATCAAGGTCATGCCTGTTTATTTTCTTGATAATAACTACAGTTAATTGCTTATTGCCTCAACTACAACACCAAACCAACTGAGAGATAGTACAGGAACTTACTACATCTGGTGCATCTGTCCCTTTACTGTGCTTACACAGAAACAGAGGATATATTCTTACATATGCCAGCGAGGGCATGATTTCGAGACAGTGGATCAAATCACCTTAACTTTATGCCAGTATAGAATGACATAAAGTCAGATAAAAGTCTTTCACCAGTATTAGTAAAGATCCATTATCTTCTAAAAACATTAATAACATGAAAGATGTGTGACACATCTACATGGGTCAAGGATCTAGGTAGACTGTAGACTCAACATGTACCACATGTTGAGTTTGCAAGATAAGCATGTAATCTTTTTTGTATTCTGAGCCACCGGAAATTTCTCAAGGAAAATAGTCTTCAGCACCAACACATTACAGCATCACTCTCATAGCCATAACACGGTTTGATTTTCGTCCCTCTTTGTACAGAAGGCAAAAAGAGATATCATGTGACATAGAACCCAGGAGCCTTTAGAGACAGATGTATTCCCCCACTAGATGTGTGGATGTTCTTGTAACCATGTGCTTATGAAAAGTATGTACTGATAATGTCTGATTCACCAACTTGCAAAGACAGTCAGCTTGGCTACAGTCACTAAGTAGTCAGAAGGAAAAAATACCACTGACAACCCTTAACCTGAATAATTAATTACTGCAATGATGGAATTCACAGCAAAATTTCTGCATCAGCAGATTACAGCACCATTTGTTCAAACATCAGTATCTCAGTAAGACTTCAAATGTGACTTTGTTTCAAAGGCACTGTATCTTCAAAACTAAGATACCAAGGACCAAGTGCATGAATTACATACCTCCTTGGCTCACAGAGCTTAAGAATTGTTTACCTTAAGCTAAGTCTCTTTGTTCACTGATAATTTGTATAACATGCATGGAAAAGAAGCTGACTGCAAATCATTATTTTTGCAAGAAAATTATTGCAAATGTATTTTCTTTTTTTGGCAGAATATCATGAAAAAAAAAAAAAATAGGGGTTTCCCACTAAAGCAGAAATCAGTGTCTGAGCATTACTCTGTCATGCAGTTCAGCATCAACAGATACTGTCCAGAACTGCAAGTATTACTTTAGAAATCACTGTTTTTTTAATGTGAGCTCTCTGCAGGACCAGTTCAAGTTTAGAGCTTCTCCTCTCAGTGTGATAAAGTCTGTCAAGATAGGAAAAAATGGTAGGTAGCCCAGAGTATTTTTTTAATGAAAGATAAAATTGTTTATAATTTCAATTCTTGTTAAGAATGCAAAGAATTGATTTGTACTGTTTGTCCTGGTTCTAATCGTTTCCAAATCTAAAAATTAGCAGTTAGGTTTGAAAGCTTCCAGATCTTAGATATTTGTGATTAAATTAATTAGTTTTACCAACTGACCATAATGTTTTTGCTTTCTGGTGTAAAAATAAGTTTGCATTCATTCTGGTTGCCATGACAACACTGTGCCTTAGTTGCCATCCCACAGAACACGCTCCGAGCTTTTCATCATTCCATAGCTTGAGCTTACTTGATAGAAAGGGTCAGTATTTTGAATTCCTCAGGTCTTTAATTTGTTTGTGAAGATGCTATTTGTTGTATGCTCCCAGGAATAAGTAGTCTAATGGAAAGAACATGATGAAAAATGAAGATGAACTGTGCCATATATCCCACAAGCAGCAGTGTTCTGTTTTTAAATAGCTGAGTTCTAGAAATCCGGAGTAATTATTGCTCTTTCTTCTAAATCAGTGGCAAAAGAAGCACACTCAGTGTCATACTTGTTTTAATCAGGTTTGTTAGAAAAGTTAGACTTTAAACACAGTGATAATCATCTCTTTAATTGAAGCAGTCTGAAACAGAACCTTACAGAGATATTAGGAGAAGTGCTCATTAAAATATGGAAAAAAAAAATCAAGAAGACCTGAACTGGCATAAAGCCTATAACTTAAAGATTTCATGTGATATAAAATTTAATAGGTTTAATAAATTAATTCAGAAAATAGAAAGGCTCTTACCTTCAATGTGTTTATTCTATATTCATAAGGCCAGATTTAGATGCATGGACTGCTATTAAGCAATTTTAGGTTCTAGAGCTAGAGGTGTTGACACATTGCTATTAGAAGCTCTATATATGCTGATATTACATGGGAATTTTCAGTAGAAAAGTAGAGTCTGACACCCTCTCCTCAAGTTAGATATGTAGCTTGCTCTTTTTGAAGAGAAGGATCTCCCCCCCTCTTTTTTTTTCCCTAGACTTGGTGGTTATTCCACTGTTTTTTATGCAGTAGCTCAGAGACGAGATCACTGAATCAAGAAACAAGAAACCTATATTCTGGACCATCATTAGCTTACAAGGATTTTTATCACTGTCTTCAAATTCTTGAAGAGGATTTAATGTATTCACGGAGCATTTTCCCCTCTGCTGCTGAACTGTGCCATCCTGGGATATATTTCAAGACTTAAGGAATTAATAGGACAAAAGTAGGGGCATGAAAGAGCCTAGCTATGGGGCACTGGACTGCCAGAAGGGAGTGTCTTGCTTCAGCTGCCAATGCTCTTTTATGTATTTTCTTTAAAAAGTAGTTAATATCAGTTGCATTATCTGAAACATCTGTTCTTGTGGATGGTTTCTGAAATCAGAAGCCACATTAAAAATACTAGAAGCGTGCTTTGTAGCAGCAACAATAAGGAATATAAGTAATGTATCTGAACAGTCTACTGTTTTAGAATTCCTCCTTTGGGTTTCTAGGACATGTATCCTAAACAAGGACACAAGGATAGTGATCCTTGTGACAAGGATAATGAGGCCTTTAGCATTTTAAGAATGAGTACATTGCATCTTTCTTTGTTGACTTAGAGAAGTTACTGGCACTGAGACAGAAATTTTTCAAGCAGTGTAAGACAGTTAAGTATGGAAACTCAATTGAAATTGAAACTAAATTGAAATTGAATATAAGTAACTAATTGCCTAGGACCCTTTGAAAACTAGCGTCTGCGTAAATGAATTTTGTTCTCCATGTGTAGTTCCCTTTTCAAACAGTCTTCCTCTTCATCTGACAAAAAAAAAAAAAGAAAAAAAAGAAAAAGAAAAAAAATTAAGCAAAGGCAAGGGAAAAGAAAACTGAAAAATAGAGAAGGAATGGGAAAGGGAAAGAGAAAAAAGACAAGGGAAAGGGAAGAGGAAAAAAAATAAAGGAAAAGGAAAAACTTCCTGTCAGCATAATGGAGAGTTGCTGTGCCATCCTGTAATACTGCAATCTCTGCCTCTCTGTAAATAGAGCTCATTATGTCAACAGATAAGCTACCTTCATGCTTATAAATTTATTCCATATTGGCTATGGTAGTTATATACTGTATGCACAGGTCATATACCATGTTTTTCAACATTGTTATTCTGAAGGGAAAGAAAATCCCTACAACCTATTTCTTTATTTTCCTCCTAGACCACCTTCTCCATCACAGCACAGCATCGCAGCACAGCATCGCACTTTTAAGCTATGCTTAAAACTGTTGATACAACATTTGATCCTGGTCTACTAAATAATTTTGGGGTTACCTAGAAGAACATAAAGAATTGATACGAAGTGGTACAGACATATATGCAGTATCTGTTGGTAGTGAATATTTTATTTCCAGGATCTGCTTCTTTAAAGATAGAATTTTAGAAAAGTTGTTATTAGGTGCAATATTGATGCATGTGCACCGTTTAGCTAGATGATTTTTTCATAGAACTATAACTGTGACCATTGGCTGAATATTTCATATTTGCATTAAAAGAATTACAACAAAATAATGTTTTAAGTAATTTTCTTTAACACATTCTAAATCACTAAGATTTCACGAACTTAAAAACCATTTGTTGGCATGGAGACATCAGCTTAATTAAAAATAGATTAAACTAATTAACCTAAAACATATTGTACTATGGAGTGTTTGATTTAGAATGCATTAGAAGAAGCGGAACATATTTTCATTATCATTTTGTGTCTTTTATCTACTGAAAAGTTTTGCTTTCCATGAGAATTTACTTGCTTCATATGTCCAAGCAATCTCCCAAAGGTAAGGATACTGTTGACAAGTGATGTTAAAGGTTTCTGTTTCAGCAAAGGTGGGCTGTGTATACTTTCTATCTTTCACCACAGTTTTGCTTTCTAAATGTCCATCTAAATGTTTAAATGCCCCCACCATGTGGCATTCCATCTTACTTCCCAGCTGCAAATTTTCTTTTGCACTTGATGTGCTGACACACCAGGAATTGATTGGGTTATGTGGAAAATAAAGATATAAAGCAGCAAACTGATGAATACTCTTCTCACAATTTGTTAAATTGAAAAATAAATGACGAAAATAGTAACTAATTAGCTAGATGCCTTCCCTGAAAAATGAGTCTTAAAGACTCAGAGCATCTTTTCAACAGCCCTCTTCCCACCCTATAACCTGATGCATTGTGCTACATCATCTTTCACTTGTTTTAGGGTCAATAAGCAGCTGTTCTTCACATACAAGTTCCTTTTCATTGAATGGATTAAGACAGTAGTTTCAGTTTCCAAAGGAAATATTAAAAATTTCTCCCAATGTCTGACATTTCATCAATGATTACATCAGCATTACTTCATGGATCTGAATGTATTATTTTGTGTAATTCTACCTAGATTCTGAATTACTCACTAGCCACTTCATTAGAAAGGTCAAATCTTAATGCAGTCTGCAACATGCACTTCATGAAAATAGATATTTTCTGTACTGCCATGCTGAGACTCTCTGTTAGGGGAAAAGAATAATGGTTTGGTGGTCAGGGAGTCAGGGTCAGACTTGTGAGTTTTCTTTTTTTGTTGTTTTTTAATTTTATTTTACAACATAATATAAACTCAGAAATTGCTTCCATACTTTTTTCTTATATGAAACGACAGTGCTTTAGAACAGAAATCTTGTAATCCAAGGACAGCTCCTTTCATTCAAATACAGAGCTTAGATAATGTCAAAATGTCATATCTACAGCGTGTAGCATGACTACAAATGTAGAGTAAAATCCAAATATCTCAATATTACTTGAATACTTGGATTTCACTCCTCAGTTCTTCTTACTTCTCTTATTCCCAGCTGGGTGCTGAAGGAGATAGAAGACTGAAATTCTATTTAAAAATATAAATATTGCAGTGATCTCTTGGGTGGTTATAGATGCTTGTCCTGAAAAAAAATAAGGTTTCATTTTTTGCAGGATATGAAAGATCTGTTTTATTCCACAACTCAGTGTCAGCCTTGCCATTCAGCTCCTAACGTGGCACACAGCGAATACTGCTATGCCTAGCAGGTGGCCTGAGGGTTCCCTGTCAGCATTTTTGTCATGCACTGCAGGAACACTAAAAGCCATTCATACAGCTCTAAGAACTCCAAACACTTTAATATTGCTTTGAGAATCCACTTAAAATATAAATATCAGTGACCTTTCCGGAGACTAAAAAGAAAAAAACTTCATTTGTGTCTTTTGGTTTGGATAGTGAAATAATATCCATATTCAAAATAGTTTAAGTCTAGTGGTTTATCTCTCTGCTAGAATGAGGCTTCTCATCATCACTATTTGTTGGCCAGAATCTCAACCTAATACATCAGACTTAAAGATAATAGTATGCAAGAATTGCAACGGTATTGGCATAAAATAAGGTTATAAAAAATTAGAATGCCTAAGCTTTATGGAGGTTCAGATCAGGCTTCCAACAAGCAGAGGAGAGACCTCATAACAACTCACTACTTAAAAAATAAAATAAAATAAAANAAATAAAATAAAATAAAATAAAATAAAATAAAATAAAATAAAATAAAATAAAATAAAATAAAATAAAATAAAATAAAATGAAGTATACTTACAAGACATTTGATCCTGCATTCTCAACTGAAATCTTGACTGTGAATACTGGCCCATTGAGGAAAGCCTGAATGCCCTCTGATTTGAAAGGAAACCCCAAATTCTCAAATAGCTTAGATAAAACTCAGATCCAAATATTGATATTTAGGGCAAAATATCCATGCTTATGGGACCTAAGACTATGGCTATGCTTTTAACCTGACAGCAGGGTAGGACCAGATGGGAAAAAGCATGTAAGCACTTAAATGTAGGTAGGACCTTACTGGTTTTCATGAGCATTTGGCCACCTGGATATCTACTTTCTACTATGAGATGAGATATTCTATTTTGTGCGAGCAAATTTTTATAATATGGATTAAGCTTTTATATCTCTGAGACACTTCAGGTAGTTCTCTTCCAATCACCTTGCTAAAATGTCTGAGTGGAGCATAAGATTCTTTATGTCCTAAATCCATTCTCCAAACGCAGCATAAACTCTCTTGGTGATAGAAAATCAAACATCAATTTTAATTGTGGATGAGAAGCATTAGGGATTTCATAATGCTGTGTTCAGCATCTGTATCCCTAATAAGAGACTGCATGTTTTAAAAACGCCACTGCACACATTTATGTCACTGTATATTCTTAAGAATTTGTGCCTCCGGGAAAAATTCTTTCTTTTTCTTTTTCTTTTTTTTTTTTTTCTGTGGTCCTAAAGGTATCTGATAAATAGTTGAATATCTGTTACATTCAGCAAAATATACCTCATAGTTAACAGAGAATGAAATATCATGACCAAAATTTAATAGCTGTGTAACCGACTTCTTATGGCTGTACTTTGATTCTGAAGCCTATTTTGCCATGGTGTAGTATCAACCTTATAAGGGTCAGATGGACATTTCACTCAATTATTATTTAGGTTGATAAAATCAGTGCATTGACCAACGATTTGAACAATTAGTTTGTGGCAGACATCAATGAAAACACAATAGAGGGGGAGGGTAATGTTTTCATTTTTCAAACTTTCTACAATCTTCTCAACACTAACTCAAAGCTTAGGTAAAACCAGTAAACGTAAGTAGGAATACACGCTGATCCCACTGAAGAATCAATCTTCCAGTGTCCTCTATGGCAGTAAAGTTTGATTTTTAGTCATTTAGCTGCAGACAGGAAACAGAACACAACAAACTTAAAATTGTTTTATTAATCAGTAGCTTCTGGTCAAAATCTGGATATAACACACATCGCTCTTTTTGAGGTGAATGATTTGCAAAGACAATTGCAAAGAGAAGACAGTTTTGCCAGAAGATCATTATCTGATGTCAAAGCAAATTTGATGTTTTGCATCTGTGGCTGACAATGTTCAGGCTTTTGCTGCATTTTCTACTGCAGTGTGCCTCTTTAACATAATGTCACTGTGCAGGAGGAAGAGACACTTGCTTAGATTCTCTTTTTTAACTGCTCAGGATCCCATTAAAACAACCTTAAAATTCAAGAGTGCATACTGATGGAGAGTCTTTTTTTTTTCTTTTTTTGGTTTCTTTGATTACTTCTTTCTTTCTTTACTAATCCTTGGGTTTCTGTTTTTTTGCCTAGACTTATTGTTCTTGGACACATTCAGACTTTTAGGGAGGGCAAAAGGAATTCCAGAAATATCACAGGGCAAGACGAAAGGCTCCCATAACCCTCACATTAGCTTTGCTATTTTCTGAGTTTTAGCTAAGCATTATACTTGATTCTGACTTTGTAATTTTGCATTGTTTAGACTTCAGTAGCTATGCAAAATTCACAAAGAACTGAAAGAAAAAATTAATTATCTTGTCTGTTCACGGAGTATAAAAGAAAATCTTTCTATGAAAACTGTCACCTCTTAGCTGCCAGTCTTTCCTTTGAAAATATGTATTCTTTTGATAAAATTATCGTTGCTGAAGAAGAAATGACAAATTAGCTATTTCAGTTGTTATAAGCCCCCTATTTCAGAAACAACCATTCCAGTGATCATTTGTTTACCTGAGCACTTCTAATTTTTGTAGCATATGAACTGAGTGTTCAAAGATGATCAAGAGATTAATATGGAGTCACTAATCTACCTCCTGAGAGTACGTAGGAATGCTACGCTTCAGAAATTGAAATAATGCACATCGCACAAGTGGATCTGAATTTTAATAGAGTTTGTTCTATTAAAATTGCTGAGGTTTTATTATACAATGAAGGACAGATAGATATTTCCATTTCTCCTTTGCTATAATTCACAAGTCATTGAAATTATTAACCAAAAAATTTTAGAAGGATAAAATGTTCTCTCTGCATTTTGTTATAAAGCCTTATGATTCAACAAGCACGACATATATACAATGATTTGGCAATATACTCTGTGTGTAGGCTGGAGTTCAAAGGCACATCTGTTTTTCATGGCTCCTCAAAGATTCACATTCTGCTACTGGTTCTTGCTAAGTAGTTTAATACTTGGAAAATGGCACTAAAATCACATACCCTTTTCTCCTCCATTTATACTTTCAAAGGGAAAGTGAGTCAAGCCCCTAGGAAACTGAAGCAGTATCTACCTTAGCAAGCAGTGTATCCTGCTAGCAGCAGCAGAGTGAAACAGTAAGTACTGAGAGGCTTATTCAAACTCTATATTCATTTTAGCAATTGGAATTCACTGATGTTGCCCTGAGAGTTCATCTTCCAGCTTATTTTCATTCAAAATGAACTAGACTCATGAACTCTAAGATCACTCCGTAAAACAAGTAAGGATGGTCTGGAGATTCACTTTCAACATGTTCTGCTAAATTGAAACTCTAATGTAGATATGCCCTACTCCACCCTTCGTGCCGTTCCATAATATGTCCCACAGGAGTGTCTGATCCTAAATAATTATGTAGAAAGTTTTATGTATGTCTGCTACAACCTTACAGTAATGTGGTGCTTGCCATTTTAGTGTCCAGACACATTTTCTTTTTTTTTTTTTTTTTAAAGTTGGCTGTCCTGTAGATTTCACATAGATTCATTAAGAAGCTTAGCTGCAGTAATATTCAGGACAAGAATAACATATGTAGTTACATGAATTATAGGAAAATAGTGAAATCTATTTTCTTGTATTTTTGAGCATTCATACTTTTTGTTTGTGCCAGGAAGAGAGCCTTCCTCAAAGTACTGGCAATTAGCTGGCTCTCAGAACATTTTGTCAGTGACCACTACTACACAGCCTACTAGAGATGAATAAAAAAAAATTTAGAAGTATTTTTATTTCTTAAAATTATGCATGCACAAACAAATGAATAATAGATAAAATCAGGGCGGTTATTTTCCAAGAGCTCTTTTGAGACCAAAGTAAAATTTCTTATGTACTGCACGATACAAAACCCTAAGGCAGAGAAACATGCATACTGTGTTCCTTTATGGGATGCAGACAAGACACCATATCTTTGAAAAGATTCAGATATAAGCTTCTGGTTCTATATATCTTCCCCTTTTTACCCTGTTTGTTTTGATGTGATCTATATATATGCCACGGTACAGAGAAGGGGGCAGTTCATACACGATGTCAAATACAGACATAGCCTTAGTAATTGCATGTTATTGGGATGTATGACATATAAAGGAATTTTATGTGTTTTTTCCCCTATTCACAGTGCATTCAACACAGTGGATCTCATTTTGACCCTTCTTCATAAATAGCACTTTACACTCTGCACTCTCCAATTACACTTATAATAATTTTTGAAATATAATATTCTATATAAGCTATTACTGAATTTTTAAAATCACAAGTAGATGAGATAATTAACTTGACTGCCATGCCTACAACTTTTTAAATCCAGCTTATTCAAGATAGCTTATTTTTAATTAGTTCTTGGCAGACTCTGCCGCTTTGATAGTAATTCTAAGCCATATTCCAGTGAAGTATTTCAGCAAGTTTCCATATCTTAAAGCCGCAATGTATAACTTTTAGCTAAATACATTGTCCTGGTGCTGTAAAACTATCTCTGGTCACTAGTCCACCACAGATGAGGTGGACATATCATGCACATATCATGCACATATCATGCATATGTGCACATTCCATGCATATGTGCAGAGCTTTGCAGGATCATGCTCATCATTTGCAGGTACCAAAATTTATACTGAGCATGTTACACTATTATTTCAATTTCAGCAACAACACAAAGCAGCAATGGCCACAAAGCATACAAAAGTGGTTGCTCGCTGGGTGTGCTTTCTTTTTTTGTTTTTGTTTTGTTTAGTTTTGTGGGGTTTTTCTTCCTTTTCATAAGAAGCAGCAACAATACTAATCTCTTATCCTGGAAATGGTTCTGCTTTTCATCACCATAGCAGGTCAAATGAGCTTTAGCATAAATGCCTATCAGAGGTATTGATCTGGATTTCTAATAGCATCTCTTTTCTACAGATACATCATATCAGCAGAGAGACCGACGAGTGATGGAATCAGGAGGAAGTGTAAGAGATTTCTAAACGCTATCCCAGCTGAGAAATACAGACTATAGAGATAGGAATTTACAAAATCTAAAATAGAATTGGATGCTGCACAGAGCACAATGAAGCATCATTCTGTATGAATTATTTCGTTCTTTTTTAGGCGGTGATCAAATATCATTGTCACAGCTGGGGTCTGATTCTGACTTGGTTTAAACCAGTTTCTGTACTGAATTAGGGGACCTCAAATTGGCTTCCTCATTGTGTAGAGCACTCAGAATCTCTAAATTACTTGGAAAATTCACAAGTATATGAAATACCGAGAAGATTCAATCATTCTGCTCCTGTTTCAGTTTCTGCTAGCAGAATCCTGGCAAGGCCTTCCATTCAGGAGGTAGCTAAGGAACCGAAATATAAAATATAAACTTTCACCCATATTGTTATATCTAATCTGAGAAAAACCTAAGGTCCATATTGAGCAAAGCCTCAATAAAAGAGCTCCTGCCTTTTAGAAGCATGTACGCCTGAAATATTTGCACAGTTCTGGTACACATAAATGCCATCCTGTACATTCCAAATAGTATGTTAGTGAAAGTATAATGACTTGCTAATAAATAGGAGTTAAAATATACACCAGTATTTCTGTTCTTCTGCTGTGGTCAAAATGGATTGCCATTATTCTTATGTCTTCTCTTACGGTCCAATTGACTTTTCACAATACCAAAGCAATAATACCAAGAATTATTGTCAGATTTAACATAGATCTTAGCAGAGAATGTTTGTATTGATGAAACTTGCCAAGTTGCATCAGTCTACTTCAGTGTTTTCTCTCTATTTACATGACCCAATTTTAGTTCACTGATGATAACACATTGTGATTTAAACTTCCTTTCATGTCAAATCAGTTTGATTCAAAAATTCTGCTGAATTTAACTCATTTCATTGTTTTCCAATTTGATGTTCTTGTAAGTCAGCAAGCATAGGAAATTTTATCTTTACAGTTTTCTGAGCTATCAGAGAATAGTACTACTAAAAAATATTGCTGAACTTCATAAAAATTTCATCCAGCCATTTTTCCAATAACTTCACTGTTACCTTATCAAACATGATCTTTAGTTATCATTTTAATTCACTCCAACATTATCTCTTGACAAGATGCCATATTATTTAGACACCTATTTCTTAACAAACAGAAGGAGAATATGCAAACATGATGTGCCAAGAATGTGTGTCAGTGCCCTGAAAGCTGCCAAGTTTCACAGAAGATGGTTTGCCTTGTTGATTATTTTGATATGACTATCCATTGAAATAACTCTATCACTATTTTTTCCCATTACTACATACTCTTAAAATTCACACCTAATATTTTCAAATAAATATCAAGCTCTCTTCTGTCTTCTACTGGCAGAAACATGGGAAGCCTGGGGCCTAGGACTGGCAATGGATTAGATATAGGGAGCCATAAAATTCAGCAAGATACATGTATCTTTGCAATTTTAAGATTAGAAATAATCAAAACAAGTTCTCAGGAACATGCTGCTTTGTATTAAATATCCTGCTAGATGAAGTCAATGAGACTTAATGAAATTTTGTATCTTATTTTATATTTATAGCATATTTAGGACTCTGACTTAATAGAAAGTGACATTCAAAATAATGGAAGGAAAACACAGTATGTAGAAGGTAAAAAGCTTGTTTCTCTTTTCATGTCTTATATTAAAAGTATTTTTTAATACCACCCATTACTGTGGAGCCAGTTCTCTTTAAACATACTGGCTTTTTAGGAGGAACCTTGAATGGAAAATTGAGGCCTTGTAAGGCATAGTCCCTGTTCAAGAGTAATCAAGAGATTTCCCATTCAAAATGGACTACTACCGTCTACTTCAACCTCCTCTATTCTAAGAGGCCCTCTGCTACATAGGACTTCCTTCAAATCCAAATGCTAGGGTTGAGCTAAAATTATATCCTTTAGAAAGCATATCTTATTAAGAGATTTCTAGTGATAAAATTAACACTCATTCCTTGCATAGCTCCAAATATAACTCAACATTTTTTTTCTGTTCCTAAACTTAACTTGCTTTTTTCTATAGGACCTCCCTGTACAGGTGCAAGATGTTTCAAATAACCTGCTGTTTGGATTTCTTTTGCTGCTGTGGTAGGAAAGCTCTCAGTTGCCTAGATGTAGCATTTTAGTTAATGATGAAAGAGTAATAGCCTAAAGAAGAGTAAAGGTACAGATACTCCAATTCCCCTTTGTCCTCCACCAATCTAGTGTACCTAGCATTCTACTCTTTGTAACATAACTTCACTAGTATGAGTAGATTTCTAACAGTGGAGTTGTATTCTAAAGCAAGCCTATGCAACTGGGGCATTAATTGCATTTATTGATCATTAATTTGTTTGTGTCACTGTTTCTGATGCTGATCATTAGTTTTAAGAGTGGTTAGAGTAACTGCATTGTGTCATTAAGTCTGATTCAATGATAGATCACCTGAATTTAAGAAATGGCTGTGTATTGTCCAATTACTATCCTTATAAAAAGACTGTCTGTCAAGAAAATTGATTCACTTTATTGCTTTTCTACATAAGTTGTCAGCTTCATTGTGAGCACTCTAAGTCAGTTCTTACAGCTCTTTTAAACATCTTGTGATAACCTGATTTTTCTTTTTCTGAACTTCATGTAGAGCTCGGTTTAGTGGGTTACTAGGAGAGAAGGAATTGAGTTTGCCCAGACCTCAGATTCCCAGAAGACCACCAAAAACCCCTGAGTTAGGCAGTCCAGAGAAGACCACAAATGAAAGCTGAGACTGGAGGGGCCTAAGAGACGAAATCATTAAGAATTCTCAAATTAAGTTTTGCCCTGGAAAAAATATCAGACACAAACACAACCACACAAACACTAGCTAGATATGGTCAATCAAAAGGAAAAATATGGTTTATTCTGGGCATGCATAGAGTATAGCTGGATCTGGAGGAAAAAAAGGAACGACTTTTTTTTTCAGAATACTTGAGTCAAATTATCTCAATTCTGTAAATCAAAGTATTCATGATGAAATATTAACATATGAAAACATTAGAAAATACTTTATCCAAAGATGAAAATTAGGACATATAATTCAGCCCTTATCAGTGCAGAGCTGTTCTCAGTGGTCTTTCACAACAGTTTATTGTAACCAGGAAACTCAATGGCTGTCACTTTGACAGAAAACATTGACAATTATGTTTGAGATGTAAAAATCTAAGGCAGAGATTCAAGATATGTTATACTGCTTACATTTAAGGAGAATCCCTCTTTCAATATAAGCAGTAAAAATCTAACAGTTAAATCATATTTTTTCAGCAAGCACATTAGTTCATATGCCTATTAGAAAGTAATCATGCTGTTCTTAAGAACCTTTTTGACCTAAAATCTATATTATCTGAAGACTGGAATTCTTCAGATAAAAGGTATCTTATTATCAGCAAGTTATGATCTTGAAATGCAAACGAAGGAAGATTCTTTATTTAAACAAGTTTTTGAACACATGGCAAATGAAAATATTAATTTTTGCAGTACAACTGCAGAAAGTTCCCATTTCTACATCTTCAATCTTGGATCATATTTTACTTTTTTTTTTTTTTTTTGCCATAAACATATCATTCAGCATGCACCACTGTAACTTCTATGTCAAATTCAACTGACTGCTGCAGCTTGGATGTCGAACAGTGTCTAATTTTGATAGCAAAGAGCAACATTTCTTCTCTCCAGTTCCTGACTGAAACAGACATATAAACACAAACAGCAGAAATAAGTGAGGCAAGTGAACTATTAACCTAATGGATGAAGAATAGGGAGCTCATGTGCTGGAGTTTAAATCTCTGGGGTACAGCTCTTTGCAGCTCTAATTTACCAATTTGTTTAATTTCAGATACAGTGAAGAAACATTATAGGCAATTAGTTCCAGTAGGGCTCTAACGCTGTATATTTAAATATCCCTCTTGTACTGCTTTCCTGATAAACTGAAATGTGTCTCCTCTCTTTCGAGGCTGTGCCACAATAGCAGCTGTTTTTTAAATTCTCATCTGGGACAGCAGTTAGAAGTTCTTGAGAGTTAAATGAAATTCATTCAGTTAGGCTAAAAAAAATATCTAAACCAAGTATTGTTTACAGAAATTTTATTTCTGTCATATTGGAACTTAAAGGGACTTCAAAACACCAAAACTCTTGTCATGTGAACTTGAATTGCAAGTTTAATTTTAACTCTGTTTTCATAGATTTATTTTGCTTATGTTATTTTTTGTTGCCATTTTATGTGCACACACAGTGAAACGTACATTTCAAATGAACCTAGTTATGGGAAACCAACACAGGATTATCCTAAAGAATATCTTGCAGAGATACCAAGGTTCATTCTCACTGTCTGTCCTATGAGATTGTTATCTATGTTCTTGTTTCTCTTACACCATTTAACTGTTTCGAATTATTTATATTTTTCTTCAATTTTGAATGTCCAAAATTAGCAGAACTGTCCTGTTTTGGAATTTGCAAGATGCCATATATTTTATTTTCAACAGAAAATATACCCCACTGATTTGTACATGAAGGACTGAAAATAACAAATCAGGAAGGAGAAATGTTAGAATGCGCCACTCCTTTCTCTTATGAGGCAGAGAGAAAGAATAAAGGCTGAATGAAAGAGGCAAATAAAGCTTTTTTGCTTGTTTGTTACCCTCAGATTTATTGTGGGCATATTTTTATGAGAATCTTCCTCTTTGTTATTCCAACTAAAGAGATTACTTTCTAATCCAAGTCTCAAACATGAACTGTCATCCATATTTTGAGTTTTAAAACTGGACTAGTATCATTTATCATAAAATACAGGTTATATATGTATATATGCATTCATGCACTGGACAGCAAACTATCCTTATTACATGAAAAGTCTGGAGAATTTAGAGATTACAACCTACAGCTTCAAAATTATTTAGGTCATTCTTGAATTGAATTCATAAAAAAAATGCTTCTTGAAGTTCTTGGATGCTCTTCAAGTCCTTGATGGACTTGGGACTCTGTTTTGCACAGGATAATTCTTTTTCTGGACAGGTTCCCAGGTTTTTTATATCAAAACCAAGTCATACTACAGTAGCTCCCAAAATTTCTCACAATACCTGGGTCCTGCTGGAGCCCCTTGGCTCACAGTTAACAGGATTCTCTATCACCCCTTTTCACAACATGTGAGGAGTGGGAGGGAGGATATTTTTAAGGCTTTAGTATCACTGGAGATTCCTCAATTCCATCACCTCTAATCAGAGGTGACATAGTGTCCTTACAGCCCTCCAGAGAGAGGAATTGAGGGTGACAGAGCCCTGGCACAGGCTGCCCAGAGAGGTTGTAGAGTCTCCTTCTCTGGAGATCTTCCAAACCCCCCTGGATGTGACCCTGTGTCACGTGCTTTAGGTGTGTCTGCTTGAGCTGGGTCGGGTTGGACTGGATGATCTCTAGAGGCCCCTTACAACCTCACCCATTCTGTGACTCTGAATTCTGGGAGCCAGCCTGTACCTGTGTCTCTGTGCCACGAGGGCAGAATGAAGCTTATTTCCACACAACACTCCAGCACAGGCACTGCTGCATTTTATTTGCTGCTATTATTACTATACATGAAGTTTCACGTTACTGATATTCTTGGTCTATTATTGCACACTCTGGCACCGCAGCCAAGTGTGGTGCCTCAACAGGCAGCATCTTCTGGGCAGTGTTGGGCCCCGTCCATGGTCTCCCCATAGGGCCCAGCCCCGGTGCAGGACAAGGAACTCCCTAAGCCCTTGTGAAGAATTTGGCCTTCCCCTGCTATTCTAAAAGAGTGTTTTTTACAGAGGAAGGAACTCACTTGAGAAGCCTTTGTGGCTGAGGGTGGAGGAATGGTGACAGCTTGGTGCCTGAGGCAGGGCCAGTCCTCCCAGCGCTGCCCGTCCCGGTACACGCTGGTCTCCACAGTACGCTCTGCGGATCAGCTCTTCCCTTGCCTTTCCTACAGACGTTTAGTGGATGCTAAGTAACTGGCAAGGGGAAATACTAACTCGCTGTAGCAGTGATAAAATTGTAAATGTTGATGGCAACTGGTTGACCTGAAGCCCTGCATGAAGCTAAACTGTGTTTCTTGGTTCATTTTCTAAAATGAATAACAAAGAAAACTTCAAGAAACTGAAAGCAGCATAAAACAAAACTATATTAATTTTGTTAGTGAGAAAGGTCAATGGCATAAAATTACTTAGAACCGTGTAATGTCAAGTGTTTTTATTTTACAAAAAAAGGATCAGACTTGATAACAAATACCCACTCTCCAAAGCTGCATATTCTATCAGCATGGGAAGATGTGTGCCAAGCAGATCCACTTTCCTTCTTTTCATTTTTTTTCCATGAGTTTACTTCTGCCTGGAATCAGTACTCTGTGTAATTAGAACAGCTGAAACTTTTTCACTACTGTTCGGATACCGCCCAATTTTATTTTTAAGTCACATTTCATTTATGTTCAATGTTTGAAATCTCTACAGAGAATTTCTGTCATAATACAAACACAGTTGGCATCAGTGCAGTCTTTATCATTTTTTTCTTGCTAAATTATCTCAATCTTTTCTACTAAACCACTCTGTCAACTCTGTCAAAGCATCTCAAG
>VZSV01000009.1:11867358-11929721 GCA_013398735.1 Nothocercus julius | reverse complement strand
AAGGAAGGAAGGAAGGAAGGAAGGAAGGAAGGAAGGAAGGAAGGAAGGAAGGAAGGAAGGAAGGAGGGAAAAATTATCAGGTAATTCAGTTTGGAAAGAACCTGAAAAGGTCTCTGGCCCAACCTGCTGCTCAAAGCAGGATCAGCTGTGAGGTCATTCTAGGTCTCTCAGGGCTTTAACAGCAAGAAGACTCTAATTATCTTTTATCTCAAAGAGAACAGGACTTAATATGGGAAACAAACACTGAACTGCATCATGATACAACTTTCCAGTACTTAGGTTTTTCACTTTGATAAACCTTGTCTTCAGCCCATTTTAAATTTTATGGAGTCCTGGTTCCTTGGCTCCTCTGCAAGTGTTCGTGGTGAAAGGGCTTTGCTGTAAATCAAAGAATCAGTACGATCTGCTTCTGTCCCAGTTGACTCCTACCTCCAGAAAAGAGGGAAGAATTTCCTCTGACAGAGCTTGCTTGTGATTCAGCCTGAGATAATGCTGGAGACTACCTGCCTCATGTGAGTTTGTTTATATTTACTTACATATCACCAGAATGAAAAAGCGAGCATCTATAAAATGTGATTTATAGGTCTCATCTTTCTTTTCTCTTTTCTATTTTCTTGATTTTTTTGAGAAATGTTGCTTGATGGACAAAAGAAACTGCGAATTAGGGGACCATTGACTAGTTGAATATTTAGAGAAAGCAATGGAGGTGGCTTGTCATTAGAGAGGAAAGCATTGTACTGAGAAGTGAATGAAATACTCCTTAGAACATTGTCACGGTCTTTGTTTTTCACTCAATCCTTAGTAGATCCAATATTAAATTGGATATTATTTAAATCAAAAGATTTAACTTTTGAGAAATCTTACATGCCTTAGCTTGTCCATAACACAACTGCTGACCCTGGGACTGCACAGCTTCCCCAGCTCAAACCAGAGCCTGGATAGAGCCAGTGCTGGTCCCCAAGCTCTGCTGCACTAACTCCCTGAGGGGGTCTGTGGGAGGATCTCAGCCATGCAAGTGCATGTGTGGGTACAACCGTATGTGTGCGAGTGTAGCCCTGATGTTGTCCATCCCTCTGTCCTCTTAATTTAGTGCTACGTTGTCCTCATGTTCCTTTTATCCATGACAGATATTTGAAGTTCTTCCTTTCAGTCTTCTTTTTTTTTTTTTTTTTTTTTTTTCTCTCCACAAAGCAAGCCTTTTTCTTAAAATTTTCAGGACTTGATCACTCTTACAAAGCTTGCTCTATTCCAGTTACTGTGCTTTTCCTTCCATCTAGCTTGCCTTGATACTTTCTAAAATGCTCTGGTCAATCCAAATCACTCTATTCTTCAGGGATCATACTAGCCTGTAGTAGGATGAAGTAATCACCTTCTGCGTGCTACAAGACAATGTTATTAAAAGCATCCCAGAATGATATTTGTCTTTCTACAAATCATCATTTTGTAATTCCTTTTTGAAAATCTTTCTATTTCAATACTAATGGCTGGCAGACACTTCTCATTTATATGTTTGGTGTTTCCAAGCTAAGTGTGATAATAGCGTATTTTGTCTTTATTGCATTTCATTGACTTTAGACAGTTTCTCTGATTTATTAAGCTCATTCTGTCTTCTCAAGTTTTTGGAAAAAACTCTTAGTTTTTCATTATCCATGTAACTTACACTTACATTTTCAAGTCATCATCTTGATCATCATCAATAATCACTACCATATAATGCTAGATCCAGTTCAGATTTGGAGAAAATCCATAGTATATGTACAGTTAATTTGGCAACAGCTTATTGGTAACTTGTCAGTCCTTGTGCAGGTTGTGGGGTTTCTTTTTGTCTTGTTTGACTTTAAAAAATGGGTAAAAGACATAACATCTGTCTAAAGAAAGGATAGGTTTACCTTTCCTCTCCTATGCTCTGGCGAGAAAAAGAGAGAAAAATAAAATCTATCCATTAGGCAAAATTCTCTACTTGTACAAACCAGGAAATGTCTTAACAGTATATTAATGCTAGTATCTTAGAATGATTCCCTTACAGATTAAGCAGTAGTAAAAAGAAAGTATTTCCCAGGGTACTATAAGAATTAGATATTCCATATAATGTGCTAAAAAGATATAGCTGAATTTGTGATTCCAGAAATCATCCTAATGTTACAGCTTGTAAATCTGAACTGAGAAAAGAGAGCATCTGGAAATGGAATAAATTCAAAACATGATAGGTGGAAAATTAATTTTATTCTACAACCAAGTTGATCATAATCAGTAGCTTTCACAAATATTACAAAGTGCCCCAATTTCAATCTGCATGTCCCAAAAATTAACATACAGAAGAATTTCTTTTTGTATTATTATTGTGGGACACCTTCTCCTTGGAGAAGGAGACATATAAGGTCACATATAATAAAAATGTATCTTTAAAATACAAAATGAGTTTGATAAGGAATAGAGAAGCCAGAAGGCAATGGTTCTAGATAAGCCTATATTTCAAATATATTTGACATAGCAGCAAATTGTCTGGATAGTTTAAAAATTGCAAGCACTAGGGAAGTATTTCATGCTGCAAATTCTTGGCCTTTTTGCTTTTTGAAATATAATTAATGACAATCCTATAGATCAGATACACATTGTTAAATTTCACAAAGAAGCTAATAGTTTCTTCATTTATGAAAATAGGTTGCTTTAAAACGCACAGTCTGAACCTCATTGTACATCCACAAGCTCTCAGGATCCTTTCTTTTCACACAACTTTAGGCATTCTTTCAATGAAATACACCAGGACTATGTCAATTAAAGAGTAATTTAAATATATACGAACACAATAGAGAGACAAAAGGAGAAAGGAATCAACTGTGAACAGAATGGAGTCTTTTCATCAATACAATATAATACATTATTTCTTACAGGATAAAATTCACTTTACCCTGAAAGCCGAAGTAATCATTGTGTGAGAGGAAATGTGTGAATGGGATGAAAAGGCAAAAATCAGACACTCCTCAAAGTAAGCTGGGATAGGGGGCTGTAGCAGAACTTCCCTGTGATGCCTGTAGCAAGTAATTCAACACGGGAATTAGGCCACCATTCATACTCTGGGATTTAGAGTTGGTTGCATTTTCCCAGGTATTATTGCCTTGCTTTTAGGCAGGTCTGCTCAGACCACCTAAGTTACTTTAATTTCTGACCTATGCTCGATACATCCTAATATATCCTTCCTGCTTTGGGTTCCCTACTACTTCATTGTGCCATGAATTAATGACCATATTACAAAGGTTTTCCATTTTTGTGAGCTATATTTCTTTTCATGTGTTTATACTAGAGGTTTGGTTTAGACTTAGCTTTGAGACTTCCCAAGCTAGTCCTTTGAAATACTTCACCTCTCTCCTTTAGCACAAATTGGCTGTGGTTATGGATTTAGGTATATTCTCTATGTACTTTCTATGAGAAGATGGCATAGGTAAATATATTAATTTACAAGCTAGATTTTGGCTTGGAGATCTGAAAGTGAGGAAAGTCTAATTTTCTACTGTATCATTTTAACAGGGTCTTCTCAAATAAATGGAACTATCAGTTACAATTATTCAGCCAAATGGAGAGTCCTCATACTTTACTTCTCCAGTCACATTAAAAGAATGTAAGATACGAACGATCATGAAATTTGGTCCATTAAGATTAAGCATTCCTGTGACAGCGGTAGAGAAGGAATATAATTAATCACTGAACTAATATTGTAGGTAATAGATGAAGATTCAGTCCTCTGCCAAATACTGAAAGTTTATCCACTCACACTTATTTGCTCCTTTTTTCTCCTTCTCTCTCTCCTTTTATTTCTTAAATGTGAAAGAATGTGATTGTGAAAAAATCAATAGTACACAGTGAGGAGATATTGTCTACACAATGCAACTCAATGTTTCCCTGCAAAGTCCTGTTGATCCTTAGAGTGTTTATTATATATCTGATTCTGTGGATGTGTAATCCTCACGATTACATTTAAAAGTAAAGTGACAGTCACTTTCCAATAATGTCACAGAAAACTTTTGAGAAATGTTTGGATGTACCTGTGATCAAAAACAATAGATGTTTGGAGTTTTAGGAACAGTAAAAGGCTGGAGCTCTCTTTTGATAATTTTTTTTTTAATTGATCCAGAGGATTTTTTTCCCTATATTCAAAGCTAGACATGATAAAAACAGGCTTTTGACTTGTTTGAATTACCCTCTGTCACAACTATAATTAACACATTCTGAATTGCAAAACTGTAGACAAAGACTGGACATTTACTGGATTGAGTAAATGTTTGAGCCATCCCTGCATGTTTACCGGAATTCTTTCGGTACAAAAGAGAACCATTACAAACTCATAGTTTCTAAGGAAGACTAATATTGAATGAATGGACGCTTTGCTTTTGGGTTGGTTTCTAGGGTTTCCTTTTTGTTGCTTAGTTTGTTTGTTTGTTTTTGCTTTTGTTAATATTCCTTCACCTGTCAAACCATAGAAATACTAATGGAACTCAAAGTGCTCTGGACTGATTTTAAAAGAATATGGCATCAAGGAGGGAGACGGGAGAAGCAGAGTAAGAACATAATGGTGGGGATAGAACTCAGAGCTTAACCCTAGCTGGAACACTAAGTTGCATATATTCCCTGGGGAGACATCTCTTTATTAAACAACCAAAGAGATCATAAGCTAAACTGTGGCTCTGCCATGAGCCCATCTCATATGTCTTACCCACAAGCATCCCAAGAAGCACCTTGATTCAGTGGGTTCAGGAGCGCTGCTGAAGCTTCCAGCCATGAGGTAACAGGGCAGAACTCCAGTCATTTCCCTGCCTGGCTATCTCCAAAATCCTTCTGTTTGGGAAGGACATTCCTTGTCTTCTAACATGCCATAATTGGATCTGTCTTCCTAAACATAAGATCTAATACTTAGATTTGTAGGTTTGCTTGCGTGCTTGCCTGCCGTTGGTAGGTTTGGTCAAGTATACAAGATAAGTTGTTTCTACAAAATATGTACAGAAAATAATGTAATCTCCATGACTTGTTTTATTAAAATGCTAACTGATCTATTGAACTAAGGAGAGTGGTCAAAATTTGACCGTAAACATTCAGGAGGTTAGTTTTTATTGAGAAGGGTAGTTCAAAGAGGAAAGCTGTGGGAATTCAACACAGGAAATTTTCTTAGCCAATATCCTTCTATGGACTTTTTCATTACCTTTATATAGGAAAGAATGCAGCATCCAAAAGACATTTGGCAGTCTAATTTAGAGCTGCAAATGCTGTTATTACGAGACTAGTTTTCTTCACCCGCAAATGATGAACTACACAGACTGCATCTACCTCAGAAAATCACAGAGCATGCAAATAACATGAGAGAATAGCATTTAAGTCAGAATTGTATTTACTTTGATTAATCATGCTGTAACTTTTTAGTCATAAATTACCAACAAACACAGCAAAAGAATATTGCTGTTATATTAGAATCTAAACTATCTGAATCAGCAAAAAAATTAATTACCATTGTTTCTATTTAACACAAAAATTACTTGCTTCCAGCTGGATTATATAAAAATGTTTCTTTGACATTAGCTTGTGTTTATTAATGTTCATTAGGATGTTTCTTTCCTTTTAATGAAAGATCAACATAAGATTCATACTGAAAGAAAGAAAAAATGTTAACTCTAGTGCTTACAATTTCTTTCATTAATTGTAGATAAATGCAGAATATTTCTGGCCTGTGCTCTGTATATTTTATGCATTATTTAGGCATTATTTAGGGGACAAGCCCCAGGGATTACTGCAAGAAAATTGGAATAATCCCACTGAGCATTACCAGCATTACAAAAGTAGTTTCACTGATCTGATACACAGAAAAAAAATCTACATTTGATATGTAACTCTAAATATGTAATCATAACAAGCAATAGCATTTGACACTGTGCTAACAGATGTGAATATTGAATAATGACTATCATACACTCCATAAGCATCATGAACATGCAATTTCTCTTCATATATTATGCATTACTCAAGTTTTAACAGCTTAGCATAGTTGTACCAGAAACATGAGTCACAAGAAAAGGAAGAAGTAAAGGAAACAACTGTCAGAAAGAGTTATGTAGTTAAATTTCTAACTGGAGAGTAATTTAATAATGACAGTAAAATTTGAGCAATTCCTTCTTTTTGAAATGTCAGTTCCTTTTGCACAGGAATGCAGGAAAAGCTAAATGAATAATGAAAAGGATCCAAGTTAATTTGTAAATTTTTGGATAGCTATGGCGTGATTTTTTTAAAAAACAAATGGAATACTTAGAAGAGGGTAAGAGAGAATGTGCTGCCATGTAGTGAGTGGGTACTGAGCATTTTTCTCTGCACAAGACACTTAGGGATGGGGGGAAATACATGTTTGGAAGCCAAACACCGGGAGGGAAAACAAACAAACAAACTAAAAAACACTTTGTAGCAGCACAGTGTTGATCATAACGGATCTAGTGTATAGCAGGCCTTGAAGTCCTCATCGTCAGCAGGGTAAACCAAAATATTTTCTTACTTCTGGGGACAATGGTTCTGAATATGACCTTTTTTTTTTTTTTAAACTATGTTTTACATTGAGTTATCTATAGTCGTTGTTGCAAAATTGTGAATTTTAAGCACATTTAGATGTGAGGGAAAATCTCCAGACAGTAAACTTATACAAAAGCAACTTCAGCACTGTAACTGCAAACCAAAGTTTGTTTAACCCTTCACAAATTCCCTAGCTACCTGTCATACTGTCCTTTTTGGAACGAAAGATATCTGAAGGTGATTGGAGTACCAGGTGGTGTGTTTGGTGAGAGCTCCGAAGCTTCCAGGAATAGTTTTTTCTACAGTTCCCTAAATTCAAGCCTTACTAAAAATTCAACTATTCCAATGGTTGTAACAATTGTTTCCTGTAGCTATTCTTGTATTCTTACATAAATTCTTGGATACAACAACTGTACAAGGGCTCCCAGGCTTTCACAGTGAACAACCATCTTCTGAGAACACTATTGTTGTCAAAAGAAAGCATAACATCTGCTCTTATATTTTGCTTTAAAAAGCAATTTTTCACTCAAAAAGAATTTTTACAGACTTTATCATTCTTCTTTTTTTTCAGATATAATAAAAAGTATAAATTTATATGTAAATTTAAATCTAAATTTAAAAAAAAAAACACTGTTGTTTAAATACAGCTATCATATTGTTTATGTGAAGAACTTTCCAGCCTTGACTTTCTGATGCAGACTTTTCCTTGGGCACTTAAAAATATATATTTGACTATTTTGGTTGTTTTAATTTTACTATGAAAATTAAAATTTCTAGCTAATTTCTAAGCTTGGGGGAATGATTTAATTCCTAGATTTGAAAACAAAGTAAATATAATTTTCTATATACCGTAGTATGTGTGAAAAATTGTTCTAATTTCCTGGATTTAAATTATAGGCATCTATACTTGTATCAGACCCTTTTAACAGAAAGATAAACACCAGTTGCTTCAGTAATGCACCTAAAAATCTCATGAAATAGAAATATGAGTAACCTTTCCTTTTTGGCATCATCAGGATCTCACCTCCTGACAAAATTCTTTGAAAAGCTGATCAGTCTAACCAGCCTTGTGTTTTACAAGTAAACTTCAGTTTATTATTTCTAATATTGTAGGCTGCTATCTGCTAAAGAAAGTATGGCATTTAGGAATGCTTGACTAGATGGGATCTCCGAGATCCTAGATGAGATTTCCAATCCTTCTCGGTCACAGCCCCCATGGCATGTTTGTCAGTTTCGCCTCTTGTCTGCAGCATCAAGTCCTTATGCCCCTTTGTACCACCAACCAGGGTTGTGTAAAGAACGTATGTCTCATAATTATAAACATAAGCTCAAAAATCTAATGAACCATTAGAAAGGAGCTAGAGACGCGAGGAGCGTTACCGGTATCCTAAGTCCATGCTTTAGCAGGAATCTTGCAATAAGTCTACCAGATCAGTCAAGTGGTTAATCTCCCATGTTACAGAAGTGCACACAGGAAAAAAAAAAAGCAGTGTCAATGAAACGATAGTCCCCGTCTGTATGATGAGGAAAAAGTCCCTCTCCTAACTGCAAACCTGGGTAGCAGTTTAACTGTGGGCATATTACAGTACACAAACAGGAAAACTGACATATTTTAAAGTCACTTACAATCAACTCCTGTCTGTGCAACCCTCAATACTTCACAGGAAGGTAAATTCTGAATTCCTCCATGCCCTCCTCTGCCCTTATGCCCTTTTCTGCCTTTATACACACAAGAGTCAAACTAAGTGTAAGCAGGAACCCTAAAGTACAGAACCCCTAGCGTATGGATAAACATTTTTTTTTTCCTTTGAAGGGACAAAAAATGTTAGAAGATTTTTAGTAAATCTATATAGAAACCGGTGTCTAGTCCTAGTTAGACTAGATCCATTAAAGAACTTAAGCCCATGCAGTGATACTTCAGCAAGGTTTAGATATATGAATCAAGAATTCATGAAGGACTCATGTCTTTCATCTTCCAGCCAACCTCAGAAACATATAAACACTGCAGTGACCCTAGTTTCTGACCTCAAAGGTTCCCAGGTACCTAATTCCTCCTCTCTATATACTTTCTGGTGTTTAGCTTGTAATTCACCCTAAGCTCCATCAAAAGTCATAAAGAAGACATTTTCCTGGCCCTCTTCTATTGACAGTGTGATCTGATAAAAATATTCTGAGAATACCTCAACATGGGGAATCCAAAAATAGAGCAGTCTCTTTAAAAATATTATGATTTCTCTTTCCACTCAGTAGTTTAGCTTTAGAACATTTGTGTAAAGTGTAAAAGACATGTTTTCAATGTCTTTCTATGTTTGAAGAGGTTCAAAAAAATGGGAACACTTTTTCAATATGTCCATCTGTAAAACCTAGCATAATTTCAACAGTGACCATGACTGAAATTTATAGATTTGGGAGATGCAGGTTGAGTCTTTTCATAAATCATAAAGAATTTGAGTCTTGAAAAGGAAGAAGAGTTTAAGCAACATTCTTTCCTTTGTCTTTTTTACTCACTGTTTTTAGCGTTTCTCCATTTAGTTCAAAATCACAGTTTTAAACATCTAATTTTATGCAGCATTATACAGGCATCAAAAATGCGTAACTTGTTGTTGACTAGACAGTTTGACACACTGTGACATTAAGAAAGGACCTTAGAAATGCATGGGGATTTGACATTAACCTTTCAGGGTGGTTATGAACGAGCTCAAAAGCTAATTTTATGAACCAGTGTTAACACGGAAGTATGATTTACTTCTACTGAATTTTCCAAATCTCAGAATCATTAATGCTTCTAGGGTACCTGAGTATAATCTGAGATCATTGATAGAAAAACAGTGTTAACAATTTACAATACAGGGAATGTGAGGCAATAAATTCTAAAATAAGATGCAAAGATAATGTGTTAAATTGGACACAATAAATGGTTTCATCACAAAGAATGGAAGATACAGAAAAAAAAAAAAGTGTAGAATGAGAGGACTGGAAGAGGAAAGCAGAGTGAAAAGTTAAAAACAATAATAAAAAGAAACAAACAAAAAAATACCTCCAGAGTAAAAGTTGATTGTACATGTGACCTTGAAATTTGACTGAATTATTATGTAAATTCTATCACAAAAACAAAACTTTTTTCCCCAGAATGCAATATCCAGTTCAAAAAGTATTACTGTCACTCAGAAAGGTATTAATGAGCTTTTCCTCTCCCAAGATAGTTTCATCACTTATGATATTGAAATCTTACACTAAGCAAGAGTTTAAGTGAAACTCTTTCTTATCACAGCTTAGTGGATATTTGCCTAAAATAAGCAGGAGAGAGCCCTTTTTGATTTGTATAAAGCAGGTTGATGCAAATTCTAAGTAATATCTACTGTAGTCTTTTTCCTCCATGTTGGTCAGTGGAAGGATGCGGTGCTGTTTGGTTTTCTTAGCAAATCCTACACACCTGAGATCCAGAACTTTCATAGACAAAACCTCTGTTCTATTAGCTATAGGTCCTATTGATAATTGTTAGATGTGCAAGCATGCACAAAAGATATCCAACACTGCTGTAGCAGATTAGTGTCAGTAGCAAGGTTTTATTTTCATACAGAATTTTACATGCTTCTATCTTACTCTGATGTCTTTACATTCTCTAGAACCTTTCTTTTTATTAAAAGAAGGGAAGAAGGGAGAGGGAAAAAAACATTCTCTCTTATCATTGTCTTCTAGATCATCTCAGAACTGCACGTTGCATTAGTAAGTTTGGCTCAAAATCAATTTTTAAAAGCTGAAGCTCTATCTGAGCTACGTGTCATGCACCATTTGTATAGCATTTATGTAACACTTACAAGGCTAGTACCATTACACCTTTGAATAAAATCCCATTTCGTACTGACATCTTTCTCCTCAATAGACAATAGAAGATGGGAAAATGCCCTCCTGCACTTGTAATGTTGTAAGCTTAATTAGTTTCTGCCTAGTCTCATCTTGAGTAATCAGTAGGACCACCAATATTCAGGAACCCTATAGTTTTGTTTTTCCTTCTGTTTTATTTGTCTCTTGACATTGGCCCATGAAACATGCCCTACTTGCTGCACCCTTTACAGCAGCTTTAGGGGTAAGAATGCTTTTTCTCTCCTGCATGGCTGCTTTAGAGTCTACCAACAAATCAAACTTGTGAGTTTTACCCCATTTCAGATAAGAGGATTGAATTTATTAGTTCTGGCAGATGTGTACCTTGTTGAGCTGTCTTCTATAAAGGATACCACTCCAACTATGTGTAGCTTTGGAAGCATATTGCAGTGGGTTCAGATCCTGTTCCTGGGCAATAGTTTATTTTTCCAATAGGCTACTATTGCAAAAGAAAGTTTTTGTTCTGGATTTTTATGAAGATGAGGTGATGAGCAGAACAGACCAAGGCAATTCTGGGCCTGCACAGAGGAAGAGCAATACAGATCTTTACAGTCAAAGAGTGAAGTTCCTAAGCAATCTAGTCAGCAACTAAAGAGATGAGTGAGGAGGCTGAATCATTACTTTGCATTAGGTATCTCACTAATGTCCATATGCTCTTTGAGATATCTAATTCTTTAATTCAATCTAGTCCTTAGTGCCCTCCTGTAGAGAGGAAGTCTGCTACTCGGTAGTACAACACTGAGGCTTTATTTTTAATGACAAAGTGCAACTTCTGACTCTAAGTAAAATTGTGCTGCATTTCACTATTACAGGTGGCTTCTTGAAAATCCATGGTCTCTGATTAAATATTTCTGAGATACTCTGGAATATAGGGTGACAGATATGCCATCACCTTTGGGAAATTTGTGTAATTTTGTATCTAGGGGCCAGAGAGGTTTCTTACTGTCAAATGATACTAGGTTGCTGTGACCAACTGAATCAGGTCCTAAACATTAAAAAATATTTCTGAACTCTTTTATCTTATGTAAAATAATTACTTTCAGCTCTTTTGATTCAAAAATTAATTTAGAATAAGTCTTTGCTTTAAGGAGTAAGGTAGTTCATGATGATTTATTTTGTTGTTTAGTGTTATATGTTATTTAATCTCTGAATTTTCTTGTGAATAACTTACTCTCTTTACAATATATGACACTGATTTTCTTCTTAGTCTTAAATATCATAACCTTGGGTCAATGTGAGAAAACTGCTCAGCCTTGAAGCTATCACTTACAGTTTCTGACTGATAAATTAGAAAAAATAATAAACTCGCAATGTTTTAAATAATTATGTGCTCGTGTTGAAGACAGTGTGATTAAAGAAGACACTTTTGTTCAGGTTTCTTTACTGCATGAAGATGCCTCCATTTGATTTCTGAAGTGCCTCCACTTCTTCTGCGACTGCAGGGAGAGAAGAGTTCTCTGCAGTGAACCTCTGTCAGCCTGTCTGAAAGACATTGATGCTCACATGTAGCACTATCTGTTTCAGAAAGCATATGAGGATAAGCCTAACAATAAAGGAGTTTCAGTAGCATTTTGTCAGGGGCAAATTTATTCAAACCATTATTAGCCAAAGCTGCTGCCTGACATTCATTTGATTGGTGTGGAATATGACAAAGCGAAAATTAAGAGAGAGAGCAGTAAGCATAGTTTCCTGTGATTATGTGCTTTTACACTTATCAATAGAGATCCTGTGGTGTATACAGAATAGAAAATACATAGAGAAGTGTACTAATATACAGAAAAGTGTAGAAATATATAGAAAGTGTAAATACATAGAGAAGTGTACTAATATACAGAAAAGTGTAGAAATATATAGAAAGTGTATATAGAATAGAAAATACTTCGAGACAGAAGCCCCCCTGAGTGGAATTCAGCCACTGACTGAAGAGAAAAAGCTTCTGTGTAGTGTAAGCCTGCATAAACACCATCTTTCCAAAATGATGACAAGTGCTTAACTAAAATTACATGCATTTCTAATGCATTTTTTATCTACCATAAACCCTGGTGCAAGGTATTTTATTTTTTATTTATTGTAGATCTTGGAAGGAACTTTTCTCCTTTCTATACTGTGATAACTTCAAAGTTATCCCCAGCGCCTTGCTGATATCAATTCCGACCCAACAGCAGCCTGCTGAATTGCATGAGGCCCTGCAAAGTAGCTTTTATGTTATAAGGTACAACCACCATAATCTCTTAAGCTATCTGATAAAATTTTAATCTCTCTGCCCTTCTTTTTTATAAGTCTGCCCAGGAAAGATGCCTTGACAGCATCTTCTTTTACTTACTCTTCCTGAATCCCTATCTCTGCCATGTTTAATCACTTATCTTCTTCCTCCAGTTTTCCTCACCCTCCCTCTGCTCTTGAATTTTTCTCTTCATTCAACTACTGTGGCTCAAGTCCAACTTTGCTTTATCCTAATAATTGTACAGACTATATTCTGTTATCTAAATACACTCTTTGTCTCCTAAAATGCTCTTGTCCTTTATCACTAGATTCTCTCAATGTCATCACTGCTTGCGCTTTTCCTGTCTTGATTATTCGATCATTCATGACAGAAAGGATGAGCTGCATTTTATTAGATTTACTCTGTGGGCCATGTTGTTGCTAGGCGATACCCCCTAGCCATTTCTATAAATACTTAATAATCTTAAGATTAAATTTCCTTGTTACTTTTCATTTAAGTAGTGTAAGGCACCTGGACTTGGATGATTTAAAGTGCATTATAAAACTATTTGGATTAAGGTAGAATTCTGATTGGCTGCTAGAGTAATGTTAAGGGATGGATTAATTTTATAAAGTATACAGTTCAGCACTAACGTTCAGTATTTCAAACTGCTAACATCAGTTGGATGCATCTTTTGCTCAGAAAAGAGCAGTTACAGAAGAATAAGGCACAACAAAGTAGGCTGTTTAGTAAGCATGCGATAGCACTTCAGAAAGATTAAAAATATGAGGCCTTGCTGGGTGGTGTGATTGTCCTCTCTTAACCATGCTCCTTATCTCACCTGACCACTTACTATTCATCCAACTAAAATTAACTTAATGATGCTAATAAATCGGTGCATGCTCTCGCACCATGTTCCTGTGTGAAATGCATATTATGAGTGTAGCAAGATCCATTCTTGTTATATTCCATAGATGTTATGAAATTGTCTGCATAAAGTCATGGTCATTTTTAGTCTCTGGATTGTTCTGTAATTAGGAAGAAAATGAATCTAGTTCAAATCAAGACCATTACCAGGAACTGGAATCAGAATGGAAAATTACATGTGCCTATCTAAGCCAAGTTAAAAAGTGAATGAATAATGATTTTTCTGTCACTTCAGTATTTGTAGGTCACCACTCTAAACTTCAACCAATCAATAGTGAAGGCTATATCCATTTTATAATATCTTTTACTCTCGGCTCATTTAATCCTCTGTAATTAACAGTTTTATCTGTTGCTTTGATATAATTGATTTCTGGAATAAAGCTTAACACTACAGAAGTATTTCATATTTTTTATCTTTATATCAGCTGTTAAGCTATATGATCAGATTTTCACAGGATACCTCTTCAGGGTGTTCCTTCTCATTTTTGTTGTCGTCAGGAACTCCTCAGCCTTTTCTTTCCTGAACTGTTTTATGTCTGTCTGTCTTGCTCCTTTCTGATTACTTACTTTCTCTTTAGGTCAGAAAATGTGTCTTGTCTATTTACATAGAAAGCAGAGTATAAATATATAATGTGAGGTAAACAATGCTTTCTAGCATCAGAAAAGTTGGTATTTTTAAGTCAGAAAGTATTTAGGAGATGAAACTTTGTAGAAACTTCTCTCATGTTTTCCAGACTGTTTTCCACTAAACAGAAGTCACAGTGTTGTCTGGAACTGCCACAGCTACCAAATATAACAGATTAAGTCTCCTATCTCTCACTGTCTGGTTCACGGGTAATTGGAGAGAGATTTGTGGGGCAACTATTTCCAAAGCAGGCAGTCATAGTCTTGGACTATAACTTACACAATCCATCACGAGAAATGCTTCATCTATTTGTTTCATCTATTTTGGCTTTAATTGGGGCAGCTTAACTGCTACCACCTGTTTTGTTTTGTTTTTGTCCTGCAGAAATATCATGGACAGGAGGATGAGACTTAAAGAGATTTCATACTGAAAATTTGGTTCTAAAATAAGCTTTGAAATATTTGAATCCAAGACTTGCAACTGTCATAGTGTAGGTTTTGTGAAGTAGTTAGTCTGAAAAGACTAATACTCCTTTTCTGATTGTTCTGACCTTCTTAAATGAAAATCTCTACCCAAACTTTCACTCCTTCTACCAAAATATGATTTGCCTGTAGCTGAAGTCACTATCTGATTTAGGATATATTAGATAGTTCATTTCTAAAATAACTGTGAGGGGGTTGTATTTCACATTGCCTTAAATTATGTACTTAGGAAGAAATAGAAGTAAAGAATGTTTAGATTAAAGATGTAAATTGTTCCGTGTAGAAATCGCAGACATGCCTGTTGCTTCAGTCTGATATCTGACTCTGACTGCAAAAGATATGGGTCTAGGAATAAAAGCTGGTTTCATATATCTAGTGTGAAGCACATAAAAAGGCAGAAGCATAGCTAGATCATTCATCTTGGAATCTTTCTGTAAATTCCAATTCCTAATAATTTGATTTTTGTGAAATTCTAGATAACATGTTCAAATTACAAGTGCTTGTCAGAACACGATTCTCAGAGTAAATTTTTAGAAAAAAATGAAAGTTGTCTTTAATCTATTTTTCTCATACCGTAATTGTTATAAGCAGGCATTCAGGGTCATTTCCATCAGGGAAAGCAACTCTGAGGATGTTTTTCTTCTGAAGACAAGTATATAATTAGATTGCTTTCAGTGGGGCTTCTTGTGTGTGTTTTTGCAGGAGAGCTGAGTCAACTCTCTCTAGGTTCCATTATGTGGAAACAGAACTCTTTTCTGTGTGGTTTAACCTTTCTGTCAGCTTAGTTCTAACCATTTATCCTCTTTTATACATTCTGAAATATCTTTCAGTTCCTTTTTTTTTTTTTTTTACTTTTTTTTTTTTATTTTCTCTTACTTCCCCTCCTCTTCTCCCACTCATATGAATTCAAGTCTTTTTTTTTTGCCACAAGTTCAACACCTACCTATTAACCCTTATCTTTATGGATCATGAAATTGTATGTTTTGCTATCTCATAACAGCTTTGTCAAATCATTGTGTCTCCTCAAAATCCATGTTTACTGACTGCAGTTTCTCAAAATCATTATGAATTTTCTTATTAGCTCCAATTAATTACCCATTTCCAAACTCATTAGATAAATTATTCTAAAATATTTTGTTTTCTTATACTGTTACTTTTGAATTTTATTTAAGTTTTATTTTTTTAAAAAAAGTCTTTAATTTTGATTTACATTTTTTTTGCAGTTTTCCTAATTTATAAACTTTTCAAAGAATACAAAATAAAATAAATTTTCATAAAACCCATTTGACCAACTTTTACAAGGAAGTTTGGAGAGTATCTTCTTTTGTTTCTGTTAATTGTTCTTGATCTTATTGTTAGAGATTTGTCATTGTTTTTAATGACGAAAAGATCAAACATGTTTTGCTGAGCTCTGTGTTCTCACTTCAGTTACATCCTTGTTTCATAACTCTCTCAGCATAAAGGAACCGTAAAATAAACACATTTTAAGACCTATTATCTTCCTAGAGTAATGTAAAGTAGCCTTTTAGTCTAAATGATAAATGAACCTCATGTCTGTTATTTCTCCCAGGCCTCTCACTTCATGAATATCTATTTTTTCCCTCCTACTTTGTCTTCTGTTCTTGCATAGTACACTTAAGGGCTGTTGAAATTTTACTGAACTATCCAATTTACAGAATACATTATTAAAAATATCATTTGAATAGTATTTATCTTACTACAATATGTCCAGAGAAGAGCTGAAATCCCTGAGCAATACATATTGCAAACATTTAAGGGACCATAGTGAATACTGTGAATGACACCAGCATGAAGCCATAGAGACAAAATCAAATCTGGCCAGTTTTAGGGGGCTGCACTGAGGCACGAAGGTAGCACAGAAACTGTGTGTATATCAGTATTCTCATAGCAACAACGCTATGAACTAAACATGCAATAACAAAAATACCAAAGACAATGGAGAAGAAAAAAAAAATATAGGAGGGAGAGAAAACTGATTAATTAAGTGAATTTAATGGGAATTTTTCCCTGGGGTTACCTGCCCCCAAGTTAATAAACATAAAATGCTGTAAGATGTATTTTGATATATCATAATGTAGTGAACCCAAATATACGCATGTAAGCATGAAGTATGTAGGATGAAGAAAAAAATCCCCAAAATGCAGAAGAGAAGTGAAAATACGGCATAAGAACAAAATATCTCCATATTTCTATTCTGGTTTATTAAAGAAGACTGAGAAGTTACTTGATTGTGGTGGTACTTCTGTGAGGGCAAAATAACAACTGTTAAGGGACTCTTAATCTAAGAGATTAACACAGTAAATGTAAAAGCCAAGAACATTCAAATAGGAAATCTGGCAGAGTTCTTTAACACTGACAGCATTTTATCTTTGGAAGAATTTACAAAGGGAAGTACTGAATTTTCTGTCTCTTGAAGTTTGTGTATATTTGAATATCATGTAGCCTGTAGCTTAACACAATGTATTAGTCTCAGTACAGTGTGACTGGTAACATTCAGGGCCTCATCATAACTTAAAGGTCAGACAAGATGATCTAGACATCATAGATATATGTGTGTAGTCAGAAAAGAGCTTAAAATAATTACCCCATAGTAATAATGTAGTTATATATACATACATATAGATAGATATAAAAGCAAATAAATGAACAAATCTGTACAAAGTAGTAGAAAATAAGCCAAGCAGATGGGCTAAGGCAAAAATACTATNTATATACATTTTTTTTCCATTCTGTAGTGCTTGATGTTTCCTGTCAGGGATTAGAATCCTATTGTACTACATTCTGCAAAAAGAAATAACACAAGGACAGAGCCTGTCCCAGATGGCTCATAATCTAAACCACTGACAAAACACAACCACCAAACAAACAGGGTCTGCAGGGGAAGATAAGGTTATAGTGCAGGCAAGCATGTGTGCTTAAATTAGACATGACAGTGGCTCAGCAGTCATATGTGGTCACTGACATAATCAATGGCAATAGATAGCAATTATTTAGGGGTATATTTTGTTGCATATTTTCCCTTATGTTTACGATAAAGAAAAAATAATTTTGTCTATATCTCATGGCAAATAAAACTAAAATGTCATTGTCTTTTTTCTGTTTATCATTCAGACTTACCAATGTAAATTAAAATGATCAAAACAAAGAGTGACCTTGATTGCCGCCAATATTTCCACCTGCTGTTGCCCTAGTGTTGCAGATAGTGAAATTTACTGATTGGCAACAGTTCTCTACAGTGACTGACCCTATTTGCTGTTACAAACCCCCGATTTTGATGCCCCAATTCAAAAACTAACCTTTGCATTTGTTATTCATATTCTCACTACAGATATGATCGTGTCTGCTTCAAAGCCATTTCTCCATTATGTCAAAATACTTTACCTTAAATATGCAATATAATTTAATGACAATGTGAGATGCTTTTGGTGAGGTCAAACTTTCACCAAGGGATATAAAATATCATAGACAAACCTTCAGGCCAACCTTTTCATTATATAGTTCTAAAGACAACAACTAATTTGAGCAGATTTATAGTTGTTAAGCAGAATGAAGCACCCTTCATTCTGCTTAACAACTATAAATCTGCTCAAATTAGTTGTATAAGAAGGTATAAAGCTGTAACAATTAATATAATAATGTTCATTAATGGCTTGAGAATGAATGCTTTTATCTCCGTAATACTGTGAGCTGACAAACCTTCTGGCATTTTGCCTCAGGGTTTATTTTGCAAAGACTATTATGCCCATAAACAAAAAGGAAGCATTCTTAGCTGATTGCCAAATAAGTGATATGCTTAAAGAGAAATTACAGAGAGAAAAGAAAAAAAACACTACCAACAAAAACAAAAACAGAAATCTAAACATCTCAGCATTTATCTGCTTCATTAACTGTTATACCTGCTAGACAGGTAATTGTTTTCATCAAAAGTTTTACTAATAAGCAATAATAAAAGTTGTTTGGTGTCCCCACAGTTCAAGGTATGAAATCAGTGTAAAGATGAAAAGTAAGTTTATTCATTTGTGAGGAGCCCTGGAGTTAGGTGTTTAAAAGCTGTAGAAAGTAGACCATCTCTTTCTTACCCCTATTGTCCTCATTTTAATTAAAATATACCCAAATACATCCATGGACTATGTAGAAAAACTGTGAAACTACAACGAATTCACAAGGCACAGTGAATTATGAAACCATATACAGCCAGTGTTTTTGCTAGTAGAAGTTCTGATGGGTATAGCAGTGATTTAGATATACATTTTTATTTTAAATAATAGTAATATTTGAAATGCCTTGCAGTTATTTCCGATATCTCTGAAACTGATGTACTGTTTCTGACAAATGGTGAGTATTTTAATACATAAGATATCATGAAAACCATTTAAAGGCAGGATTAAAATGTTATATTCTCTTAACAATCACATTCCATTGTATAACAGAAAAAAATACTGTCATATTTTTTCCCAGATGTATTCTACATGCTAATCATCAAGTATCACAAATTACTGTTATATTTAATACTACATTTAGTAAAAACTCCATGCTTTGTTATTAAAATATTTATCACTGTTTTAGAGCCTGCAGCACTGGTATTTATATTTTCAGATTTGATTAAAATACTCTGTTTCATCATACTAAATATGTAGGAAATTATCACAAATCTATTGCTTCTTTATTCTTCTACACACAAGATCACCTTACTCTCTTACTGGTTTCATGTTAGAAGAAAATTAAGGCATTAAGGCCAAAGAGCTCTTTAGATTCATGTTTCTTCTCTGTGTAAAAAGAACATGGATGATAACATCAAATAGTAAGTCATGTATATGAATCTTTAACTGAATCCTCTTAAGAGGTGTTATTTCTAGGATTGCCAAGCGGGCTAAATTTTACTGGAAGGCTTTTTGAATTAGGTGGTAAAACTTCTCATTTTAATTCTCAGAATGCCTGAAACTCTGGGGAGATATTTTTTCATCATACAAAATAGCATTTTAATAAAAGCTATGTTACATTATCTCTTTAGAAACCTAGAAAAGCAGGTGTATATTTAAACAAGCTCATTCTTAATCCTTGTAGTTGAGTTGGAAAGGGAGTTCAGCCTGCTTTTGGTTTGCTTTTCCCCATCTCTTTGCAGGGAGGAATAGCAGTGTGAAATAGGGGATTTACCTTTTTTCCATAGCACAGGTATTTTCACATCCACTTAGAGATTAGCCAAACAATCAAAAGCCCAAGAAAGCAGTGAGGAGCTGTGGAGGAAATGTTCATCCCCTTTGGAAGCCAGTACGGCCTCTCTCTCTCCCCCCAGTCCTCCAGCCCCTTTGGAGAACTTGCATTCTAGGTCACTTCCTCAGCATGGAAAAGTACTGTAAAATGTGATAATGATTCAGAGAATATGAAGGCTACTATTGAAGTTACTGCAGAACAATAGGTTTAAACATGACCCTGTTTTTGAAAAGTTTTTGTATTTGTCATGAATTGAAAATATGTTATCTTTTGCTGACTTTAATTTAAAATAATACCGATTGATATGCATGTCTTATTCATTTAAGTGATGTCATAAATATCTCTAGGACAATCTGAATGGATAAAGTAAGCTAGATTTGTTCCCAATTTATTTTCTTCTCTGACTTATTTTAATGCAAACATCCTTGAAGACTTTGTATAAGTACTTCAAAAATTTAAACAAAAGCTCAAGAGACGATGTTTAATTTTCAGTTCACTGAACTAGAGAATAGTTTCTGTTCATCTCTCAAAGCTATTTCAGCTTTGTCATTGCTTCCACTTACAAGAGAAACAAGAAAGACTCAAAGACTGAAATAAGAATAAATAAGCAAAAATCTTCATAAAATAAAGCTTTCAGGAAGTACTAATTCAATAGTTTTTTTATGTTCTAGAGAGTTTTGCGACACAGATAACTGGAACTTTAGTATCAAGATCTGAGATCTTTCTGTGTATCTTTCAGCATGTTTCATCACTTTTAAACAATAATAATCAGATAATCCTTTTTCAGTCCAAAACTCTTCTGTTTAAGAATCAACCAAAATAACACTTATGTTGCTGAACATCATAAATTTAAATCAGACCTCAACTACACTATTTCCAAGCCCACATAAATTAATGATGTATGTAAGGACGCTGTTAAGTAAGCTGTAGGTTTGTTGACTACTTCTGTGTACACTTTATAACAGGAATACAAACAGATATATTTTCCTTAGAGAATAAGGTCTTTTTGAAATCCCTTTTTTAGTGACCTGAAGACTGCACAAATCCTGAAGGATGTTTTCATGAAAATTACATTAAAGAGGAGCTTATGTTTCAAGAAAATTATACTTTGACCACAAATTACCAAACGGCTGCAGTTATATTTGACTAAATCAAATTTGAAGCTTCTTACTTTCCCTAAATGAGAAATCCTTGGCAGCACTATTTGTGCAAGAAAAAAAAAAAAAAAATCACTCATTGAATTACTACAAAAGTTTTAAAAGACTCTTCTTTTTATATTTGCTCTATATGTGGTAAATGAGCATTAGTTTGAAGTAACCAGTCAGGACTTCATTGTAATGATGCCATATTCACTCACATAGGTTCATATGTACTTATATGCACACACATATATATTTTCCTGATATACTTGCACATATAGTGTCTTCTTGTCCCAGTGCATATATGTGCTTGCCTTTTCTCTTAGCTTAAGCTTAGTTTTCCAAGCTTGGTATCATTTAATTACGGTATACCCATTATTTTTTCCCATTGAGGTACACAAGATGTTTAAATTAAATCACTCTTGATAACAAAGGATTGAGATAATTTTTCAAATTGGCAGGTAACTACTGAAGGCACATGATTCTCTATTTTGGAAGCTCTATGTACAAACATTCACTCTGAGGAAGGGAACAAACGCTGAAGCGGGAAATTTTGCCAATGGGTCAAAAAGTTCAGATGATAAAGAATATTGGCTGAAAAAAGTTGCATAAGGTTTTGTGATAGGAGTGGCTGTTCAATAAATCATCAAGTGAAATAATCTCAGTAAACTGAAAACTATGCACATCGGCAAAAATATATCTGCTACACATACACAGTGAAGTAAATTATGTGATGCTATTCAGTAAAGAGACTTTACGTTACTATGAACAACTATACAAACTCACATTCATGTCAATGGGCATGAAAAGGAGAGGTAGAATGTACAGTGCTATTAGCAAAGGAATACGGAAAACCCACAATATTTAATTATGCGATTGTATAAATCCCTGGTGCCTCTACATCTTGAGTGCTTCATGCTGTTCTAATCATCCTATCTCAGAAAGGTACAGCCAGAGAAAGTACAAAGAAGAATGACAAGGATGATCAAAGACATGGAACAGTTCTCATATGAAGAAAGACTTAATAAACCAGGACTCTTCAGCCTGGGAAACACAGCAGGGAATAGATATGGTAGAGTGCACAGTATGCACAGATATGCACAGTGCTGTGAAGGGCATGAAAATGATTAGGGAGCAATTCTTCACTCTTGCTCAGAGTCCAGGAAATAGGGGAGCCCAATGAAATTATCAGGCAAAAGGAAGTGCCTTTCCACGCAGAATGTAATTGAATTGTGTATCTCATTACTTTAAAGTACTGTAGAGACCAAAATTATAAAAAGGTTCAATATGTGATTAAGTAATTTAGTGAAAAGTCTATAAAGCTCCTTTAAACACAAGGAATGCAACCTCTCCCTCAGGAAGGATGACTGAAATATGAGTATTTATATGGTCACTACCCTATTCTAGCACTATTTCTCTAAACACTTTATTGCTGTCATATTCCATACTGACTTAGATGGCCCTTTAATGCTTCATTCTGTTTGGCTGTTTTTTTTCCTACTAGCTACCACACTCAGTAACATGAATCCAGCATTAGAAAACTCATTTTTTGCTAGGTATTATCACTCTTCTTTTGTGGGCTTTATGACACTTTGACTATTTAGTGGTGTAAAGCAGTTTAGGCAATTTGAATGTTGATTGTAGATTATATTGATTATAGGCCTTTGATTGCATTCAGCTCTTCCTCATTTCAATATTCAAGGTTTCAATATTTACCAAATCATAAAAGCAGTAGCTAACTTGAGTGAAGAACCATGTTCACCAAATCCAGTAGTACAAAAAATGGGAAATGCTTAATGAAACAAGCAGAAAGTTTGTTTAAAATAGAAATAAAATAAGTGAATACTTCTTTGCATAGCAGGAAGTGAATTTCTGCGATATGCTGCCACAGAAGGCTTTGAAGACAGACAGCATAAGCAGATTCAAAAAGGGATCAAACTAATCAATGGATAAGAGAACCGTAAGGCGATACTGAGAGGTATTCATACAACAGCTACAGGCATTGAGTGAGCGTGAGGGAAATGCAAAGCAAAGAATGGCCAGCATCTCCTACAGTTCTGCTGGTGACTGAAAACAGGACTAAATGTATCTCTGGTTTGACCGGGCAGGACCTTTCTTAGGTTCTTACTCCAAGTTGGACAGTTCGTGCTAAGTATGTCATATTACAACTTTTTTATCCTAAACAGCATTTTTTAAAATAAATGACTGGCTTAACACTTGTTAGAGTTAGAGACGGCAGGAGCAATTGCATTACCCCAGAACTGAGAATTGTTTTGTGATTGTCCTTGTGGTTCTTCAGGAATGGTCCAGGAAACATCTAAGCTCTTCTACTATCACCTTTATCTTATCAATGTGTCTATTATGACATAATTATTGATATGCCATATTATTATATTGTGTGAATTTGCTGTATTTGAAGACAGAATCTATTCTATTTAGTCTGTTTCTGCTTTTCATCTTTCTCCAGGTATAAGCAGATATAAGGCATAACATAGCACTTTGTTAATTTGTTGATATTTTTGCATAGGATATAAAGGGAATAATAGTGTATATAAGAAAGAGACTGCAGATTCATAGAAATCAGTCAAGAGTTATTTTACACGAAGATAGTATCTCTAAATTAGTTAGTACCTAAAACAGTGCCTATTGTATGTTGGGAGACACGAAATGTTATTTTTGTTGTGTGTTCGTTCTGGTTTTGTACTCTTCTCCAGGCTTCCATTAGTGGCTTCTGTTGGAGACAGGTTGCTATGTTGGGGTATAGCAAGAGAGTCATATAATTAGGAAAACATGAAATTCTCGGTATCGCTAATGGGTCCTGATCATCAGATCAACCTCAGTTTATTGTTGTAGTGTCCTTCAGAGAGAACCAGCTGAGGACTCTTTTCATAAGAGAAATAATAGGGGTGGCTCTAGGAGAAAAGAAGGCCAGAATTGCCCCTAACAGGTAGGATCACACCCATTTTTCCTTCATGCTCTCTGCAGAATTGCTAGTGCCATTCTAGCTCAATCTTCACTCTCAAACAATGCACTCCCTTGCATGCCACACGTGGACCTTTAGGTGGCCCAGGAGAGTAACTTTTATCCTCCTTACAAGAATTTAATCTAGAAATACAAAATGCACAATGCGTGCATGAACAGGAAGGCATCTGGCACCACCATACATGTGCTTGTTTGCTTTTTTTTCCCTTAACACTGGTGCTAATACCAGAGTAATCTCTACATCAGCCTAGATTCCAAGTCCCACAGTATGTTCTGCGCTTGTGTAAACTGTAGAATTGCTATTTATGACTACCATGAAGGAGAAAGAAAATAGTGAATATGCCAACTAGCAGATAGCAGAATGAAATTCGTCAGAAATGGCAGGGTATTTTTTTGCCTTTTTTTTTTTTTTATTTTTGTGCCAAATCTTTCTTCTGCATTTGAGAGCGCCACTTGTCTCTTGACTATTACTGAAGAATCTTCAAGAATGCTTAACAAAAGTGTCTTTAAGCACTCCAACTCAACCTAGAAATGAATGTTAATTAAAAGCACTTAAATTTTTCTTTGTACAACAAAAGCATTTCCTTTGCCATGTTACAGCCCTTGATATTGAGAAATGCACACAGAAATGACACAGACACTTCAATTAGCTCTGAAAGCTTTCCTAATTTGTTAGAATAAGGATAGTGGTTTACAAGTTTGCACTACATATTTAAATCTCAGAGGCATAACACTGAATTCAGACAAATGACAAACAATTTGCTCCTAATGTGTAAACTATACAAATAATATGGGGTTTAAGTACTCAAGTTTTTTCATAGCAAGCACTTGTTTTTGTCATATTCAACATTATCTGAACTTATAAGATGTTATTTAGTTTGCAATTGTGGTCATAAAGGGACTGGCTGCCATCATTTATTTGTGCAAATTTTATGTATATCTATACTACAAGTGGAAAGTTTCAATCAATACAAATTCTGAATTAATTTCATTTCTCCATCAAACTACTATTAAAATGAAAACAACTGTGATAACATTATCACAACCCAACTAAACTTAAATATCTTTCCTCTGCCTTTTCATCTACATTTACAAGCAGTGAAGACAGCTTTTTCTAGTCAGTCCTTTCTAAATGTCCTGGCTATTGCTACCTGCTGCTATGTGAAGTGTCACTGGAAATTTGTCATTCCAAGTGTATACTAACATAGTCTTCTGCATAGTAAAAGAGAGGTCTTTGACACTGAGAGTTGTTGGAATTATTTTTAGGCAGTATGATGGTCTCATTTGAGAAAATAACCTTTGTCATTTGTAGGTTAACAGTTGCATAACATGATACACATCTCCCTTGAATAGGCTGGAGGCTGCCTTAGCTTCATTACCTCTAGTTCCAAGAAGCTGAACCCAAAAGTTAGACAATTTCTCCAGAGATAAAGAATGCAGTTTGAGAAGTGCAGAGGAGACGCCTCTGAGGAAACATTATTTCCCTTCTTTCTGTCTCAAACAGGATGTCTAATATTAATTCTGTGCTAGTAGGTCATGAGAATCTGCTTTGATGCTGCAAGATAATGTGGAAAGAACCATGTTTTTCCTCAAGTAATCCACATGTTCAAGAGGCAAATAAGGTTTATACCTCCAATCTGATATGAACTCTAATCTAGAGGGCAGCCAGCTGTAAAATTTCACTAGTGTCTTGCTGGTCTTCCCTAGAGCTCACCAGAATGCATAGGGAGTGTCTATATTATCTCACTTGTTGGTATGATGCCCCTTCTTCTGTTTGTGATGGCTATTTTATATATAAAAACAGTAAAATTGGGATGATTTTATCTTTTTGTTTTATGTTCACAGGAAAGAATCAGGGACAAAAATGTTAAGGAATTTGACCATGTAAGTTCTGTTCTCTTCAGAATGCAAAAATTTATTTAAATATGTACATCATTTAGTTGTTCTGTTTTTCTCTGAAAAAAAACAAGCCATTTCTCAGTTTGAGCTGGGAGTGTGGAAGGCAGTGAAGAAGAGAATATCTATAGAATTAAAACTAATTCTGCCAAGCACCAGCAAAATGACATCTCAGAAAGCAATTGGCAGTGAGTCTTTATTGCAGAACAGACTTGTTCTTTGGAGGGTTCAATAGAAGTTATGAGAAACCCTATTTGAATATAGCCTCCTAGTATTTGATATTTTTAATGAAAGATATAGGTATACACATGAACACTTTTCTGCTACAGCACAAAGCAGAAGATATGCCCGAACTCAAAGACTACTGATAGCAGTCTGCTGATAGCATAGCAAAGGGTGTATAGTGTGGTCCTGTAGCATGGACCATGTACCCATCTTCACTCATCTGAGCTAGTCATGGACTAGTTACTTTTACATTCTGAAGGAGGAATTAGGCATCTCTATGATGTGATTTATTTCCCCAAATGATTAGTCAATCACATCCAAAACTTGCATACGTGTCTTCTTTGAATGCAGAGATAGTCTGTGTTGCTAACCTTAGATGTACATGTTGTATGTGTATGGTGTGTATGGTGCATTCCACATATATATATGGTGCATTCTGTATGTTTATGTGCTGTTGGAATAACCTTCACAGATTTTCAGGGCATCGCTGACATTCATGAAGACTCACTAAACTGGTAAACTGAAATGTATTAAAATAAGCCATTTTCAGCACAAGTAATACAAAGTTTTGCATCTAGGAACATGGAATGGAGGCCATAACTACATAGGGAAATGTAGACTTCAGAGGATGTCCATGGAAAGCAATGCCCCCTAAGGTCTCATAAGAATGTGGTGGCGAAAAAAAAAAAAAAAAAAAAAGAACCATATGTGTGTTGAACCATATGTGTGTTGAACCATATGAGTGTTTAAGAGTTTTTCTTTTCACTGAATGCACTGGTGAGATAGTTCAATCATTTCTGCGCTGCGCATAAAAGGATATTGTAAAATGTAAAAAAAAAAAAATCAAGCAGAGAAGAATCACAAAAAAAACTTGAGGGAGTTGTGAGGTTATTTGATTTAAATACTTAAAAAAAAACTCATTAATTAATTTGTTAATTCGATAATCTATTAATTGAGAAAAGATAGACCTATCAATAACCCAAGTCTGTAACCTGAAATCTGATAAATTGTGAATGAAAACACAGCTTCTGTCTTTAAAAGGATGATTTGCCATTAGAACAAGCTACCAAGGGAAAGCAGGGATTCTCAAGGTCTTTAAATCACAGAAGGATCCTGATGTAAAGAACATTTCACACATGTAAACAGCAAGTACAAGTCACTGGCCTTGCTATGGAGCACCTGAGTCAACACCCTGTTGTATGCAGTGGGTCAGAGTAGATGATCTGCCAGTCCCTTCAGTCCCTTCTAGCTTTAAGTTCTCTGAATACATGAGATATCACAATAAAATGCAAAAGCCTACTTCAGAGGTGCCTAGCTTATCATTTAAAGAGAAATAAAAAGCATTGACACTAACAGGTTGCTCAAGGATGGTAATAAAAAGTCAACATAAAAGCAGAAACAACCTTGAGATATTGACCATGGCTTTATGGCCATATAGCAGGGACTTATAACAAAGTCCTTCAAATATTCTAGAATAACTTAAAATATCTGTGGCACTATACAGTGCACAGTATACAGTGGCACTACAGTGGCACTATAATTTGTTACAGTGGCAATATACTCTTTGGTATTTACAAACAGTGGCACTGTAATTTGTTAATGATCATCTAGATAAAGATGGTCTAACGATAAACTCTCTGAGTGGGATATAAAAAGCATGGATTTCTGTTTCTTAATTCCAGAAGATGTGCTGTTCTTTAGAGAACATTTGATCAATACATGGGCTGTCTTTTCCCAGAATGTGAAGACACCAAATCAATATAAACATTGAAGAAAATATGACTGTAAACATAGGAATCAAATAGAAATGAGAAAATTACAGATCTAGTCCCACAGCTAATTTTTTTTTCCAGAATATTTCACATTTTAGATTTTATATATATATATATATATTTATGTTTTCTAAGTAGGCCAAAGCTAACATAGTTCATAAAGTTCTACATTCAGAATTGATATTATTTGTTAAATTCATATCCAGTCTCAAAGACTGCTTTAGAATGCTTATATCTGACACACATCTAAATAGGACCTCTGAATGAGAAGTCTAAAATTATATTTTAAGCTAGGTTCACTTTTCATTGGAGAAACTGGAGAAACATGAGAAAATTCAAATCCTCATTGATCATAGCCTATTGCAGGGCTTATACTGACTCCCGAGAAAGTTTGAAAGGACATTCAGCCTATTCTTTATGACATTTTAATCCTGGCTTTACCACTTTTTTGTTTGTTTGTTTAATATTTTAGTTTTCCTTGTAGTTAACTGGAAGAAAAAAAATGCAGGAAAAAAATAGAAAACTTTCTTAATAGTTTCACAAATTTCAGCATAGTATGCCTCTCCTATTTGAAGACTGATTATCAGAAACACTCAAGATTGCAGATGTGGGAACAGTGAATTCTTTTTTTTTTTTCTTCTGACTGGCTTATTATCTTACTGGGCCGATTGGCACAGCAGGTGCTGCTACATGTCATTCCTAAGGAGGCTTCCCACTGGCAAATTGGTTTGAAATCAAGAATTGCATTTATAATCTTGACAATAATACCTATGAGGAACATGCTACTGAAGCCTGGATGAAAGGCAGATCATCTTTTCTTCCAAAGCTTAGGTATAAGTTTTCAAACTATCTTCCTTTTTATTCTCAGTAAAGAAGAACTTTTGATATATGATATGCCAGATAAAAAAGTTAGGCCCTAGATATGCTTTTTTTTTTTTTTTAAACAGCTTTTAGAATTTGTGCATACCCTTATAACTTCAAGAGTTGTGTTCATAGTTTTAAGCTCTGCGTAAACACTGTGACCATTACGAACAAAAAGCTATAAAGCAGAAAAGGATACTGGGCCATTAGGATGAGGGTCATTAGTTTAGATGCAGATATCTCCATCTGGTGCCAGAATTTCTGCCTTAGCAACAGAATCCCAGCCTATACTTCTAGTTTATGCAGATTATGCTAATCTGGATCAGTGTAAGGCTGTAACCAGGGTCTTTGGTCATCCCTTTTCTTTTGCGCTCTGTGGAATGCAACAACAGCTCATGAAGAAGGATAAATGGAGATATTTATCCTTCAGTTTGGTAACATTCAGTTGAAATAACCTTCATATATGTAGCCCAAAGTAAAACTTTCATATCCAGAACTCAAAAGCCAACCATAATTTCAAAGACCATATAGCACTTCCTTCTCCTGTTGACTTCAGCAGGAACGTTTCTTAATAATTTTTAAAAAATGGATTTTATATGTATATATCCAGTCTTTTTCTTCTTTTTCAGTGGGAATTTCATCATAAGAAGATGTCTGCTACATACTCATAACGACCCTTTTGACAGAAATGATCCATAAATACCTTTCACAAGCACTCTAGGTACTGATAGATATACTAGGCTTTCCTCATGGCTAAAAGGAAATGGAATGGTAAATGTTGTCATGAGGGATAAAAAAGAGTAAAGAAACATGAGGCAGGAGAAACAAACTAATTACTTTGATGTATGGGTGACATCTTGAGGAGCTTTGAAGAAATCAATTAAGAACACATAAATAAAGTGAGAGTATATAGACAGTATACAATGATATTGAAAAATACTGAGAATGTTGTAGTGAATAAGCTTGGCAAGAAATGGGAGAAAAATCTGAGTAAATTTTGTTTTAATTCCCTTATAAACTGTGTATCTCTAAAAGCTGAAAGTCATGAGGTAAAGAACTATAAGCAGATAACGCTAACAATGAGTCCAACTGATTCGCAAGGTAGTATTTTACATGCTTTATTTAATAGATTGCTGTAAAACAGTTCTCAAGCTTCCTGACAAGGTAAAGAGCTGAGCAGCATCCATTTTAGCACTGCAAAGTGCTAAAATTACATGTATTGGCATGGCCCCATGAGCTCAGATAGATCTATTTCAATTTGTATCAGCTTTCCAGACACTGAATTTCTTTAACTGAAATACTACGACTTAAAAGATCGAGCACATGCCTTCCCCACTCGTGTTCCATGACTGAGCTCAGGGCTCAGCCTGTGGTCCTTGCAGAGCCACCGTATATGTGTGCCATGCCTGGCTTGCTGATCTTAATGATTTGGCTTCCTGGCTCCACCCTGGGCCTGTCTTTGTGCTGCCAAATTGTCTGGCAATCAGTGAACTGTTGGTAGATTCTGGATGCTGTCGCAAGACCTGCCAGCTCTTCAAGTTTGAGACTGTGCCACTAAATTTTTAGCTTACCATGAATAAGAAATGATAGCTGAGGTTAAGGAACCATCTGAAGTTACTTAGTCACTAATTTACTTGATCAGTTGAAACCATGATTGAAAAAGACTGAATTAATGGGAAAAAAAGACTGACGATTTGTAGATAGCAAGAAGCTTACCTAACGGATAAATGTTCTCTTTTCCATATCGTTTCTGAATCCGTCTGTCCCAACACCAAATAAATCTGGGGAGCTTATGAACTATGAAATCATCATATATGAATTGAACAAGTGTTATTTTATTTTCCCTCACTCTTTAAAAAAAAAATATGTATTAGTACAATCAGGCTGTTTGAGACTGTGAAAGGACACTTAAACAATTTAATTTGATGCTTTCTGTGGTCCTATGAGTTGCCAGAAGGGTTGCCCTTAAAGAGAATAAAACATTTTATTTTACTGTTTGTTTAAAGTCTGCCATTCAAAGAGTTAAAATACTTACAATATTTTTAATAAATGACCAGCTGAAAAGGAACAAACCACCCATTTTAAGCAGGTGTGAGAGCTTCCATTCTGGTCTAGCTGTTCTACCTGTATTTACTAGGAATACTGTGCTAGACATTAGCAAACAGGAAGTTTTATTTCATGTGACAAGTTGTACACCTTGCAGAAAATCCTTGCAGCGTAGCCTCTGACCCCCAGGTCTACATGACAGGTTTGCGCAGAGTCGAAAACACTTCTGAGCGAACTCATCATACACAGGCAGACAGTGTTTCACAAAACACTCTGAGGGACACAGGGAAGACCTAACTTTGGGAACAAACCTGGCACAAGAAGCCCTGTGAAATCAGTTCACTTACAAGTCTATTTTGATAGATCGGCCCTGGCACAAACACTGGCTTTCCTTGCTAAATTAGCTCTTAGCCAAATGTCCTGACAGCTTGAGAAGAAATATTAAAGGAAGGGACTATACTTACAAAATACCAAGGAGTCTTCACTGCCCTTAGCCTTGTAGCACCTTTGGAAGCTGGACCCAAATAGGGGAAAAAAAGAAAAAAAAGAAAAAAGAAACTATTTGCCCTTCCTGGTAAGTAATATCAACAGAACACAGATATGTCATGTGCCCATGCAAACAATCATTTGAATTGAAGAAAAATGCTTAAATTTATCTGCTTCTAACTGGAAATTCTTTTTGTTTATTACAAAATATTTAATAATAATATTTAATTCCAGTAATTAGAACCTTTTTCTAGATTTGTCTATGTCCTTGAGACAAATGATTTAATTACTATTAATAATATCTTGCTTGCAAAACAGTAAATATTTGAATTTCATTTTGCTCTGCTGCATTCCAAGAAGTTGTCTGCTTCTCTCTGTCCTACAGTTTGGTGGCTAACAAGTTATATTAAGATACGAAAGCATTTTGTTATTTAAAAGATAATTGAACCAGAGGTGGACTCAGAATCTCAGTTTGGATCAGAAGCTTTCTTCCATCAGCTACATTGAAATTAGAAACTGTAGATCGAGTTTATAGCTGGAAGGGATAATTCTACATAAATATTAAGATTTTCCATTATATCAGCTTGTTTTGATTCACAATATATGTGAAGCAACCCCTATTTTATGAGCATGTTTATCATTCAAAATCTGTGACAGCTATTGGAAGCAAATAATCAGAGCATTGAGAGCCTTAGGTTTGTGCAGTTCCTGGGTTTGTTAGTCCTTATTCAAGTTTGAAACCAACCACTTACGTTGCATGCTCTCATTTTTCTTTCTCTATTGGAGTCACAAATACAAGAAAGCTTGCAAAATATGATAATAGCCCTGGTGTAAACAGAAGAAGTAAGTGGAGGGGGAGAGGGTTAACCTCAAACCTTGGTGCCCATGGTCAGATGCCCCGTTGTGGGATGCTACCAACTGTCCAGTAATATGATGATCATATTCTGCAGAGTTTTATNCTCTCCTGTTTGTTATATCTGTCATACAGGATCAAAAACCCAGAGATAAATGAAGTTTGTGCTATGAACATGTTAGTTACCAGCATCTGGTAAAGGATAGGGAAAAAAAGTGGGTTAAAACTCCTTTAAGAACTCCTGTGCTGCTCAGATTCTAATTAGGCTTCTTATTCTTGACAACAGTTGTTCTTCTGGGCATGCACGTATATTTTTCTTATGATATTACTTTTGTTATTTTTACTTTTAGATATGCTGTAGCTTTAATAGTTCAAGACTTTTTGCCATTTGCATGGTACTTGTTAAAATCAGAGCGAGAAGGTGCAGAGCATAATTTATACCAGACTTCAATAAAATTTTGCTTGGAGAGAAGGTTAGCATATCCTACTAGCTAGCATTTAAAATTATAGTGATAAAATTATATTTTCTCTTTCCTTTTGTCCATGTTTATCAGTGAAACAAAATAGTACTTAATAGTAACTAAAAACAGAGATAAAGGGTCAACTTAGAGAGGCAAGAATGATAATCAACAGTCTTGAAAAGTATTAAATGGCTCATGTGGTGAGTAATGCATTTAAAACGGTTCATTATTCAAAATAATTTTTTACAATCTAATAAATACTTAAGAGCAAAGGTCCTCTCTGCTATTAGTAGTTTTGCAGCAGAAACAGATGGCTTTGAAAGTTCCTGGCGCTCTATGTGTTACTTAATTTCTTCCCACTAGCGGTGATGTTAGATTTTCAGATTGTCCTAAAATAACAGAAGGAAAGGCACAAAGGAAATAAACTTGCATCCAAGACCACAGATCTGCCTCATTCAGTAACACATTGCTAGGAGTGGTCCATTCCAGATGTTCCAGAAGATGATGAAAAATATGCCTCATATTTATGCCCAGATTCACAAAGCCATTTGAGAGTCTAAGTCTCACTGATACTAACCTTTGTGCATTTGAGCTTTAAGGCTCAGAGCAACTCAGATATCTGACTTGTGATGGCAACAGAATAAAATAGATGTTTATTCCTAACCTCTGGCAATGACTAGTTGGCTTATGCACTGGAGCATCAGAGATAATGCCTTTTCTGAGTTCATTTTTATCATGTACAAGAAAGAAAATGATATCCTTTGTGCAAGCACATATAAGTAGGGAGACTAGGTTATGGCAACCCACTCCTTAGTCACTCTGCTTCGTACAGAGGTGGTCATGGAGTCTGTAAGGCTGACTGGGAAAGCCAGGGCTTCTTGACACTCCCAGCACTTTTCCAATAGAAATAGATAGCCATGGAGAGGGAAAGGAGCCATAGCAAGTAAAGCCTAAGTTTGGAGCAAAAGGGATGAGTTCTCCACTTCTGAGTCCCACCTAAGTCACACAGAAGTCGTTGTTGTGTCCTAACTTCACTCTGACCATTCTTGGTTAGGATAGAATAGGATGTGTATCTATCTATTTATTTTAAAGTTCAGATGGTCTTTGAGTGTCTGTTTCTTTTCTAATCCTGCTAAGTTCGTTGATTCAATAGGGCATGGCAGTGAATGCCACAATCAAAATGTGAGAAAACACAGATGTGAAAAAGCAGATAAATGTATTTCTTTCTAATGTTATCATCTTTAAAAATTATGCTAACTAGAATCTAGTCCATGATAATACCTTTCCAGCATTAGAGTGAATTTGCACGAAGACATTTCATGATGATTGCTTGACTAAGGTTAAAAAGACTTTCTTAAATTTGGGCCTTGACCTCAAGTCTGATGATGATTCATCTAACTTTCTTTTGTCAGGCTTAATTACCTGTTTTTTTGCCATAGCTTATATACGTAAGCAAAACTTGTTCCCTAGTAAGACATTTGTAGCACAGTACATTTAGCCATGATGGAAATTAACTATTTATTTCTACCATTTGCTTTCTTCCCAGCAGTTAGTTGCTGATCTATGACAGTGCTTTGACTATTACCATGAGTATTTCCTAAATAGCCTACTGAGGGACTTTGTGAAAGAATAAAAAGTTTGTATAAATTATCTCAGTAAATCCTCTATTATATATTTTATTGACAATTTTAAAGAAATCTAACGGATCAGGAAATAAAAATGAACTGACTTCACTGAAGTTGTAGTAACTACTGCAATTTGATACATGACTTAACTTTTTCATTATTCAACTTTTAAAAGTCATTTAAATATATTAAATCAAAGCTCACTTGTTCACAACTCACCTATTATCTCTTTTATAAGCACCCGATTCCATGAGCACAGAAACTCAGATGCCTAGATTCTTACAATCTTGTGCCTTATGTTAGGACTCCCAGATAACCAGTAAAATATGGCTTTATTGATGCTTTGTCAAATATGGTTGAAATTGGGCAACACCTTCTGAAATTAGAAGCAAGGAATATACCTTTCATAAGCCTTTTTCACATACATATATACACGTGCCATCAAGATTTCAGGAGCCTTTCAAAAATGAACTCACGTTAGATACATTCAATGCTTCAAACAGTGAAACAGCATGCAGATCATCACTTCACTCCTAGCCGGTCATTTCTTAGGATCCTTTAGAACCTGCCATCTAGTGCAAGAAATAAGGATGTAGTGCAGAAGATTTAAGATTTAAGTGCAGAATTTCTGAGTCTAACACCTTGACATTGCAGCGTAGAGGAACTTTTACTTTGCAGGGTTGTCATCACTGGGTTTTTTTGTGGTTTTTTTTGAGATTTCTGTATAAAATTAAAAATTTTGAAGAAACAGTAGTAAAGACTAAACCAAAAATATTGACAATTTTAGCAGAGATATTGCTGTTTCAGGGCACAGATAACAATTTCTGAGATTCATTTCAGTGAACTATACAATTCATATTAAAAAATATGGAGCTCCTGGATCAAATCAGTACCTCTGAATGATAAAGGACAAAGTCCTTTTCTCAGTTATAATCAGTTTAGCTAAATGCTAAATATGCTAAATAAAGACCTAAGAAAAACACAACAGCATATTTTCTGTACAGGAGAATTATAAAATTTACTTCTTAGAGATGAGGTTTCAGAAATGATCCAAGGAAGCCAATCTAAGTTCTGATAGCTCCTGAAGTTAAAGGTCTCAGATTTGGTCCTAATGCCACACCAAATGTATTGTAGCATTCTTATTTTTCTTCTGTGTAAACCATAATATAGGCAACTATCTCCATCTTGAAAGTCAAGTCAACACTTATTACAAATGGGATGTTGCAATGAATAGATTATGATGACAGAAATTCTTGCTCAGTTAGTCTCTATATTAAGTAAAAAGTACATTTAATTTTCCAGCAACACAGACTTCTCCATCTTCATTAAGGCATTTACCCATATTAATGTAGACATCTCTGAATATGCAACTGCCCCAGTTTTCCGTCTTTTGTCTTTCCTATGCTGGTCTTGAGACTGCACTATACCTATTAAGGTAGAGTTTTCTTGATGTATTATATTCATCTAGCCTTCTAACCCCTCATTCAGTGGGTGACAGTCTTTCATCCTTCTTCTTTATAATTATTTCTGATAAAGGCTTGTGTCACATCTCATTCAGACAAAATTGTTTCTTAAGCTGCTGTGTGTCCTCAGACAAAAGGAACACAAACGCTTGTGCCCTGATCAACAAACTAGAATACTTTAATATGAGAAATGTAGAGGGAGCTGATGACTAAGGAGAACTTGCTGAGTCTGTGAAGGATTGAATACTCCATGCTGGGAATATCAGCAGTCTTCCTTTGAAGTAGAAGCCATATTTCCTGGCATATAAGAGAACAGCAAAAAAAATTATACTAATAAAAATGTGGGAGTGTTTCTGAGAGACATAGAGAAGTGAGTAGACAAGGAATATGAAGAAAATCATCAAATATTTTTAGATCTCATTTGTAAGGTCTTGTATTTCACTGAAAGAAGCAATAGCATTGGAAATAATTTTCATGTTTTTCCAGACTTCTTAGCTATTTTCTGGAGTGCAGCAATTAGGTCTTATAGCTGCTTCAGCTGGACAATCTGAGTATATTGCATTTTCAAGGGATTGTCTGCACACCAAAGATTGCCAAGCAAGATACTACTCTACCAAAAAGATGACAAAGATCCATATGAGATAGTGGAATGTTTGCAGGGGTCTCATAAAGTACTTCAAGTAAGTAAAGGTGGAGGAAAGGGGTAGGCATATTAGCAAAAATCAAGAGTAACTAGAGCAACCCTTGAGTCATTTGGGTTTTCTACTCTTCCTTCATTTCTGTTTTATGGTGAAAATGGAGTACTCTTTTTATCTCATTCCTCCGTTCCATGACATATGCCTTCCATGCAGAGTCCCTCTATTAAGCTCTCTTGGCAGAAGAAAGTTGGCCACAGAGCCCTAACAGTTCAGCAGCAGTACAGCAGCAGCATTAGTCTCAAACTATGAAAAACTATGTATCGCATTCCTCAAAATATTGTTTTTAGGAATAAACCTTTACTTTTTTTTCTGGCAACTTTATCTTGTCTTCAATTAAAACCTCAAAACTTTTGTAACTGTTGAGTTAAAACTAAAGTTGTAAGTAAAATCTATGGAAAAATATCAGTAGTGAAGCCAGTTAAAGAAGACCTGATCAACAGTATGTATGTCATGAGATAAAGCTATATTACTAGCAAAAATCTAAGGACCATGCTAGTGTAAAAGAATAGCCAGTGCTATGTTTATGTGTGTGGCTACTTTAATTATAGTGGTGTACAGCATGGACAAAGGTTGTAAATCAAACCACTAAGCATGATACTCCCATGTCTTCTTGAGTGCTTTTCTGAAACACTAGCTCTTAAAGAATTTTTGTTAGAAATACTGAGACCTGTCTTGCCAGGTGTAAAAGCTTAGCCTTATCCTTCCTGTATATCAGTTTGTGTCACTCATAAAATGAGAAAATATCCTTCTGTCACTTTTTTTTTTTTTAACATATATGTAATTCCTCAATTCTTGTAGTTTTCTTTTATTATCTGCCTCATCTTTTCTTCCACATTAGCATAATTTCTTCCAAAAATTAGCACTGGGCTCAGCTTTATGGATATGAGTTGCAGTTACAGAAGGAAACTGAGTAGGGTAGTTAAAATTCTCCAGCCATTCTTTGCATATACATACTGCCTGGAGACTTAGATAATTAGAATACAGACAAATATTTTCAATATAATTAGTGATAATTACCTGGAAAAATAGGGTATACCCATCAGAACCAGGTAGGGCGCTAGAGAAAATATCTCTAACATGCTTCCCTACCTGACTAGATTTGTCTGATGTCAGATGTCTATTTTCCAGTCAGAGGGATAAGGGTTATTTCTATTATTACTGTTACTCCAGCTAAGTATCTTTTTACACTCTCCAAATGCTATTTATTTCCTCATTAAGAATGCCACAGATCTCTTCAAAAGCCTGAGCTATTTACCCTATTACAGTTATAACAAATTTCCAGGCAAGATGGTATCCTGTCAGTCAGAAGCAGTGTAGTGTTCCATGAGTCACAGAGAGCAGTTAGTTTCATGAAAGGGGCTGTCACAAAATGCTCATCATTGGTAACATGGCTAAAACTTTAAAAAATGAAAACTTACATCCAGCTCAAAGAAACTGTGGATATTAATTGTCAGCTTACTAAATAAACAAATAAATCCAGCAAGCATATTGCTACAGTTCCGCCAGATATAAACTATCCATAATCCATCTATGTATCCAAGTACGTATAACTCCTAATGGCAGTTCAGTCAGTAGGTTTTATTTTAATTACATCAGAATTATTGATGTAATTTTGGGGCAACAGATACAGTCAATTACTGCAGCTCCAATTTCCTTTGATTATAAAAGGACATAAGACAGGGCTGCCCACTGTCTACAATACTAAAAGTATTTGTTGGTAACATAGAACTCATGTCTCCCATTTAGAGAAATACAAATGCCTGTTTTCCCTGTAGGAACCACTGTATAAATGTGAACTGCTTTCTGCTATATTTTCATATTTACTGCTTTTCAGATTCTGCTGCTTTGCATTTGAAAATTCATTGACAAGGGAAATAACTGATCAGAAAAAAAACTATTTGCAGCTAGTGTAATAAATAACTTTTAGGTTATTAATACAAAAGAACAATTCTGAGTTTTCTTTGCTCTCTGGAAAGATCCTTTTCACAAGACTGGAACTGGTCAGCTTAGGCCAACCACATTAAATACACAGACCTGGGTCAAAGTAAATAGAAGGAATCATGAAGTTTTTTTTTTACCTCGTAGTATACTGTGTTTCTTTCAGAGAAATCTATGCTAAAATGCTGCATCAATTAAAGAGTTTTGCAGTTTAAATACAGCCCTATCTTTATGGGCTAGGGACAAATCTTTTGTAAAATGGTTTAGTTCACTTTCCAGAATGTTAAATCAAATAATTTTCCTTGTGAATTATTTCTTTTCCTCTATCCTGACAAACTAAGGTATATTTAATTGACAATCAGAGAAGAGATGCTGGGGATAAAGTATAACATGTCTTTCAAAATATCTTCTCTTTAGTGAATAAAAATTACTTGTTCTGCATACTAAGGATTGGGTCTGATCTGCAACAAAGCATTTTGCCATGTTTTCCTGGCATAGCTAAAGTCTCCACAGTGCTGGAAGCACAAAGTCATTCACCAAAAACTTTAAAGATTTATATAATGCTAAGGAGAATATTTAATAATGTGGTGGGAGAGTACCCCACTATTGACTTTACAGTGATGTGCAATGTGTTTTAGCTTCATGGACTTACAGTGGTAAGAGGCTACTTGCCACTCATGCAGCATTTAAAAGGGAGACTCCAAGACAAAGAAAAGCATACACATTTTTCATAGTCAAAATACTAACTTTGAGTGGAGAAAGTGGTTGCTGAAGCAGAAGGTGATATGCTGCATGATGTATGAGTGTCTTAAACAACAAAAGATTCCTTAACGGGTTTGCTAGGCTTTGAATCAAGACTGTTGTGTTTTGCAAGTGGAGCAGACTATGTAAAACATTCTTTTAGCTTTCTTTTTCTCTTTTTTTTTTTTTAGTTTTTCACAGGCATTTAGAGATGATGAAAGAAAGAGACCTGATATCACTGGCTTGAGTACAGTATTGTGCAGGGAGTTAAGAAAAGTTTTTAAGTTTTTCATTTCATTTTCATGTAACCATTTTCTCATCTCTATCCAACTCAAGTGTTTGTTTTTTTCAGTGTTCAAAGCGGGCAGATTCAAAATAGTTTGGGTATAATGCTATGTCTTTTGCAGAGTATATTGTAATAATATTGATCAAATATCTAAAACTGATGTCAGGCAAAAAAACAAGAGAAAAGTAAAAACTCCTGGAAAAAATGTTCTCTGCATAGCTGTGAGTAAAGAATCAATGGAAATGACTGAGAAGCTTATAGTAGAGCACAAGAAAAACAGGTATCCGATCAGGGGTAAGTTCAAAAACTTTCATATCAAAGCAGATTTAGGCCAATAGTAATTCTGAAAATGCCACTACTGATTTTTTTTTTTCCCTAGAATACAAAGATAATCTTTCCAGTTCCCTCACATTCCAGATCCCCACCCCAGAATGGATTCTTCTCATGAACTGATCAGCTGGACAATAATGATCTGATCAGGCCAAATACAAGGTGTTACCCCTGGGTGATTGTGTTTCACAAATTTTATGGCTAAATTTGCCTCCATCATACCAACATCAGCTGGAAAGCCCAGGGCTACCTGTTACATCAGACAGATGCATGGCATAAAGAACCTTCCAGGGTAGCTCAGAAGTATATCTCTTGCATGGTGCATTAGTGATTGTACTGCAGTTCATACTTGAGGCTCCAAAATTGTCAAGATGTCTATGATGCCAGCAAAAACGAAAATATATTTCCCGACACTGAAGACAAAAGCACAAGATTCACAAAATTCAGGCTACTCAAACCATCAGAAGAAATAAAAAAATTCTCAGGTTGTATATGCTGATGTTTTGTGATACAACTATATTCTGCTGAAGCTGATGTCTTCATACACATGCCAATCATAAACTAAATCATAACTTTATTACTTGGGGTCCACTTAAGACACAGACTGAAGTGCAATCTCTTGCTGTTTTTACTTTCCTTGAAATTTAAGTTATGTCATAAACACAAAGTGTCAGGGAGAAACAGAAAAACAAGTAAACAAGAAGAAAGATTGCAATCACTTTTTATGATACTCTTTGTCACAGTCATAATATCTGTTGGGACACTTACAGTCAGTTTACTCCCAGGCATTACCAGTACCACAGGCAAGTAGATTATTTTTTATAAGAAATACCTTTCCCAAATGTCAGTCCCAGTATTAGAAAGGAGTGCTAGCAGCATCCTCCTAACAAAGCAGATCTGTCATTAGACAGTAGGCATATATCACTTCCAGCTCACCAACATCCTGACTCATGGCTCTCTCAAGCCTCCCAGCAAATCAAGGAAGATGCAAAGGGCTAATCAACTCTAATTTGTGATCTTGTCTAATGTTAGGGAAAGACTTCTATTTGCCCTTTTATTTCTTTTTCAAAAGCAGAGTAGGAGCTTCACAGATTAAAAGGCATGACATGCTAACATACTGGTCTTGTATGACATTTCCAAGAGAAGACAGTCTGTGGCTTGAGTTAGGATGATCCCGTCAGATAGCGCATACAGTTCAGCAGCATTCATCACCCAAGACAAGGTAGGGCTGCTGTGCTCTAAGGTCTTGCAGTTAATATGCTGCACACTTCCTCTTACTGCTTTCCAAAGAGATAAGTACATACAATGACGCTCCTGCCTGCCTCACTTTATATATCCTACCTCCCACATATCTTTTTATCCTTTAGTGATATATATGCGCAGACATTTATTTTGTACATGACAACATGCATACAATTTTATGGAGGCATTCAGTAGACTGTAATTAAAAGTCATTTAAAAAACAGCAAGCAAATCTTGTTTTGAAACTCCCTTTCAACTGCGGCACACTCAAACTGCACAGTTAACTAATCTGTGCTACTTGCTTGCTTGCTGGCAGGTTTGGCAACCCTGTTTGAATGCTTTTCTGGACATCACTCTTTCTCTTCTAAACTTTGCCTGTAGCCATTGCTTCGGGTTATGACCAAGCTGTGAGGCACCTCCCTGTTTTGTACAAAGTGTGCTGAGGACAAAAGATTTCAAGCACATTATCAAGTGAGAGGTCAGTCAGTGACAGGTATTGAGCTGGTGATAGAAAACTGCAGGGTGTGAGTGAAAGCAGCCTTCTCCCACACAGCCAGTAAGTTCCATTCAATTACACTAACTTCAACATTAAAGTATCTTCAGTTAAGAGAGGTGACAGTAACAGCACTATAATATTACTCCATTTGATATTGCTATAAGAGTTTACATAAACAATCAGATTTTTTTATTTCTTCATCTAAAGTAATGTTTTGCTTTCTTCCTTCCACTTGTATTTTCCTCTCCCTTTCCCATGAAGATAGTAGGCACATGGCACCCTTTCCTCGCCTGCTTAATAAATAATGCTTTTTATGAGTTGATTGGAGCCTTTACACTAGATGTAAATACCAACTCTGGCTGGTAAATACCATTCCCTGTATGGCACATGCCTTAGGTACACCCACTGGAACTGATGGGATTCTTCAGCTGCCTCTGCTGGATACTTACCACATTGCTCAAATGTTGTATATCTTCCTGGTCTTCCTGAGCCTTGATTGAGTCAGGAGAGGCAGAGATCATTTTTTTTTAATCACGTTTTGTTAATTGACCTGCTATTCTTAACAGAATCCAACTGTACGAATAGCACGAATAGCAATAAGTATTGAAACAGAATTCAGTTATTCCCTCATTCACACACACATTCACTCGTAATTACCCAGTTGGAGTGACAGCAGGGAGGCCAATCCCACCTCTTTGCTCAGAAGCAGAGGATGTACTAGAGTGTACGTGGCTTCTAGACAGCGGGTCAAAAGTCAAATATCTCTTGTCCAGATGTACATATAAATCTGTAATCTTAGTCTGCAAAAATTAACGACTGCTTTCCTGGCTGTGGTCCAAGTTATGCAACCTGCTCTGGTGCTAGATCATGCTGGTTCCATTGGAAAGATTCAGCAGACTCTTTGTGACATGAATTTGTCAATTCTTGCAGATTCAACAGAGCCACTAGTCTCCAGAGCATATCAGTTCTTGCGAGACCTCCACACAGTACCTCTCAGCAAATACTTTTGCTCTTTTTGGCCTACTGTATTCTGGTAAATATTGCTTTATTCACACCAATATGTGTCTATAGAGCTCATATGCAGAAGTTCACACCAATGGAGCCTTTTTGACAAGAATAAATCAATAAATGCGTACGAGAACACATGGAGCAACACTCTTACTTAGTATTCACAATTTGAAAGCTTTCTCAGGATAGGGAATAGCACTGTTTTGCAAAGGGTCTTATATAATTACTTTCATATGCTTAAAAATTCTTCAAACCAAGGATAACCATGAATTAGAAGCCAGAAAGCTATCCCGCATTAGGTCATCCATCTAATTCATCCACAGTAGTTCTCAATGAAGAGAGATCTGCATACAAGAGCTCCAATATGTCATTTTGGACAAAGCTTTAATAGTTATTGAAGCATCCAAAGTGTTTTCTTATGCGTCCCTCAGAAGCAGTGTTGACATTGACCTATATAATTTTCAGTCCCACTTAATCTTATGATTAACAAAAAATAGATACTTTCTTATATCTTCTGTAGTAACTAAGTTCAAGATTTAGATAATACATTTCATATAAAAAAAAAAAAAAAACTGTCCTGTGATAAAAGTTCTGTACTCTTGAGACTTGCGCTAAAAGTCTGTATATTGGTCACTCTATGGTTTGCTGCAGATAGGGAGTGTAGTTTTGAAAAGATTATGACGATTTCTACATACTGCAAGTCTGCTTGTAGGGATTATGTGTGATGCCGCTTACTTCTTGACACTAGCTTCTCCAGTCTGTTCAGTATTCTTGCATTGCGCTGCACCTCTTCACAAAAACTGTCAAACAGCACAGCTGGAGTTAATAAACTGAGGAAGGATGCCCATTACCTGTTACAGACATCCCTGTTGTTTGATGCTTTCAGTATTTCATTATCTCTGCATCAGCACTGGTAGTCCTGCAACTGAAAAGCCATCAAAATAACGCAGCTTGAGATGATAAATGAAAGTAACAGAACAACTGCAGCACAGAGCATTCAATTCTGTGGGCTTTTCTAGGTGAACAGAGATTTGTATCTATGCTGTGGCAGTCTAACACTGCCACACAAAAGATTTATCCAGATGCATTTGTTGGCTTAAAGCTGTTGGGCTCATTTCACATAGACAATTTTCCGTAAGTGCTAGGAAACCTAAAAAATTATAGTTGATTGTTATTCCTCAAAAATAGATTGTAGAAAGATACAAGGGTTCATTTTTTTTCCGTTCATTAGAGGAAGAGAAGAAAACAAAACAAAGTCCAGGAAAAGTCCATATCAGCCACAAATAATCTTACAACAAAATGATTATCACTTAATTGGAACTAGTCAATTTAATTAGAAGATTCATTCCTGAGCTGAGGTTAGATATGTGACTCAGGAAGGTACCAAATTCTCAATGAAGAGTTAACATAATGGATCAGAATTCTCTGACCCAGTTTAACAATTAGCTCTCAGTGACATGATGTGGAATTTAAATGTACACTCCAGAGCAGGGAGTTCTTTCATCCTTTGCACAGAATTCACAGAAATTCTTTCATCCTTAATAAACATGGCTAAATTTAAAACTGGAAAGCATGCTTCAGCTTATTGTTATAAATATTATCTGCTTAGTGCCAAAAGCATATTTTCAGGAACTAAAAATACGCTTTTCTCACCATTTGGCAGATCTGCAATGTATTCATATAGCTGCTGTATATAATTAAACACGTAAAGCAGAAGACTCAAATTGGTAATTAGCTCTCAAAATTTTGAAGTGGAGTCTGGGAATTAAGCCACACAGTTCCCATTATAGTCCAGAGAAATCACACAGTGAAATTTCTTCCACTGCTTAGGTGGTCAGGAGCCAGCTTCTAAATTATTCTTACTCATGGGATAGTAATTTGTATTTTCTTATTATATATGGATTAGTGTATTTTCATTGTATATTTTTCTGTTTCCATTTGTATCTTTTTCTGAGAAATTTAAAATTATTTAATGTGATTTTAGCTGTTTGGCGTTGTAGTGACGATTCTGTCACAGCTCTTACAAACAAAAAAAAATAGGTAAGACTCACAGGTCTGATAGAAAAGAACTCTTCTTTCCTTAGTTTATTAAAAACATTGTATTTCTGGGTATTTTATCAACATATGTTACAACTAGTAAATTGTGTTTCTAGATTTAGGCACTTGTTAACACAAAGAACAGTGAATTTCAGGCATTCTTTGGGCTTTATAAAGACTCACCTTGCTTTGACACTTCTTGAGACCTGTCTCATGCATTTCTACTGCAGGAAATGTAATTATAGCTTAAATGTAAGAAAACAAGAACATCTTTTCTTATCATGATTTTGTATTTAGGTAAATAAGATACTATAATATTATATAAGATATTATATCTTATAATAATATGAGATATTTATTATCTAATCAAAAACTGGCTGTGGTAATTAGAGGGGTTTAGATTCCTATTTTCCAGTTTTCATTCTCTAGAATATCTTTGATGATATTTATGTAACTGAGGATATTTATGATAACAGAGGACATATGCATAAGTGTAAATGCACAGACCTATATATGTTTCTCCTTGAACTTAGCATATTTAAAAATGATGGAGCAAAGACTCAGGATATTAACTGACACTGAAATAGTATTCACAAATTGTAAGAACTTAGTATGAATGCACTTGCAAATAAAACTGTCTTTGTAGTCAATTATTTGTGAACAAAGGAACTATCTAGTTCCATGCACTTTTATTCATAGTTTGTTTGTCTGTTTAAATATTGAGCAAATGTTTAAAAACTTTAATTTTCTGTAAAGATTTCACAAACACTTCAATGTTAGCAGTCAGGTGCTGCCTACAAGAAAAAAAAAAGAAAAATATACACATGCACAAGAAAACAAACAAAAAAGATCAGATTTATTTAGCTCATATTTTGAGTTCCAGAGGCAGAAAAGTCTGCACTTCCTCACATTGACAGATAACTATTTTTATGAATACAAATTTTGATACTGTATACAATTCACATTTCCCTACAAGGACAGTGAATGAACTGACTTGTGTGAGACTGTAAGCTGCAGCCAGACACCTTTTTTTTTTGCCTTTTCACAAAGTTAATTTGAGGTAATTATTTTTCTTGTACCTGAACTGATTGCTGAAATGCATTTTCTCTCCCTACTCCACCCTCTAGTCGCTTTTTCGTTAATCCCTTGCAAGTATTTAAAATTAGCTTTCATGTTGTGCCTTAGTCATCCTTTCCTGAGGCTTTGCAAATTCTCTCTTCTTAATAAACTTTTTTTTTTTATCATTTTTTTTATCCTTTTTTGGAGTCTCTCCAATTCAGCAAAATCTTTTTTGTACTATGGAGTCCAAAACAGTATAAAGCACTCCAATACAGTCTTACCAATTCTGCACTGAGATAAAAAATTAATTACCTGCCCTCCCTCTCCTGACCTAATTCTTCTCATTATACTGTACATACTCAATATGGTATTTTACGTTTTACAGCATATCACTCTGCATTCTTTGGCAGAGTTGAGTCTGGTCTCTTCTTGTAGACATAGAAATTTCCAGATCAGTCTTCCTTCATGTTATACCTTGGGCTCTTTCTCACTTCGCAGTTAACAGGATTAAAAGTCTATTTTGTTGTATTTAGACCCTCATCATAGTAGAGCAGAATGAAGTCTCCTCTATAGTCTGAGTTTAGAATAGACAGAAAAATTACAGTGTACACTGTAATTTTATACAGAAAGCACTTTCAATTCTATAATTTTCTGCTAAAAAAGCAGAAACCTATTTTCTGGTGAAGTACACCATCAGGGCTATTCCATAGAAGAATCATCTTATGTTTTCCCTAAAAAGTAAGGCTGCAACTAAATTTTCTTATTCCAATGGCCATACTGGCCCATGCTGTCCTCCTAAACATTATACACCTTTTCATCAGATCAAGCCTCATCTTCTTGAATTACGGTACATATTCTTACTTCTTCAGCAATTATTTTATCTGCCATAAAAACCTGATAATTTGTTGTAGTAAGTCCCACTATCCTCATTGACCACATCATCTCAGTTATGAAAACTGAAATAGGATTGCACTAAGGTAGAGGAAACACGAGCATTCTCCCTTCCGTCTTCACCAGTTAGTCAGACATTTCTTAAGTAGTCATGTAAATGTTCTCTATTCTTATGCTGTTTTGGGTTTGCATTTTTTTTTTATTTTTCCTTCCTGGAGGGGAAGAGGAAACTAAGACAAATTAATGATAGTCTTAGTCAACTGATTAGGATTTCATTTAAAGTTCTACTTAAGTTAGTGACACTCATTTATAGAGCCAGGTACTGGCAAACATGAATAAAATCACATCCTTACCTACATCTGTCTCTAACTGTTACTGTCTCCAGCTACTCCCCTCCACTCATATGCATTGGTACCAAAAATACCCTTGGTTTAGTGGGGTTTGAGATGGATAGATATTTGAGATGGATAGACAGATGAATAAACAGAAAGACAGATTTAGTTTGGGATGGAAAAATAATGCCAAAGAACATCTCAATCATTTACCTTCTCAGCACAGGACTTGTTGCCTAAAAAAGAAGTTAAAAGTTCACAGTGACTCCTATGCAGATTTCAGAGTGTCTGATGAACAGTACTATACCAGAATTCATGTGATTCTTGACCTGTAAAAGGGGCACATCTACCTCATTCCATAAGACCTGACCTATTTTCAGTGGCGAGCACTGCAGACAGGTACTTGCTAACTCAGGAGTCATCAGTGTCTACAAATTTTATGATTAGTGCTGTTGCTCTTGACCTCATAATCAGGGAGGAAATCACTGTCAAAGTTAAGTTGGGGTAAAATTCTGTCTAACTTCAAGTCACATGGATCTCTAAAAGTTTTGGAGAGCAGTCTCTGCTCTATGTTATTTAGACTTCTTCTCTCTCTAGTGAAGAGAAAGAGATCATCATTTCCAGAGGGAGCAGTTCATTTCTTAGATTTTTACACTATCGTGTGAATTATTTCTGAGGACCAGCTATCTTTCTCTAATGATTTTAGAGGAAGCCTAAAAGAACAAGATGGAACTAGATTTCTGATTTTTCGGTTAGTTAAGCAGATATGAGGTAACTCCAGTGAGAATTGTTGCTGTGACACTGGATTTTTGCTAGCAAATAGGAGATGGGTAAAGGCATACAAACAATTGTAGGAACCAGCTTTTTTGGGCCCTGGTTCAGCTCTGTCAACAATGTGACTAATAGCAATCTGAGCAGGGGATGACCTGGCAAGACCACTGATAACTTGTCCAGAGTACTGGATACGCGGTAAGCAGCCCCAACATGCAAGCTGATACTGATGATCAGTTCATTAAGCTGGTGTTGTCCTCTCTGACCACAGCTTATAAATACATTACTGATAAAGCCAGAGACATGTGATTGCTCTGTGCTGTTCTTCGTGCCAACTGGCACTCTTATTTGTGCCAGTTGTCTTCTGATGCTGCTCTTTGTTGCTTTGAGTGCTTTGCACTTGTAGGTCTTGATAGTGCTTTCTTCTTGACTGTCAGTAAGCACTAAGTTGGTCTGATGCTTCTGTGAGTGCATCCTCAGTCCTGAATAGATTATTTTCACAGGGTTGGCCTGGTAACTGATGGTCCTTGACTGCTTGAGTTGTAAACATACTGTTTGTCTTTGACATGTTGCACCTGTTTATTTAGTTATTCCTTTGGAATGCTGTAAGCAGATATACAAACTCTCCAAATACATTTCTGAAACAATTTCTTTCTCTATAGATAGAAAACTTCTATTTTTGTCAGGATGTGAATACCTGTAGAATCACAGATAGGTATCTGAAAGCAATGGATCTAATAAAGGTAAGAACATTCACTGTGTTTTTGACATTGCTGTTAAATGGTCCAGTGATTGTGATGCTACCTCTGCCTGCCTCATTTCTAATAAAGTTCTCTGATAAGGATACCTCAAGATAACAAGCATAACTTGTTCTTCATAGAGCCTCTGGTAACAAGTGTAGATGGACAGATGCATAGATATAGATCTAAGTCTTGAATTCTCCTTTTCTGGATCTAGAATAGGAAAGAAAGTATCATTCAGATATTATAATCCAAAACAGTGGTTTGGAATTCAGCAGTCACGGAGCAAGCTAAAATGCCTCCCATCTTCCAGTTTGGGAGTATCTTTCTGATATCTCTATGATGATGTAATCAACCATATTCTATTTCCTTTTCGTCATCCAGATTTTGAGGAGACAAATTACAGATTTCATATAAAACTAAATCTTTTAAGGAAACTTAATCCAAATTAATTAAATGTAAAATTAAGCCCCAGAAACTATGCTTGAAGGCCTCAGTAAGAGGCAGATTATCAATATTCTGCAGGACTTTGAGTTTTTGTCTACATCAGTAACACTTGTACTTGTTCAGGCTGTCAAAAAATAATCACTGTTTATAAATATTTATGAAGCTTAGAGCTTTACTTCAAACAATTAATTTTGGAGTGTCGATCTTTATTTTTAGGTTAAATATTAAAAATAAAAGATAGGAAAATAAAAGACATTATAGACACAGGAAATGAAATATATAGATCAGAAAAGGAATAATATTATAACTATACAAATTTATGTAGGTACATAATAACTGTGAAATGAATTTTATGAGACATAATGATTACTAATCATTGCTTAGTCCTTTCATTGTAAGAACTTGCCAATAGCTGTGGACAAAGCCTTTACCATCTCGTAGATTTTTCAGATTCTTTGAGGAATTTCCGGCGCTCCCATTTTAATCTCTCAGGTAGTCTCTGGAGGAGGATGTTTAGCCCAATCTCTCTTAGGCTATAAAATATCATAAGATCATAAAATCCAAAATTGGAAAAGACATACTATGTCATTAGTCCCATTCCCTGCCTGTACAGGATAGGTCTCTATATTACATTTACTATAATTTCTCCCCTCTTGTCTTTAGTATGACAGACTTCTCTTAGGAAATTATTTTATTATTTTCTTGATTTGATCAGTGGTTTTTAATAAGCCTACTCCCTCCTAATGTATAACCCCTTTTTCATATTACCCTGCTTGGGATTACACCTTCAAATATTCATAGACCTGTCATTATAACCCCTTCTAACTTTCATTTGGCCAAGATGATGTATATTTAACTCCTTTAATCTTCTTTCAAAGCTCAGTACTGGTAGTCCTTCTAATCAATGGCCAGATTGTAAATCTCTCCCTGCTTTTGGTAAGATAAAAAATGTAGTCAGGACAACTCTGAGTAAAATTTTTTCTCTCTTCAGATCTGGTATAACTGAGAGCAGGTTCTGTTTCTGGCAGGGTGATCCAGCCTTTGAGAAGAAGTCGTCTGATTCCTTCAAAAATATTTCAAATTTGTCCTTGATATAACAGGTTAGAACTCTACTGAAGTCAGTGGCATTAAGAAATGCCTATTACCTACATGTCATCAACTTACCTTCTGTAGCAAACTGTTGAGTTTTCTGTGGTAGCAGGTTAATTTGATATGATTTCTTCCCTATGAACCTTTCCTACTGCTATTTATAATTTTCCTCAAGGTGTTAAAGGATTTATTGAAGTATTTCTCTGATCTCATAGTACTCATTTAAGAGAATTGACCTGTAAAACCTGATACTGTAGGTGATCCAATCTGCTCCCTGAATCCTCAAAGATGGTGATTAATATTTTTAATTCTGATGCTATTTTAATAGCCCTATTTATGCAGTTTAGCCCTGTTAATTGCTTGAAGTTTACAGCATTAAAGAAATGCATTCTTTGTCATGATTGCACTGTTTTGCAATTTCTTCCCTGTTCTCAGGAGATGCTACTATCAGCCATTATTAGTTTTTGCTTATTTCTTAGAGAAAGCAACATATGAAAAACACTTCAAAAACAAATTTTCATCCCCCAAACTCCTGCTAGTGGTACCCTGTCTGTCTGAAGCATGATACAGACTACAGAACTGACAGTGTAAAATTCGAATGTCAGAGACTGTACCTTTAACTTCAATTTACCGGAGACTAAAACAAGAAGAAAGAAAAAAAAATCAATATTTAATATTTAAACATGAAGAAATTTACATTTAGGTTCCAAGACCCACCCAAAGGAAATCACTAGGTATGATGTTCACCCTCTGCTTTTCCCAATGATTTTCAGAATGTCAGCTTTTATAAACAATTTTCCTGAATAATTATATAGGACAAAAAGTATATTTATAGAAGAGCAATGTCCTATGGATTCAATTTTAATCTGAGTTAAGAAAATAGCAAAAGTAGCATAAATAAAGCATGAAAGCTTTCAGCAAGGTATAATTTGAATTATATCTTTTGATATTTTCTATTTATTTTATTTTTCTCTTGTCTCTTCCATCCTATGTGTCAATTTGATTTTGGTGAAATATAATTTCATCTCAGCTATAAGCATATGAATATCAAAGACAAATTCTATTGCTCCAGAACAGTGTAATATAATGTTAAGGAATTAAGATAATCATAAGGAGCAAGAAGAGATGGTGATACAAAGCATTAAGCACACATATTAAGTGTGGCTCTTCTAAGTCTGGTATTTGAACATCTCAGACATCAGGTTCTTATCAGCTCCTATAAAATATTGCTTAAAAAAAAAAAAAAAAAAAAAAGCCCTGAGGGAGAGAATACCTACAGTATGGAAATGTTTTATAGACTCAGGCGCCTGACCCCTGCCTGTCAGCATCATTAATAGCACCACTTTTCAGCTGAATTGAGAAATGCAAAATGCAATTAATCCTTTCTTTCAAATTAAATGAATAGTTTATGCATGCATGGATTTCCTTTAGATTTTGAGGGCAGTGATGATGAGTAAATGCAATTTTACTTTATCTTTAGGATTTGACTCATATCCAAAAATGTAAAGGAGTTCAAAACTAAACAGAATCAAAATTCTTCATTCCATCCATGTCACCTCACATTATTCCTGCAGTCAGTATTTCAGATGTGAGTTGTATCCAGTTTGAAGAGCCATATTGTGTTAAGTTACTGTATGTAACACAATATGAACAGTGTAATGGGCATGAAGTATCAAAAGAAATAGTATATCTGCTGAAAGTTGATGCAATGCTGCTTTGATGAAAAGTGCAATAAGTTTTAACCTGTTACTATGAGGTTTATTGATAGTTTCTGGTTATTAATACTCTGAAAAATGAATTACATTGTTATGTGCATTTGAGTACAGTTATAATGTGCTTCAGCACCAGTGGGAATGATGAAACTTCCTAAAAATAATCATGTAATTTCCTTTTCTTCCTGCACTGTCCCTTCACTGTCAACGTACCATTATGTTACAAGAACTCCAGGTACTTTGAGTTCAATACAAGCAGAAACAAATTAATGAAATTTTACCACAGTGGGGGATTTAAACCCATTTATTATGGGTCTGCTAAATTATTAAGCAACTCATCTCTCTAGTATCTGGGAAAGAGCCATTTGATTTAAAACCTTATTGAAAGGTGATTTTAGTACACCTTAATTCATGAAAACTTGCTGAGTTTGGTATGTGGGAGATTAACGATTATACATCTGTTTTGTGCTTGCATATTTCCATCATCAAAGTAAATATATTTTAAGCATATGTATTTAACCACATTTTCTATGTGTCTCTGTTATGTATGGGCATGATTATAGTGATATATGGATGTGAGTGTTTATATACATATATAATACATGTGCATATGCATGTGTTTGCATATACACATACACCCACATGCATGCAAGAAAAAAAGGAGAAAGATGAGATGACTATTAATATGGCCATGCTTTTGCTAACATAATGTGGATGAGTATGACTAAAATAAATTGTAATTAACCCCTGAGCAAATTGATGGATAGGAACAGAAAGCTCCTTTTTTTACTATAAATCTTCCCATTCGGGTGGGCATGTGGCCTGTTTGAAAATAATGAACCCATGTATCTGTTTCCAAGGAGCCGTTGAGCATAAGTGAAAATGAACTCTAGAGAATGCGTGTCTTTACATGTTTAATGCTTATATTACCTTTGCCTAATCTTGGGCATACCTACCCAGTCAAGTGGTATACCAGGCAAATGAGAGAAAGTTCAGCTCCGTTATGGACAGATACAGCTTAAGATTCTCTTCAGAAGTTTTAGATAGTTCTAAACTACTGATGGTGAGGCCCCAAAAACAACAAAAAAAGATCTCCTGGAACTAATAATCACATCAATTCTTGTCCAAATTCTGCCCTGCCCTACTCAGGGAGGTACTGTTCAAATGATGCTATTCTCCTTTAAATTCTATAGAAATCTCTATTTAGTATCATTTCATTTTCAACACTGGTGATGCTGATGAGCAGGGATAAAGAGCAAGTCTGTATAACTGTGGGAGTGATCTCCCTCTCCTTCTTCCTTCTTGCTCTCCCTCTTCCTTCCCCTCTCCCCATTTTTCTCACCCTCTCTCTTTTCTTTCTGCATTCTTCTCTAGGGTTAAGCTGAAAATAGGGACCCACATTCACCCATCCGTCCCAAACACTGTATCCTACTATGGCAGACAAACATCTGGCAAGGGCAACTTAATCTAATGCTGACTGTAAGAGTTCATCTTTTGAGTCAGCAGAGGCATTGCAATGTGTTTAATACCTGGATTCTGCCCTGCAGCAGTTACTTTTTTATTTCTGTGTACAATACACCAGTGCTTATCCTGGAGATAGCTCCAAGTCATCCAAGACTCTCATATCAGAAAGAGAGGACACCCTTGGTGCTGAACTCTTCTAGAACGGAAAGATTTTTTCAGTACAAGACAAGTTCCTACACCAGTAATTTCACCATGTTTTAAAAGATAGTGTAAAACATGCCCATTTGAGAAACTTGAATTTTGGATTATATGATATTTCCACAGTCAGTTTAAATCAACTGAAACCAGACAGCTGTTAGATGGAGCAATTCTGTCCTACCCTGCCATGATCTCTTTGCACTATCTTCATTGCAAGCTATGGCACAAATAATGTGGCATTCAAAACAACAAAAGAAATCTGCCAGGCTATATGATCACTCTGCTGTCAAAAAATGGAATGGGAGTATGTTGATAGGAATAAGAATAATAATTTACCTAAGCATGCATGTTTCATTATACATAATCCAGTTCAAAGGCAGGTTGTCATACCTTCCCACTTTGTCCATCCCCATATATAATCCATGGCCTGCCTAGTCTATTTAAGTGGTTGCAGAATGACCTTGATCAGAGCAGTGAGACGAACAACCAGATACAAAACAATAGGAGAGGTAGGATTGTATGAGGGGGTGTACGGGAAGGAGAGCAGAACCACCTGTGTTAGGAGCAATCCTCAATTAGATTAGATTACATGTAGCGCAAAACTTCCCCCTTTGATCACTCTAACATGATTGTGAAGCCTCAGGGCTAAAAGTTTGATTATGTCTTTAGTCAATGGTTCTTTGAATTAGTCAACAGTGAAGACAGTGGCTTTAAAGTATTTAATTTACTTCCTGTCAGCACAAATCAAAGTGAGCAGTGACATACAAACAGAAGGCGTCATTAAAGATATCAGTGAGATACGTAGACTCTAGTGATAGCGAGCACTAGACACATTAGGAAAAGGCATCAAAGACAGATGGAAGAGTTTCCTTCTGACCACTATCTCTCAAAAGTCCTAGCTTGGTCTCTGGTGCTCAGTACAGCTTTAAGGACTGAGGTATGAGATATTTTCAGTATTTTCCAGCCCCTGAGATGTGACACCAGTGAGATTTAATGTCTAATTTGAATATATTGCCTTCTAATTTGAATAAATATGTCCTATTTCTGAAGGCTGAGACAGGGGGAACAGATGTTCCTGATCAGGTGTCTTTTATTGTTTGCTACTTTTTTATGCTTTTTAGCATATTCCTTATTATTTACCTCCTTCCCCACATAGAAGTTTCAAGTAGGTCTTTTCCCATCCTGTCATAAGAGAGTTTCTTGTACTCCCCTTTCATTGTTCATCCCTTAAAATGGGATAATACTGCTACCTCAGAAGTCCAGGATCAAAGATGCATAACTGACTTCCTTGAAGGGATACTATTACTTTTGTATGCATGGAGTCTCTTCCTTACAAATTGTCAGGAATGGAAAAAAAAAATAATCAAAAATGCTGATTAAACAGAGGACTCTATGGAAGTATCTTTAAGATAAACTTACATGTTTTCAACAAGGCTCTTTCCGTTGACTTCATTGTAGTTTCAGTTTGGAGTTTGGTTATGAGAAAAATTCATAATATCTGGTAAAATTCTGCAGTAATGATTGCCAGCATGGAGAATTTAACACTAATGTCAATGCCATTTTTATATAAATTGCATTCAATCTAGACAGTAGTGGCTTCAAACAAGCCATTGAATGTAGTTAGGAAAAATGTTTCAAATTACGTAGTATATACACCATGTAATACATGGAAATTATATGCGTTTTTCCAGTGCTGGATGTAAAATCAATCCTTTTGTCAAATGCTCCTGTTGTAGACTGCCATGTTGGAGACCTACATTCAAACAAAGGACTCAGAGGGTTGGGCACTTAGCTTCCAGGGAGAAGAGCCTTCTGTCATTCAATAACTCTCCTCAGTTGCAGTCGGCAAACAAGCTACTGTAAGTAAGACACTTCAGACAAGCTTCTGAAAACCCTTTTGATAAAGTTTCACATCTGAGGTTAATGACAATACCTAAGGTGTGGGAGTCATGTAATAAACGTAAATCTGACTTGGAAAATTAAAAACAAAGAGCAGGAAACAAAGCAAAAAGTAACACTAGTTTGAAAAGAATGGCATTATAGTCAGAAGGAGTAAATAATGAGGAACAATGCAGTAAGATACATGAGGACTTAGATGATTTAAATACTGAAAGATGAAAGCTAGTTCAAAGCAGCTAAATAGAGAGCAGTGACAGGTTCCTAGGGAAAAAAAGGATATCAAACAATTGGGTGTGTCATCAAATATAAGAAATCAAAAGGTAAAAAGAGTCTAAAAGATAATTCTGTGTGCAGCATTAAATATGAATGATAAGTAATAAGATGAGAAAAGAAAAATCTATGTCTAACATTAAAAACAAAGGAACATTACCAACCATGCCTAAGTAGGGCAAAAAGGAGTCAGATACAATTTATTAATATAAACAAAATCTAGAAGAAACAGACTAACTAAGAAGCAAAGGAAAAAGAATCCACTTTCAGTTAAAAAGTCTAGAAGGTTATACATCAACATAGGAGTGCAATAAAGTTACATATTTCTCACTGAAGCAGTTAAAAGCTCTGAGGCTGGAGCGGCAATGTACTAAAGTCTCAGCTGAACTATCTTCTCTGTGAGCTGAATGTCCTATCTAAAGCCTACTTTGCTACCATGTTCTTACTTAGAGGAGACATGGACCCATATGATGATTCTATAAGAAAAGTCAAAGCAAAACATAGCGCTCCAGTCCAGTCTCTGGAAAGGGATTGGATTTCCCCAAATACCTGAGACATCAAAAGTTACAGATTAGGAGCATCTTAAAATCTCACAATGCAGTCTCATACATATCTGGACTGCAATGAATCCTAGCAGTCTTCTTAATGCTATTCTAATGTATTAAGTCAATTAAGTCCATTAATAGTAAATTCCAACAGTGTTAAACCCTGCTGACCCTGCTACTCCTAATTAGGATATAACAAAATTAAGGAATTGACATTTCATTTTCTTTCCCTCTTCTTCATCAAAGACAATCTACTCTTTCATTAAGACAATGACCCTGTCATAGCTGAGCTCCTGAGTGCTTCCTTTTTTACAATTTTGAGCCTATATGAGTTTGTCCATGACATTTCTTTCTTTCTATCATTTATGATACTATCCCCCAAAAAAGCCTCTTAGACGTTAACTACTAAGTCTGAAATTTCCAGTGCTAAGGATTTAGTTCAGGTAGTAGGAGAATGGGCTTGGGGAGATGGCTTTTAGGTTGGTCTTTTTTTCTGAAACCCTGTCAACCAATAAAAACAAGCCTTCAACATGAAGATGTTTAACAGCTTTCTAAAATCCAGTGACTGCTACATTGAAGTTACACAGAAAAGGTGTCTGAAAATGACAGAAGTAGGCAAAATGCTTTGCACATACACAGGTGCAGGACACAAAAAGAACAAGCTATTGATGGAATTATGACTACTGGTCTTCATAATGCCTCCATCTCCCAAGAGGGTATGCAAGAACATGGTGGCCAGTCACCTGTTCAGGCCTGGACAGTCCCAATCACTCAATTTGCTATTGTTCCTCTGCACAGTGGAAGTGTAGTTTAGTATGGAAAGCAAACAGAAGGTCTGAAATAAGGAATTGGATATTTTTAATAAGATAATTTTAGTGTCTTCTATAATGAATGGGGAGTAGAGGAAGAGAGACAAAAGAAAAAGCAAGTACTGAGTATTTTTTGCTGTTGTTCACAAAGCTTAATTGCATAGGACTGTACTATATCTACATGTATATATACTGTTTTATGCACTTCAGGCTTCTTCCCAGACCTGTTAAGGCTACACTGGCCAAAGGGATCCACATTAGAAAGCAAAGGCCCACTGTGCTTTTCAGATTGCTGAGAATGAGGGCTCTGCTGGATGAATACAAAGGAAGCGAAATGATCACGGTGAGAAGGAAGAGAAGACATGATTTTCTCAGTGTATCTCAGTGAGCAAAGTCAGACTTAACTTTGGAAAAAAACTGTACCTGTGTAAGTGTAGTAAAAATTAGGATGCTTTAAGGACATAAAATCTTTCATTTTCACCAGAACAGATCTAGCTAGATCTACTAGTAAATTGAACTGTGCAGTACTGTATAATTGTTACAATTGTCCCTGGCAGAGTTCTTGATCTGGGCCAGCAATCCCTCTTCTTTAATCTGTGTTCAGAGGCTTGATGTCCTTACAACCAGATGAAGCTCATTATTTGCTGCCAGGCTAAGTATGACAATTGTCTCCTGTCCATATGGATTTTGCAAACTTGATCTTTTTTCTTGATCTACTTGATGATATAAGACATCATCCTAAAGGTTACTGTCATCTTCAGATGACAAGATTTTGACATTTCAATAGACAATCATCATTCTTTTTGCTATCTCTCAGCCAAAATCCCACTCTCTCCTATCCCCTGAAATTCTTTCTAATTCCTCCAAAAATTATACAAATGCCCTACATCATTAGCAAAGCAGCTTTGACTCAGATTTGGTTTTGTTTTTTTTTGTTTGTTTTGTTTTGTTTTCGTAGTGGCAGACACATTATCTTCTACTTTTTTGCAAGTAACTCTTGTATTTTAGGAGGGATTATCTGGGACTGTCAAAGTCTTAGACTCTTTTCCAGGTACCAAATCATGTTAAATAGTTCAATGATATATTCAAATAAGCATATAACCATCATGGGAAATTAAATCTGTTTGTAAGGTATCCTCATGAAGGGATCTTTTTTTTCTTCACTTTCCATATTCCTCAACTAATCTAAACAGTAGAAGAGTTTGTCAAAGAATCACAAAACAATTGAGGTTGGAAGGGACTTCTGTCTAGGCCAAGCCCTTGCTCAAAGCAGGATCAGCTACAGCAGATTGTTCAGTTGCATTTTGAATATCTCTCAGGATGGAGAATCTCTGTGAGCAACTTGTTCCAGCGTTTGACCACCCTCACAGTAAGACTTTTTTTCTCATACTTAAATCGTATTTCCAGCATTTTGGTTTCTGGCTATTTCCTTGTTTCACTGGTTGCTACTGAGAGGAGTTTGGCTCTGCCTTCTCTATTCCAGTCTTTATTCCAGTAGGTATTTATTGACATTGATAATATTGATAAGATCCCCTCTAAGCCTTCTCTTCTCCAGGCTAAACAGTCCTAGCTGTCTCAGCCTCTTTTCGTATGTGAGATGCCCCAGTCCCATAACCATCTTTGTGGCCCTCTGCTGGATTTGCTCCGGGAACTTCATATCTCTCCTGTACTAGGGAGTCCGGACCTGGACCCAGCACTCCAGATGTGGTCTCACCAGGGCAGAGTAGAGGAGGAGGATCACCTTCCTTAACCTGCTGGCAACTCTCTTCTTAATGCAGCGCAGGATGCTATTGACCTTCTTTGCCTCAATTGCTTGCTCTTGTTTAACTTGTTGTCCACCAGGATTTGCTGATTAAATCTTGTACTGCATACAGCTTCTGCCTCCTTTACCCAATGCAGCATCGATTTTGTTCATTTCACACAAATCTTGTCAACATCTACTTATAGAGTCAGGTGATTTTCAGTAGGATGTTTTTAAAATACACTGCCGTATTTGGTAGCCCTTCCTGATAGCATTTATTGTAAAGTAATTCTATATATCAACATATATCAAGTTAATCCTTTATTGCTGTAAAGATTTCATCTGTCTTTCCCCCAAGGGGTAGTCTTCTCTTCTGATTACACAACTCAGTACTTATTTCTTCCTGAAGTGCTGCTTCTTCAGGAGGCGATCAGCAGTTTACAAGATGTTGTGAACTGTTCAGCCTACTACAATTACTGTGGCTTTTATTCAGCTGTTTCCTTTCATTCTGTTTCACAGATTTTCAGATTGCTCCTTAGAACTGATATTTTCAAGGGTACATGCTGATTATTTCTATGTGCTCCCTGTAAACTATATACTGGCTATGGTCAAACAACAGCCATCCTTTTCAAAGAATGGTTTCCTTAGAAGAGAGGTACATTTTTTTTCTTCAAAATCACAACAAACTCCAGAAGTAAATCTAGAGAATCATCAATCATCATCGTCCAGATTTCTTTTACATTCAGTTAAGGCTGCATCTAAAGATGTCTATTCTTTCATACTCTGTCCTACAGATAGAAAACTGAGACTCATGTCTTTAAATACACTTATGTATTTATATGTACCTATACATTTAACTGATTTCAGTGGGAATTTGGTACCTACCTGTTTTCAGAAACATCTGCAGGAAGTTATAGCAAAGAACAGAAAAGAATCAGATCACCAAAATTCCCTATCACTAGACTCACCTTCCTGCTTTGTTTTATATATTTGACATTAATTTAATTTGACACTTTGCAAGATACTGGCCTTATAATAGATATCTAAATTTGACATTAATTTAGATGTACTTTTAATCTTGATGAATCCAAATGCAGAGGCATGGTTTATTCCAAATGAAATAAAATACAAAAAAAATCACTGCTATCTTTCAAGCAAACAATTTACATACAGAGCTCTGCAGCAGCAGGAGAAAACATACCAAATACAAAATCTGTTACATCCTGGAACATTTTTCTCCAGTCTTGCTTTTACAGAAGAACCAACATAAAATTAAGGTAATAATTTACTTATTAAACTATCTCCATAAGCATAAAAATTTCAGCAATGTTGCTTGCATTAAGAAGCGTAGAATAAACCCAAAAGATGCCACTACAAAAATATACTACAGTGACAAACATACTTGGCAAATTATTGTGCTGTATAGTTTAATGGAAGTTGCAATAAAGTGACAGAAAAAGGAAAATGATGTAATCAAACCTGTATAATATTAGCAATAGCTTCTTACATTATCCATAATGCTAGCATATTAATGAATTTTATGTTTACTAGTAGAAAAGAGCGTTACTAGCATAATTCCCAAACCCCTGAAGAGTTGTTAATATGGCTAATCTAATGAAGCATTCACATTTGCATTGCTCAGAACAGAACAGTTTGATATAGAAGTATTCACATGCTATAGTGAGTTTTGACAATGAATGTATATGTTTCTAGGTACTAACTATCTATATAGGCTATTAATATATATGTAGACAATAGTAGGTAATTTGTACTATCAGGATTGTCTGGTAAGGACTTGATTCTCTCAAGATTTCACCTTTGACTCCCATTAGAAAGAAGGGAGTTATCTCACTACACAAAAGGGTGTTGAAATGATGAGAAATTGCAGGATCAGACATAACCATTGTGTCTGAGCCATGAGTCAGAGCAAATTCAGGAGACACATGATACAGAACTGCAGAACTAATCTGAATAGTTTCTATGATGGCCAACTTTAACTGAAGGAAGCATATTCAAGGCTCAACTAACTGTAGCCAGTTTTGTAAATCTGCAGTCCTATTTAGGGGGCTCGATTCAATTCATGGTGCTCCTGGTAGTCCATAGGTAAAAAATAAATATCAGCTCCTATTCCTCTGACCACAGCTACAAAATAATGAAGGGAAAATGTGAAAATCAAAAATTAAGAAATACTAATGAGGCCACCTGGGTAATAAATGAGAGAAAATAAAAGATGTACAATTAATTATATTTGGTAGCTCTTCTATTTTCCCTTTTCTCTTGTAGTGAAGCAGCCTTCATCTCACTTCTGCAGTCCATGGAAGTGGCTTCTAAAACAGCAGTTCCACAAGAGGTGAAAGACAATGCTTTCAGCTCGCAGTGCTCCTGGCCCCTTTCTTCTCTGGTTCTTTAGTAACTCTATCTTGCCACTATTAATTTCAAAGATTTGAAGCTAATTGAATTGAGCAAGAAGTATCAGAATTAGCTGAGTGAAGGAGAGGTTTCCAACACATGCAATGGCACATGTCAGCTGTAACTACTCAGGTTGAACATGTTAGTTCCCATATGCCAATGGTGAGCAGTTGTCTATCTGTGACAGACAGTGTTCTCAAGGGACTACTAAAAACCTTAGAAAGTATTCCCTTCCTAAGCTATTAATAGCTTAGCCCAAAATATTAGTCTGTCTTAATTAAGCCACTTCCATATTGACCGAACAGGCATTCTGACTGAGATTTAGGCTAAATGGAACTGTTATGACTAGGTAAATGGCATGAACAAAACAAATTTGATTAAGTTGGCCTTTTTCTCAAAAGCTAAAAAAGGGAAGAGAATAGTGCCTATGAACAGCATCCTGTATTTTTCTCGTATTTTGTGAAATGAAGTAGCTTTACCCATAAAAGAGTTTTATGTCCTTCTTGGCCAGTATGAGCTATCCAGGTTCTTATAATTAACCTATTGTACTCTGATAGCAAAATGGCGTATTTTTAATATCAGGCTCTCCTAATACTTCTGAAAATCATCATTTTACAGACCATACAGATATGTGTGATGTTTTCAAATTGTTTGTATTTTCCACAGTCAGAACTGGAGACCATGCTATATTATTACCACTAAAAAACGATTGGCACTCTGACAAAAATCAGTACAAAATAACTATTTTATTTTCAGCAAAAGTGGGACACTGAAGTGCCACAGAGTTTGCAGGGTGCTGAGTCTCCATCTTTCTGTATATTTTCTATTGAATAATAGAAAGTTCATGGATATCTTCAGACTATCCATCTAGGGCAGGAGCATAGCCAAAATCCATTTCATTTGGTCACAAATCTTCTATATAGGATTTACAGTTCTTCTGACAGACTGAGGCAGCTGCTTTAACTTACAGTCTCAACTGATTCTCAGACTGCACATTTTCATTATCACTGAGAGCATACGGTTGCAGTTATGACTAAACAACTTCTTGTTTTCTTAAGCAAAACTGTTCATTTGAGGAAAAGAGAGAAGGAATTGTCACTGCGATAAGAGTATCCGGTGTCGCTATTTGTTAAAGCTTTGAAAATTCATCTGCACTTGGTTGAAAAGTTAATCAGATTACTCTTGAGATATTCTTAAAATCCTATATATTTTAATTTATTCTCTTGTGCTGTTCACCTACCTATTTTGATTCTCCTACTTTTTTAATAAGATACATTCTCTCTTTCATACATACATTTATACATACAGAATGTGGAAAAAAGGACAGGCCCCTTGGGAGAAATACAGGAACATTGTCAGGGAATGCAGGGAAGCGACACGGAAAGCTAAGGCACAGTTGGAATGCAATCTGGCAAGGGATGTTAAAAATAACAAGAAAAACTTCTTCAAATACATTAACAGCAAAAGAAAGATCAGGGAAAATGTGGGTCCGCTTGTGAACGGGATGGGTG
>VZSV01000009.1:11834026-11865845 GCA_013398735.1 Nothocercus julius | reverse complement strand
TTAAGGAAAAATTTCTTGCCAGTGAGGGTGCCAGAGCACTGGAACAGGCTGCCCAGAGAGGCTGTGGAGTCTCCTTCTCTGGAGATCTTCCCAACCCGCTTGGACGCAGTCCTGAGCCACCTGCTGTAGGTGACCCTGCGTGTGCAGGGGGGTTGGACTAGATGATCTCTAGATGTCCCTTCCAACCTTAAGCATTTTATAATTCTATGATTTATTAGAACCAACATAGGTACTAATTTAAAGTGAGATTATACTTTCTTCCAACTGGCACTTAAAAAAATCTCTTTAAACAAAACATCTATAGACTTAAAATATTTTTAAAATGAAACTGGAAGTTGACTGAGAAGTAGATCTTATGTTTACACTGTGGACTTTAAGAAGGAGCTGAATGACACTTTGGGACTGCCTGACCTTAATGATTTCTGTCATTGTTCATCCAGGAAGAGAAATTCTGATGCACTATGTTAACTGATTCAATTGCTCACCTGTATTGCAGACAATTCCCCATGACTGTGTTGCAATACGATGTTTTGTGTGATGATACTGGTCATGTCAAAGATGCATTTTTAAATGGCTATATGAATTATTTATGGCCGAAGCTCTGCAAAACATGGTCTGTTTCCTAAAGAAAAGGTAGAATATACAATAGTCAGAAAAAAAAAAAAAAAAGAAAGAAAAAAAAAGAAAGTATGAGAATCTCATAATGGCACCCACCAAATTTGGAATCATAAAAGCAGCTTTTTATTTTCAATGTTTCTTCTCCCTTAAAGATTTTGTGATCCAGAGGAAATTGTAAAGGGGAAAAAAATCATTAACTGCTAATGTGAAGTAATTGTTGAAAGAATTACTGAAATGAAAAGTCTGTGCAGTTGGATTTTGCAGCCAATGTAGATGAAAAGGAGAAACAAGCTGCAGATGATGCTGAGATGGGTAAAGAGAATAGATTAACAATGTCGACTGAAAAGACTTAGCAGAAAAGGGACATCTTTCAAGAAAAAGACATAATGTACACTGTCTTATTAAAGTGAAGGAGAATCAAAAAAATACATAAATAGCTAAAATAATGGTGGTAATACAGTATTATAGCACATTAAGATGATAAAATGCCTTTCCTTTCCCTTCTTCTTCCACATAGTTTTCTCTGTTTCATGATAGATGAAGAGAAAGGCACACAAACAGATAATTTTGTTTCACTGTGTCTTGCCACTGACACTCAAGTGAATGTGTCTCAGAAAACATCTTTAGAGAAAAATAGCCTATAAAAAGAAACAGTAAAGGAGAAAACAAGAAAGCTAATGTTAAAAGAGTTTTCCTCTGTAGTTTCAGAAAATATTAGTTTCTTCCTTTTATTCTGTGTATTCTAGCAGCAAGGTATAGTTTTCTTTGATGCAATTAAGAAGAAAATATTTCATAGGGGATATTAGATATTTTCCTCCTGCAAATCATGATTTCTAGTTTGCTGTGTCTATGAACTCTATGATTTGTTCAAATTCAGTGACCTAGATCTTATGCAGCTTCTATTTCCACTATGCATTTTCCAGACCAAGTTTGTGCTTTATGTTCTTTTTGTTTTGTTTGCTGAAGACTTCATTACAGCATTTAGTTTTTGGCTTGTAAATGATTGATATTGGGATTGTCATCTCTGTATAAAGCTTGTCATATACTTAGTGCCATGGGACACCAAGCAAGTTAAGTTTCCAAGTACTATGAGAAAACTTTCCAAATATAGCACTTCTAAATAACAAATGACATAGGAACCCGGAGGTCATGCAGGCCTATGTTTCCTAGTGCCTTAAGACATTTTTGAAAATGAGAATTAATCTCTTCTGAAAATAAAATGAGTTTGAACTGAAGATTACAAAAAAAGATACTACTTCTGATCATATTTAGTCAAGCATTTGCATTAACTAATATCCATCAAATTTAGCCTTTCTCACTAATTCTATACCAATAAATTAAATATTGCCAAGAAACAGACACAAGCACCAGAAAGTCACAATCTGTAGTAATGTTGGAAGAGTCCATTGCACAGCTTGGGTCTTGCCTCATACTGCTCACCCCCAAAATTTTCTGAGTTTGATATGAAAACACAGGGTTTTGGTAACTAAGAGAGCTTAACCATAAGGATAGGGTGAGAACAGGGAGTCTGTGGACATAAACCAGACACTGACATTATTTAGTTTAGTAGTCCAGATGTAGCCTTTGAGAAAATAATTACCTGGATAGGAACATAATTATATCTATATGAACAAGGATGATTTTTTTTTGTTTTGTTTTGTTTCTTACTTTTACTTTAATTTCATCTTTTATTTGCATGGAGTTCTTCACAAGCATTTTATGGTGATGTATTTGGTGACTGAGACTGGAATTGAGTAATAGCCATCAACTGTGATTTGCCCAATAAGATACATGGCTTTCTTTCTATTCTTTTAGACAATAAATGCTTAAAAATCTCAAATAATAATATTAACTGTATCTGCTGAAGTCTTTCTGATGAAAATTTATGAGATGAAATGTGACTTTTGGGATAGTGGGGAAAAATGACCTCCAAAAGCGTATCTTTATGTATGAACTGAAGTTTACATACTTCCACCAGACTATCCAGCTCTGCCAGCAGCACAAGAAATATACAATTTCTTCCATGAACTTCTCATATCCTGCAGATTTGCTCTGTCTTTTTTTCCCACAGGAAAGAGTGGTTTGAAACATGAAACAAGCAACGTGCCTGGATTTTATGCTTGTCATTTTAAAAACACTTACTAGTAGTTTTAGTATCTAAACTCATGATTTTCCATTTCTTTTAAAAATCTGAGATCCTGCTGGTGCTGTTGGGTATGAATGTGTAGCAAATTATTTTATTTTATTTTATTTTATTTATTGTGCACTGCCTGTTAATAGTGCAGTTAGCTTTTTCTTCTAATAACAGGTTTATTGATGCTCTTGGTTTCTTATGATAATGGCAAAAACACATGGCATTGCAGGAACATAAACTGAAGAGCACAATGGACACCTCATATTGCCAGGTCTGGTAGCATGAATTCTAGATAGAGTGTTGTGGAGTGTGGAACTTAGACCTTTTAGCTTCTGATGGTCTTTGAATTGCACTGTTAGTGACAGATCATGAAAGGACATGAATGTTGGAACTTTGAATGTTTGCTTTTGTTTTTCCATTTCTTTCATGAAGATAAAAGTATCTCTTTTTGACATAGACAACAACATTAGGGGCTTTATTTGTTCTTTTCTCTCTTTTATCAAAAAAATATTGATTACCTTATAATGGTATTTCTTTTCAGGTTATTGAAGAACAAAGCTTATTCTGTTATTCCAACTTTCTTGGAACTGCTGTGTTTGTAGTTTACATTTGTCTGCAGCATTTCAGTCAAACAGCTAGCACTGCTCTTATTTACTTCAAAGGTATGAGATGAGCAGTTGCCATTACATCAAGGCTCTATATTCAGCTACATTTTATCTGTGATAGTCACACAGTTTATTTGCTTTTTATTAGGTCAAATTGAGTTATCTTTATTCACATTTTATGAGCAAAAAGGAGACTAAAGAGGTCATGCTTTGGCCGGTAGTTGTTAAATAGAGTATTCTTGTGATGTAATGGAAAAAGCACTGGACAGAGCCTTATTTTTGAATGTTTCTGGATTCTAATATATTTTGCCCGCTGAAGACAGATGTGCATGCACACACCTGCAGGCCTGCACACACACAAATGTACATACATGCATAACTATGACAAAAATGTTGAGGAATGATGAACATTTCCACTAGAGAGAGGTGTCTTAGTCAAACCTCAAATGAAATATTACTTTGTTTGCCATTGTTTTAAATTTGAAGATATTACTTTAACATGTATGGTAGGAACTTGAAAATGTAACTGCATATTGCAAAAGCTACTGAGTATATCTTACTGTTAAGGAAGAGTTCAAAGATCATGAGCAGTGCTTCAGCCTGATTATTCTATATACTGCCAGATCCATAGAAAGACCATGCCACAAATCTGAAAAATACCACAAGAGAATAAACAGAAAATGGTAGTGGCAACAAACAAAGCAATGACAATAATCAGTGGTATAATGGAGTGGTTATATATCACTGGTCACTGTTGTATATTGTAGGTATAAAAAAGGGAAAATTAGAACATATATGTGGATAAAAAGGGAGGGGTAGAGTGAGATCACCTGGACGCAGCATGTTTTCCTTTTAAAATTGGTGGGGTAGTAAAATTTCACGAGCTCTCACCTGTTAAAGAAGGGCCATCTTAAGTGCTATACCCTCTTTGGAAGGGCTGAGGTGAGGATGGGAAAGAGCCTGGAGGTCAGAAGAATCCAAGGAGGGTATTACATATGCAGTGAAGAAGACATGAACTGCTTCACCTGTGTTTTTTTCCCATCAGCAATGAGGAACACAAAGTAAGTTTGGGAAACCCTGATCCCTGCACTCCTTTCACTGTGCTCTGTTTCCAGAGTACACGAGAAGTATACAGAGGAACTGTGACCAGAAAAGAGTAGTAATAATGTTAGTAAGATTTCAACTTGATTTTTTTTTCCACACAATGACATCTATTTTCTCATTTTAACAAATGTTAATTTATGTCCAGATAAGTGCAGTAATAATAGATTGGAATGATTTTTCCAGAGTTACTACAAACTAAAACTGTAATATTATACACACACATATTCATAGATGTGTATCTTTATTAATATATGCATGTATAGGCAATTATGCAGAATTTCATAGTAAAGGAATAAATTTTTTTGTTTGTTTTCTTTTTCTAAAATGGGCCTTTTAATTATACAGTGCCTGATAATTAGTGAACTTTCTCAGCCCATGCTCTACTGCAACTCTGTTCAGGAAAGTCCATGATTTGTCACAGCAAGCATTCAGAAAAGGCAGAAAATAAATCCAGTGGCCTTTATTATATTGTATTCCGTGACGACAATCTCACTCCATCAAAACACTGTCAAAATCTCTCCTCCCTCAAGCAAAAAATATTTTTTATTAGATTAAAAAATATATATACATTTCTGCATGCCTATAAAGGAAAACATGAAAGCTGAGTCTTCTCTAAAGCATACAACAGGAATATTTCACAATAGAATAGAAAGTATATCTTTAACATATTCTTCATGTGTAAATTTCAGTATATTTATGTTCATACAGTGTCATATGACGGATTCTTTTATTTTATTTGAAATCTTTTCCTTAAAGCAAGCAATTGTATTTTTAACTTTAGGTAAGGTTCTAAACATTAGCATTTGTGTGTGTTTCATTCAGCCTACCTCATCATTTTCTTGTTTCATGCCCAGGGCTTAGCAGTTGGAGTTTAAAAACAGCCAGCTTTAATGTCTATGACTGACATGTAATTTCTGCTTACTTTAAAGCTTTTTTTTTTTTTGCTAACTTTGCCTTTTTTAATATTCTTTCCTGTCCATAATCACAAAGCTACATAAGCTCTTTTGTGGCTTAATAAATATTGTCAATTTTTCAAAGCTCAACATGGTGTGTATTCTTCTTCAAAGATAGTTATTAAGCATATAAAAAGAAGCCTGTTAAATTTGTAGATTCATTTTTGTTATTATTATTATTATTCCTATTGCTTATATTTAAATGAGGAAAGATAATCCATTAAAGAGGCTGAACTGTCAAAAATACTTCCATATCTATAATTAAGTATAACCTTCTTGGGTTTAAATAACATTATCATTATGACATAAACCAACAAAAGCCTCTAAATTTGAAATGAAAAGCGCTACCTTCCATTAGCACAATTGTTGTTGGGGGGTTTGGAAACTCAAAGGCACATTCATGCAAAGGATGTATTTAGCTTATAACTACAGTATTAGTGTCTGACTGTTTAAAAACAGAACAGTAACAAGTAACATGCCTATTTGTAATATATATATATATTACAACTTAGAACCTTAGATTAAATGTTTAATGACAAACATGTATCTTAGCTCTACAAAAGCGTTACTGAGATTACAGCACTTCAAGGACCCAGCAACACAGCTATGCACTTGACTTTGCTTCTCATTATCTGATCAAGTGAACTGTTCTGAAATACAGTGGATGCAGTTTTCACAGTACTGAGAAGGAAGTTAATCATTACAGTTGCAGAGAGTGAAAAAGAATCATTCCCTTCACTAATTTTTGTTTTAAAGGAAAATGCTTTATAAAATTTTAAAAATTTACTATAAAATAGAAGATGCATATACATTGTTACACGTATTTTACCATCATCCAGTTGGTGTGACTGGCAGAGCTCACTCATGATTTCCTAACAAATGAGCTTTATAGTAACATGAAGATTAAGAAGGTGATATTTATTAATCTGTTATGTTTTTGCCTCTTAGGATACTCACTACTCTACTGCATGGCATATTACTAGCTACCTACTCACACATGGACACCAGTGTAAGGCAAACAATTAAAATATGTAAAGCCAGCGTGTATGAGCTCAAAACTCATCTCCCCCATACCACACATTGTTGACTAACAATGGATATTCAGCTGCTAAACTGCAGTTGTTTGACCTGAAGATTGCACACATACTACTTTCTTCTCTTTCCTACTCAGTCCATTTGACTTATATATCTACCTGCATATTTTTTTTCTAGCTGTAAACTCTTTAACTAACCAAATGTTATTCGTTTATGTTTTTTACTTTACTACAATATATCGTTTTATTACCAAAAGATGTAGGTTTAGCTAGATAGAGGGTTTTCAAAATAATAGTTCTGGTTATTGCTCATGCAGAACTGGAAATTATTGGAAAGTTAGAGATTAACTGTATGAGCAGTGATCTTGGGCATCTTATTTTGACTAGTCTTCCATTGCAGAAAAAAAAGGTGGGGGAGAGAAGGGATTTTGGAGGGGATTTTTGAACTATTGGATTTTTAGTAAGTTGTCCAGTAACTGTAACTTCATCTACAGATTCTCTGTTTCAGATTCAATAAAAATTATTAGTACTAATACATATTATGACTGATAAAGGACTAATTAAAATGAAAATTTTGGCAAAGCATTTCAGACGAGAAATTAGTAGATAATAAAAAGGAAAGAACTACGCAACAAAGATATGGAGATCAGTTCATAGGAATTCAGTGGAATTCGGTGGATCAGTTCAGTGGAATTCAGTACTCCAAACTCCAAATATATGTTGGAAAAGAAAAATGTTAGAAAGCACCCACTCTTTTTCAAAACTTTCCATAAAACCCATCCTGCCCCAGTATCTTACGGGTATTATTCAGGTCAGTGAAATAATGAAGCAAGAATTGCTAAAAGAGTGAACATAGTAAACTGCCCATTCCCAGATGTTCTCTCATCTCATGAGGTTTCCCATCTCCTTTGTAAGTTACCTCCTTTCTTAAAGAGTAGAAACAAGCCTTTGGCAATTTACCTTTTATTTTTTTAAAGTGACCAGTAGTTAGTGCATTTCGTGTATAATAGCATGCACTTGTCAAATCAGATATCCTTCAAAATGAATTCTTTGTATTAGGCTTTACTTTTATTTTAAAGCAGCTGTAGGGTTTATAGTGATATATATTGAGAGCATATTGCTCATTTATTAGAGTACATTGGGTCTGGTGTTGAATAGTCACTGCACAAAACATTTTCATAAGCTTCTGTACTTATTATTGTATCTAATATATGGTATGACATGGTATATCCATGTCAAATCATAGTAAATTTCAAAGTAAAATAAAATTGTTCAGGAGAAGGAAAAAGATAAACCTAATTTAAAATCAATCTTACCTTTTACAGGTATCAAACAGCATAATGTAACATCAAGTATTTTTTTTATAGCTTCTCATAAAAGACATTCTCAAATCTATAGCAAAGCCTTCCAACTCACACTTCAGAGCAAATCTTTGTACTATAAACTGGAAGGATATACAAAGAGCTGTTTACCTTACTGTACCGATTCCTTGCTTCTGAAGCCACAGAAAATATGACCGTGGGACAGTAGTAGAGGACATTCTACCGTGTCCCCTTATCTAGCTAGAGGATTTAAGCAGCTTCTATAGCTCTTAACTTATTTAACTAAAGAGTATATGGCTTTTTGGCAGTATCATTAAACCTAGGAACTATGCTGGTCTTTCCATCGTAAGAAAATAAATATGCAGCCCCATCTTTAAGCCCACGCACAAAGCAATATTCGCTCTTGGCTGTTTGTGCACATCAAGGTAGGGTAATCTGTAGTTTTTGATATATTTACTTTGCTCAGGCATAACAACATTACTGTCCAAAGTGTGATGTTCTGATTAAGAAAAAAAAAAGTAGATTCAAAAAGTAGTCCTGGTGTTTTATACAAACACATTTGTCTAGTAGCTCTGACAAACACATTACAGGGCTTGTGCATGTATACACATATGTTTTCCAGATGAAGGTTAGGTCTGCCAAACCTCTTGCTCTTAGGGACCTATCTGAAGTCCATCCGTAAGTCAGGCTAACTTAATACATCTAACTTGACTCTTAGTAAGTAAAATACACTTTGATAATGACCCTTAAAGTCTTAAATAATTTATGTCTTGGTCATTTGAGATACTGTTCTTTTTTTCTGTTAAGGTGACAATTAAAATATGTTAAGACTCTTTTTTTTTCTGCTTTATAAAAGCGATTTTCCTGAACTGGTATCATGCTAGATATAGAATGGAGTTATTAATCCAGATTTTGAAAGTTTATTCTCTCAGGTGGAGAAACTCAAAAACTTATAAATAAAAACACAAATAGAGTAATTTCCAAAAAAGAAGGTAAAGAAATTACCATTACAATTCAGGAGCAGAATGGCTGTATTATTAATCCCACAGCATGACATATGGTATGAGGCAAAAAAAAAAATCAGCAAAAAGAGAAGAAGAGTGGTTACAATAAGAAGCTTGGCTTCATGCAGTAAAATTATTTATGGAGAAATCAAATGTCTTGCACTGAATATTTTAAACCCAGTGCATTCATAAGGATTAGGTAGTCTTTTTGTTTCAAAAAGCAGAAGGGTTCTCTGGCTGCTCTTTGCTAGACAAAAGGAAAGGGTTGAATGATGACTAAAATCACACACACAGAAAAAAAAGTCAGATGAGACCTCGAGTAACTGGAGATAGCTCCACCTTTTTCTCATTTCCCTGCTGGAAAATGCAGTGCCTGATCTTCACTCTGCTCTAAAATATCTCCCTTGATTCCTTGGAAGAAACCAAATAGAATACTTCACTTACTGCATTAGATTGCTAATGCCGTCCTATAAAAAATAGACTTTTTTTTTTTCAATATAATGTAAGGGTCAAATACTGCTTAGTTATGCAATGAAGCTGGAATCAAATAAATAACTCCTGTTATTGCTACCAGAAAAATAAAACAGTTTTAATATCTGATATTAGAGTCCCTGCTGTGTTCCTCTGAGGCTTTTTCATACCAGAAATTGAACTAAACTCTATTATGGACTCAAAATAAATAACATCCCAGCTGTTATTTATTGTCACCCCAAAACCAGAAGTCACTGTAGCATGAAAATAATACAATTCATTGCAAGCAACAGAAATTTTTAAGTATTGGAGAAGTGAATATAAGTTCATTGACCTTTTCCCTTAATTTTCATTATTTCTCTGATTTGTGTTAAAGATCTATGGTAAGCCACATGTGACCCTGACACTTAGCTACCTCCCCTGGTAAAGTTTGAAATAACACAAAATAAAGAACTTAACAAGCTCAGAACTGTGAAATGTTCACTCGGCTTAAAACTCATTTCCATATTCAATCAGACTATAGGGATGATGTTTAAAATGTCATGAATTTTTCAGACTGACAGGCTTCTTCACATTAGAACTTATTTTCTACTAAAGTGAAATATCCTGGGTTTTGTTCTCATGCGGATTCCCCTGCTCAAAGTTGACTTATCCAGTAATAGCTGTCAGAGCAATATCAGGGTTTGATCTGGAAGGAAGCTGAGAATCCATGTAAAAAAGTATGTTGTGAATCAAATGAAATCAAACTAACTGCTGGATTTCTCAAATTTTGCATCTCCCGAAGTGAAGAAGGGGCTAGGCTGTTTGTATAAGCATCAAGTACATTCCTGAGTCCTTGGAGAGAGATAATGACAACAAATATAGCTTTTGTTCAAGTCACATGAGAAACGAGAAGCAATTTCAATTTGACTATCATTGTCTTCAGATATTAATTCTTTACATACTGCATATTTTGCCAGCAAGTTGCCAAAGGTATGTGTCAAATGAGAAGAGAGAGGGTGAGAGTAGCAAACTGCACAAATACGTAAATAGAAGTGTGAGATTTCTTTACTTTTAACTATAATGGGCATTAATTGACATTTTAAGTGACGAATGAACTGTTTGAAACGAACAGCCGTGACAGAGAACTTGTCAGCTCAAGGTAGTGAAACAGGCTAGGAAATTTCATGTAGTGAAGCATGCTTGACCGTGTGTTCATGAATCTTCAAAGTGAAATTATCCTGGGTTTCAGCTTTGAAAATTGAATTGTTTCTTCAGAGAGAAAAAAAAACTCTTTAAAAAAATACGAAATTTCACTGTGCCTGGATTCAAAACTAAGTGTCTGCATTAAGACATTTTGACAAAATATTTTCAAGTGTACTATTCTGTAAAACTCTTTTGTGAATTCTTTTATTAGATAAGTAATCGTAAATGTTGGTTCCATTCATCTGCAGAACAATGTGAAAACAATAAACTGCAGCTATTCCTTCTTGTTTTTGCTGTTTTCAGGAGACTATAATAAACAGAACATCAGTACCAGTGAGTTTTAGTACCCTCTTTTATTTTCTATTCAAATCGAATTTCTCTTAATAGAGAAATATTTTATTTACTTTTTTTTTCACAGCTACCTTCCATAAAGAAACATTTATGGAAGTACACTCCTCATGAGTTCTCCAAAATTAGTTTATAAAATGTGGAGCTGGATAAAAGTAAGAGTTTCTCCTGTTCACTGTATTTTTAATATGCAATTCTTCTCTAACCCTCTGAAGAATGATCTATCAAATTGAATAGCTGATGCACTTTGAACACTTAGCTCCAAAAGATAGATGACACTTTTTTCATTAGTTTAAAATTTATATGCTACAGTATCTGTCACAATAATAATAAAACCTGACAGTGCAGATCATATGGGTATTTCACACAGCAGAGGTAATGTGTTCTTTGGAAGATAAAATGACAATTTGTTCAAATCATAGATTTTTAAGTTTTAGACAAACAAGGTAGCTCTCACTCTATGTATTTCACTTTTTCAGAATCATTTCTTTGCTAACAAAACCATGGCAAGACACAGACCACCCACGGTCTGTCTCCATGGGAGTCTGTCAGACTATCGATGTCCAAGAAACCGACCTAGAAAGTCTGCTCTGCGGTGCCGTTTGCCCCAGAGACCCTGGCGGTCTCTAGGGACTGCCTCGGACAGCCAGGGCCTCCCCATGATCCCTAAACACGGGAAGGCCCCTTTGAAGGAAGGCCCCTCTCTCCCACATGCACATCCTGCGGGGCCAACGCAGCAGGAATACTCAATCCCCTCGCTGGGTGCATAGTGATGGCACCTTATGCCACACACTGCTGTTACTCAGCAGTCGGAGTCACTTTTATTTTAAAAACATGTTGCTGAAAGAAGAGCAAGGTGTTTATCTTTTGAATAACAACTAACAGTGAGGTCAGGCTGCCAGAAGCTGGGAGATCTCTTATCTCTGCTTAGGGGAACATAAACTATAGCTCCTAATTCCTTTTGTTGCCTCACTATATTATTATTGTTGTTGTGCAGCCAGGAGAGCAAGAATCCTGCAGATGATAGTACTGAAACAAATATAAAAGGGTATCTGCATCCCTAATTTAGAATTTAAGACACTTAGTTGTCATGGAATTCAGATAGGCAGGGTAATTAGCCTAGATGCAGCTATACACTAATGCAGCCGTACTGCTTCTACAACCTGAGCCAAATCCTTTGTGCAACATTCGCATTCATATACTAATTCTGGCTCATTTGAACCTCGTATATTTATTTTCCAAGAGAGGGATGCATTACATAGTTTAGACACACCCAGACTTCACATTTACTCCATTTCCTATATTCCACAAGTTAGTTCCGTTCTCCCCTCAACTATGTCTTTAGAAACAAAGTCTAACCAATCACTATATTTGTATTATTCAAATTATTAAAGGTAAGGAGGATAAAAATTTTTACAGCATTACCTCCTTTTTTTTTTCCCCTGTAGGACTTGCTCTATTCTTCTCAGTTTGCACTGTCCTCAGTAAGGTAAGTGGTTAAAGACACACCCTCAGGAAAAGAAACACCATTTCCTAGAATGAACAGAATTAATCAGAGATAACGCTAACACAAAGAAATAGGATTTACAATGCCATTTAAATTCTAGAAAAGAAACACAAAAGCAGGAAGTTTCAGAAAGAAAATTAAACAGCTGCTTAATATTTACACTATTTTCAGTATGCATCAGAAATTTCTGAGATATTTATATCTGAGAGCAATTTATATGAAAAGATGGGCACCAAAATTTCTATGTGCTCCTACCAGCCTCTTAGATTTCAAGGCAAGCCAAAAATATCAAAGGGAAGATTTAAAAAGGTTCAGAGAAAGCCAGTTTCACCCTTATATTTGCAGTTTATTGGTCAGCAGCATTTTTTAGTTGCTCTAAAATATCTATTTTGTGTCCTATTTCCACTCTGTATCTTTGCAAAAGAAATTCCCATATCTAAAATCTCCTTGTCTATGAGGTAATACTTTTCAATATTTTTAAATTAAAGTCTTATTGGCTAGTTCTTGTCCTGGTATGTGCTTCACATCGAGTCCAAGTTAGATTTTTTTGAACTGAATGATGACCAAGTGTCAGTGAGAAAACTTATCTGCTGATGGCTTGCTCCATTTCCCCTTTAAAGAATATAAGACCAGTGCCAGTTCCTATTGCAAACAAGCTCCTGTTATTTTTACCTCTTTCTGAAGCCAGGATAAACATATAAATGCAATTTATGATTCAATAATGGTTGAAATTAGGGAAAATCCTTGCATTTCAACTACTTTTTTTTCCTAGTTACCTAGAAATTTAGAGAAATGTTCCTATGTGTTACACTATTCTCTGACTACTACGAATTTTATCTTGACTTGTGCTGTATTATAGTCCTAAGAAAAAATATATATTGCTCTGTTCAAATCAAGATCTTTCCCCCAACTGGACAGTTTTCTCCGAGGCTTTGCTAAATGTATTGCAAACAATTTGCTACCTTGAGCCAAGTGATTCATATCACTGTTGTCAAAAATTGCATGATTGTTAGGCAATAATTCTAACACTACATCAAGGTGTTTTACGGATATGAAAAAAAAAAGCCCCTTTTCTGCTCTAAAATTTGCAGGGTGAGATTCTCAGCTTCTGTGAGCATCAGCTTCTGTAAGCTCTGTACTTTTGAAAAATGATGGATCTGTGCTATATTAAACTATTTACAGATCTATCCCACTATGACAAAGGCTGCGATATCTTCAAGGGAGCTGTGCTCACCAAATCTATTTTGAAAGACTTTCCCAAATATTTATAAATATCTCTCTTCTTTGCTTTTCAGCCAAGATTGTCAGTTAACTACTTTTGACTCTGGACCCCAGTAAACTTCATGCCTCTGTTCTGTGTGCTAAGCTGTTAAGACTTGTGAAGCTTTGCACAATTTCAGATATGCTCTTTTTTCTGGCAGTGGTTATATGCAGTGTACAGTACCTCCTCATACAGGAAAGCCTCTGGCCTGAAATGATTAAGTAGAACAAGTAGATTTTAATGTCCTTGTGCACAGTCTGAAGAATAATTTAATGGCTGAAACTAAAAACTCATCTTTAATACTTGAAAAGGGGCCAAACAGTGTTAATGTTATATACTAGCTTTCATGAATGGAATCTGTAGTGACTTAAATGGACATCTATATTCCCAAACCTCTTGAATGGGATGAATAGCCAGTGTTCAATTAGAACATTTAAAATGTCATACAGCAAGCAGGAAGGCACCTAAGCCAGTCCTTAGAATATGCAGAAGAAAGCAGGTGACTGATATCCTGCCTTTCTCTGAACTTACAGCTAGGTAAGTTTGGGATATAAGTTCAGTAGTCAGAATTCTGTATCTTCTATGAACACCAAACAGTATAAGGCTTTTAATTATACAACTGCAATTTTTTGACAGCAAGATTGGGGGTTTTATGCTTTTTTTAGGAACTTTTTTTAGGCTACAGCCATATTAACAAACTATCCAGGACCAAGGAATGGGCTGAAGGACTGGTATGTGACTGTCCATATTCTTTACAAGGACAAACAGTAAGTTTACAAAAATACTAAGGCATTGTTCAGAAAATAGCAAGGACTGAGTTCCTAGCACGGAGGGAATACTCCCCATGTGAACGATGATGATCTCATTTTGGACAGTGTGAGGGAGAGAATAATTACTCACATTACTGCAACTTGGGCCATAAAACTTACACTTAAGTCTTACGAAAAGTTGACCCTGTTTCATAGCCTTCCATGTTTCTGTGGCTAAGCAAGGTGGGATGGGTAGATGTGATGCATATAGGCAACCAGTTTTGCTCTAAATTATACTTCATGTCCATAAGTGTTTATATCTCAAAAATAGCTAAGCATTTTGTCTCAAAGGTATTTATATTCAATATTTATAATCCTACCATAAACAGAACCACCTCAGTAAGAGCGACATGACTTTTAAGCACGATGTTATGGGTGTTTGGTTTGAAATATTCATTTTCAATTATTATTAGATATTATTTCCTATAAAGTTTCCTATTAAGTACATTTTATACTCAATTTAAATATATTTTAAATAATATAGAGTTTGAATTTTTCAGCTACTGTTTTGAAAATACAAGATCATATAAGTCATGATCCTTATGTTTAATTAGGTGACCATACAGAGCCCTTCTTTTACAAAAAGTCTTTGATTAATAAAACAACGTCAATACGCCACCTTGTTTTCCAGAGGAGAAATGTCTTTTATGTATTTTTTTTCACTAGTAAGACTTATGTTGCAAAATTTTGTACCAAACGGAGTCACCACAGAACATCTGAAACCAGAAGAAAGGTTTTACAAATGCAGTGTACAATTTTAAAGGAGAAATCTCATTTGTCTGTAATTTTGCAGTCTGAATGTGCTTGTGTATGATTTATCTTATTGTTGCAACTAAATTCAGATGTGAAAGTAAATTGCTGAAGAAGCAGTTTACTAACTCAGTTTATTCCCATTAGACGGTACTGCCTTATAATGAATAATGGGAAAACAAGTCTAATTTTTTATGCATGATGCATCCATTTATGTAGCCTTCACAGTCCCCAATATATATGTCTGCACCTATGAATACTCAGTCTGTTTTCTGTTGATTTTTATTAAAGCAATTGTCTATACTTAAATGAAGTAAATGACATCACTGATATTTTTATAGTCATGTAAAATGCTTGAAGTATACCCTAAAATTGTGAAATATCTAGTTGAGACATCATTTTTAGAAATAAAAGCTTCAAACTTTCTTTATACAACAAGGATAACCTCAACTGAGTTTGGTTAAGCAACATTTAATTATGCAAAATATTGCAGAATATTCTAGTAACCTGCCAAGTCAGAAGATAAACAGGATAATCGTAAAGTGAAACTTTGCTTGAAATATCTTTGATTTTGCTACCAAAGTTGGATGACTTTCTATGCCAGAAGCTGTAGTTACACTGTTTTGTTTAGTATCCACTTGTGTACTTACCCTTGTCTAATCCCTTTTTGAACTCCTCTTAATTTTTCTTTTTTTCTTTTTTTTTAACCTTTGCACTCATTTTTGCCGGGATAATGATTGAGAGATGTTACTGTTGTCCGAGAGGTCAGTGCAAGGGGCTGCTGCACAATTTCATTTTAAGTGCTGAAGAACAACGTGCTCAGGCAAAATCTAGGAAAGAATGAGGGACAGAGTGGTCTGTATTAAAGATTTGGCTATGGAGAGCAATCAGCAAGCAAATAGCAGGAGGATCATATAGCTTTGCTTATGTGTAAGCAGACTTGTTGAACCCATCTGTCTAAATGTCCTTGTCGTTAGTTCTGCCTAGAGGAATAGGGTAGGACTCAACTATCACCTCAACTATAGGGCAGGTGTTTACACCTCATACGTCCCCCCAAAACTCTTATGTGAGTTACGTAAAGACAGGAAGGAAAATTGATTTATGCTCCAACACCATCTTTTCTCACAACTGAGATTATTTTATTACACAAGGTAAAGCCGCAGAGCTGTACAAGAGCAGGATGCGGATGATAATAACAAAATGCAGGTGCCTGGAAATGGTCCAGAGGAGACATAAGTTATGCATGTAAGTGCCAGCAATGAAGAAGCGATATATCAGAAAGCTGCCAAAAATGGCAGGGCCTTACAGAGAGAAGGGCTGTCACACACATTCTGCCTCGTGGATGTGTCAAGCTGCAAAAAGGAAGGTAGAAGAAGGAGGGTGCTGCAAGATTCATGTTGCTTCTTCTGATCTAAAAGTAGAATGGGGTTCCCTGCAAGATAAATGCAGACCCTGGGAAGCCATTTCAGGCAGTGGCCACCTCAGGACTTCAGGATGTCTCTAAAAAAACGTATTCAAAAAGAGCTATTGCACTTTTAATGGCTTTTTTTTACAACTATGTTAAAGGCGTTGGGTGTTTTTTCAGCATTTATAATTTTGGTGTCAACCCTTTAAAAAAAGGGATGCTGAAGATGCTGAAACTGTCACTTACCTCAGCCTTTGCAGGGAGAGAGGAAAGATGTTGGAGGGGAAGGGAGAAAAACTACTTGTGCTTTCTTTTACGAACAGAAGGGAAAAGAAATTGAAATTGGACACTGAATCACAAAGTAGCAATGCGCTATGCTATCACTTTTATTTGTTTTCTGGGACAAAAATAAACTTGGCTGCAGGCCCTGAGATGCAGTGGAAATATAAAAGTATTGTAGTCAACACACAATGGTAGAGAATATGATATATAGGTTAAAGATATCATGATTGCAGATGGTAAGTTATATCCAGTGAGGAGGTACACCTTTTTCTTTGTGGATGCTTACCTTTTAATACTGTTATTTTGGATAAATACAGATTAATAAAATAATAGCTGAGTGGTATAGCTTGTTTATGGTATAGAGAGAAATGTTCTGCACAGTGTGTAAAATCCATGATGTTGAAAGTTTAGTTCTGCCTTCTGAGCTCTATAGTTCTTGTTTCTCCTGGATATTTCAGCTCCTTATCTCGAGTTTTCTTCCGCTTGTTTACTGAATTTGCAGTCTGCTTGCTCAGGAGATTCTTAAACCAGAGCAAGCAGACTAAAAATTCTGTAAATAAACTGGAGAAAATGCAAGATAAGGAGTTAGAGTGTTCAAAAAGTAAGGAGAGAAGCATAATGCCTTGGCAAAGAATTAACTCTTTGCAATACACACATCACGTATGCTGCATGTACGTGTGCTTTCATCATGTGCATTAAGCAGTTTTTATACTGACTGGCAGGTGTGGTTTGTCCTACATATCATGCATAGCAGTACATCAACCACTCACTGCTTCACATTTAATTGAATGAGAAAGCCATAAGTAAACTGCTGACAAAGACACAGTATCACAGATAGGCTCAGTGGCTGCTGCTGTATTTAATTACTTTAAATATAATACACCCCTCTGAATGAAGGGGGGAGCAAAATCTAAGTATTTTTTAGGCTGGTTATTCTCATATGTATACAAAAATAATAATACGCTTATAAAAACAGCTTAAGAAACTACGAGTTAGAGGGAAATGTATTTTAGATGTTCTTGTTGCTTTTCTTTTAGAGGGCTCCTTCCATCCAAGCTTGCTTTTGTGGGATCTTAAGAGATAAAAAAGCTCCCTTATGCACCACTTTTAATTCTCTCTTCATCTGTAAAAATAAGCTGAGAAGTAGTTTAATTTACTGTTGATCTCTGAAAAAAAAAAGAAGGGGGGGGGAATGTAAAATTTAAATGGCATGTACACACAAAGTTAATAGCTGTTATTACTCTCAGAAGGAAAGTGTAGATGAAGTATTACTTCATATAATATAAAGAATGCTTTCAGCTATATACTCCTTAATAGTTAAGGTACAGGGCTGCAAATCCATGGGTTTTTAGAGCACATCCATATCTTGCAGTGAGTCTAATACTACATTGGGCTCTGCTGTTTTCAGCGCTTTGTATAGTGCTCTTCATGCAGAGATCTGTAACTCTTTATGAACAACTGTGTGACAGTCCTTGCCACCCTTACAGCAGAGTGCAGAGAGTGCGGAGAGGATGGGAGATCTTTCCAAGTCTCCTAGCAAGCGAGGGGTAAATCTCCTGAGTTTTCATCTGGTTCAGCTATGTAAAGCTTGTTTTCTTCAAGGAAAAAAAAAAAAAAAAAAAAAGGAGGGGAGGGAAGCAAAAGTAGTGCACTTTTAGTCACATTTTGATCAAAATCTGATTGATGAGCATTTAGAGGAGGTCTCATTTTTGTACTTTCCAATTCCCACTTAAGCAAGGCCTAGGCAATTATTTATCAGAGTTCATGCAGAGTTTAAATGGTTTAGTGGAATGAATACCTTATCCAAAGTGCAAAAGGTCACAGAGATGAGAGCCTCATCCTAGCGTACATTTTAGCTTCATGTTGAGAGCAATCCCCTCACAACTAGGGTGCTCCAGGTTCTTCTATCGAATGGGGCTGGAGTTCAGCCTTGCTCAGTTATGCAAGGCAATGAGGAAAAGTCACCCATAAAATCTGGCTCTTAGATTTTTCTCAAAATGGCCCAAAGTGGATGATTTTTGATCCACTATGAGACTGAATACACCTTTCTCAAGTCATGATTTGGTTAAAATTAAATAAATGAAATAAGAAAGAAAAGCCTAGAAAATTCATTCCCATCTCTAAGCTGTTCAGTTTCCTCTCTTTTAATTTATTAGTGGGAATAATTGTACAGCCTACACAGATTAAAAGCCACAACAGACAAAAATATTTTTTAAAATCTGATGATACACTTTTTTTACTGATGCAGTAGCTGCTTATATTCACTCATTTCATCTAAGAAGCTATTGATCTAGTATCTACAGGGATGTATTCAGAGTAACTGCTGCACATGTTGCTAATTGTTTTCTTCTCCATGTCTGTCGCAGGAAGTAATTTCTGCTTTTCAATTGGAGGTGCTTTCACTGAGCTGTAAATACAAGTCTCCAGCCAAGTGATCTAGATTTTGTGGAGTTTTTTTTTTTTTTCCTTGTTCATCTTTTCAATAAAGAAGATGCAATTAATATGACAGGATGGTAGCAGATATCCAGTAATTCTATTACCAACTGGCTAGCTCTGCAGTATGTTTTTAACATTTTTATGGCACAGTGAACATGGAAAGAGCACTTTCTGTCAGACCACATCAGCTGCATGCGCTGAGGAGTGGCATTAAGCTCACAAACGGCACTAGCAGAGTTAATGCTACAATCAGCATGCTGTTCAACATTCTCATCAAATCCACAGCTGCCTTCTTCCAGGTATAAAAGACTCTTTTCCTGTTTCTGTTTGTTATTGTAGTGATAATAATAATAATTTTCCCACTGATATCTTGTCCTGTCAGAAAGCAATGGATGAGCAGTATGACACCATCATTAACACTGACTGACTAAGTTAAAAACCTAAAAACTACCACATGTATTAATGATGATATGTTAACAGTAAATAGAATTTATAGCTACTTACACCATATAGTGCCTTAGTTATAAATATGCTTCCATAAAATAGCCTCATCAGAATATAACACTAAAGATAAATTTATACCTTCCAGCCCATCAGCACCATCTACTGCAACTTGACACAACAACAACCTCTTCCAGAACAAACACAAGCTTTTATGGGTGGGGTTTTTTAACCCTTAAATTTGTCCTTTGGGAGATTATCTTTTTATTTTCATTTCTTGCTCCACTGTGGCCTATCAAAACAAAAGTCTTAATTTTTTTATTTTTCAGTAGTTCTCTGGAAGCATGACTTCTTCTTTTTTTTTTTTGAAGAAATCATCCCCCGGACTTCAACTAGTTGATTTGTAGAAGTTTTATAAATATTCACAGTCAAAACATATTTTCAGTGTCTCTTACCTTTATGTGACAGGGAACAGAAGAAAAAGGGGGGAAAAAAACTTGTTTTTAATGTATTATAAGCTAAGACGCTAAAATCTATTCCTGCTAAGGAAGCAAAAGTCTTCTATCTCTGGTCAGGAGTGAATCAGACAGATTTGGCAGAATCTCTTCAGGTTATTAAGTAGATCCTAGACTTTCATCAAGTTCCTCCCACACAATACACTCATAATGTTGCTCCTAAGCAGAAGTTCCCATAGGAGTCCTAAATGCCATTAAGAAAGAGGAAGATCCCATTTGATAAAGGCTAGAGACTTGCTATCTGTCATTATATCTAATAATAGCTCTGTGTCTTTCTTTGTCTCCTGCCTTTCTTCCCTCCTTTCAAAGGTAGATAACTTCTTTCAGTCCTTTCACTGGCATTGTATTCTCTGCAGATTCTTGTTATTTTCTGTGGACTCACTCTCTCACAATACCATGAACTAAATTTCATCCACAGTTACTTCAGATTCATTCTGGCATGGTACAGTTGCGGCAGTGGAATTCTCTTCTTACTCCAGAGTTTTGCTTGGACATCTAAGAAAAGAAATATGGCTTCAGATGTATCTGAATAGTGCTTGTCACAACCTCAATGCTGCACTATATTTACGAACTGATGCTGAGAAGAGCCTCTGCAATAGCTAAAAAAGTAAGCTATAAGAAAGAAGGGATCTGCTTTTCCCCAGTAAAAACCAAGGCAAATCTTAATATTTTCCTTCTTATTTCATATCACTTTATTCCACAAATAGTACCCTGGCACAGGTTACACTGCTATGTCAGATGAGCTTGTCAAACTATCAGCTCATTTTTGCAGCCTACAAAAGTGTGCCTACGCATATTTACCTCCATAGGCTTAATGAAAGTGATCTGCTTTATTTTGCAGATGTTAAATCATTTTTAACTGGTTTGCTTGTAAGAAAATCCAGTAAACCATCAATTAAAAAATATGTTGTTAAGGAGTTAAGTTTACAGAAAGAAATGAGCTCCTCAGCATATTACATACAGCAGCATAGCAACTGCCAGGGAGAACAGGTCAAAAAGTCCCACGGCTGTAAGTTGGCAAGCATGTATCTTTGTTCTCCTTTGGAAAATTCAGACAGTTTATAATTTCTAAAGCATTTTCTGTGCTTTTTGTTGGTAGTTTAGGGATTATAAATGCCTGAGGACATATTGCTCATTACATGCCCTTCTGGGTTATACAGTGGTTAATTCTATCTCAGGCAGACGGGCAAGTCTAAGAAAAATCAGGAAACAGAAATACATAATTGTATCTTTTAAACATACAAGCAAAAGAATCTAAATTTTGATGTGATCTTTTTCTTATTAAAAATCGGGTATTTACTTTGCTACAGTTACGAAGTATTAGCACAGGAACATTTCTTTTTCGGTATGTCCTTCACACTCTCCACTGCAGTCTCTTGATACTTAATATATTCTTTTCTTTTAGCTTCTAACTCCTCTTTTACCTGTCCATCAACTCTCTATTCCATAGATCCAAACACGCTTTCGCTCTTTTTTTCTTTTTTTTTCTTAGACAACAGGAGGTTGTGGGTTTGATTCTTTTCACTGCAGTAAGAGGAGATGGGACTTCAATGGCTTTAATAAAACTTTTCTCCTATAGTCCAATGTTAAGTTATCTTTTCCATACATTGCTGTGTTAAAAGTTATTCTCTGAAAAATGTCGGGTTTTTCTTTTTTAGTCATTGATTATATTTTTAATCAGCATTAATACTAGATATTTTCCGTGTATCACATACAATAGATTACCATAATTTTGAGATGAAGCTAAAACAATCCTTGGACCTAAATGGTACAATATGTATTCAAACATCAACTGAATTAGATAGCTCTGAATGCCAAACATAAATGTATTATTTTAAGATTATATGTTTTAAAATATCAAATTTGTGACATATATTGTAAATGAAGGTCCTTATCCATGTCTGGTTTGAAATATGTGAACATACTAAGTTAAAGACAATGAAATAAATCTGATTTAAATCAGTGTGTAATAATGTTTTAAGCAGGGTTAAGTTGTTACAAATTGGGGAGGGCAGCGTTAGGAGATGATGAAAATAGTTTCCTTTGAACATCTGTGAAACTGAGTGTAGGATTCTCATTCAGGTGGAGTCTCAGATGGATTTAGAGAAGAAATTGATACTTTCACTTCCCAAATGATGCCATGTGGTCTTACGAAAGAACATTCCCTCAGATTTCAAAGAATCAGTAGGTCAGCACTGTTTGAGCTAGAGAAATGTTCCCATTTCTTGTTAAAGGTTTATATGCATTAGTGCATGGATTCAAATAGATCAAACATGATTGACATCATAGGCATTTGAAGTGACAGCAGATATGTAAAGTGTTCAGACAAGGAAGCTCAAAAATACAGTTTGATTCCATATGAGGAATAACTAAGTAGACAGGGACTTTTCAGTCCGGAAAAAGAGATTAATTAACATAAAGAGAATTAAGAGTGGCATAAACTGACTGCATAGATATCAGTTGTTCACTGTCTCTTACAGTGCAAGAACTATGAGCATTCAAATAAAGGTCAAAGATATTTATACATTATGCACACACATATATAAATATATATGTAGCACTTCACGGAACTGACAGAAAGCCTGTGAAACTTTTTGCCAAAGGATGCTATATGCACTAGAAGTTTGTATGCATTCAAGAGGGAGTTGTAAAAATTCATGGAAAAGAAGTGGTAAACACAAAAACTAATGGTGTCTTAATAACTCATATTCAGGAGTTTGGGTTTTGTGGAAATTCATGTTTTTAAATTTGGCAATTTATAATGAGTCTAATTACCCTAATAGAGATTTCAAGTCACTGCTTTTTGTTTTAGTTGAATGACTAGGAACAGAGAATTTCTTCTTGTAGGTTAAGCTATGATGAACATATTGATGTTAATACATAAACTTGCTGTTTAGGTGTTTAGGTTTAGCTATTTAGCCAGATAATGTAAATTATAATAAATATGTCTTGCTTTTCGCAGATTCACTGTGCCAGAATAGTGATTAGGGCCACATACTTGTACAGACATCCATAGCATCCAAAGCAAAGACATGACCCAAAATCTTTGCAGCTCTTCTGCAGGCATATCACTTCAGAAAGCAAAACAAATGAACAAAAGGCCTAGCAGGTTTTCCCCATTTATTCTTCCCTTCTACCGTTGCCAGCCATGCTTCACAACGTTCAGTACTCAGCTAACCTGAGCTTATCTTTATCTGCTTTCCCCATCCATTCATCAGCTCTCTGGGAGTACTGACAAATCGGCTTGCTCCTTATTATCTGAAGCCCTCTTCTGATGCCTAGATTCATATCAGCAGGAAAAAAACATATCCTCTGATCGTTGCCTTGCCTGTGATATGCAATGCTACTAAGCTTTCTACAACACCCTAAATGAGATGTTAATTCAAACACAGCCCAATGAGCTAGCAATTGGCTTTAGGTGGTTGCATAATCATAGAAGAACACTGCAGGGAACCAGCCAAGTACTAATCACATTTCTGTAGGGTTTATATTTAGGTGGATTACTCCCTGAACCAGGTCATTAATCAGCCACAGGAGTGTTTATAAGACCTCAAAGAAAAAGAGTAAGAATTAATGCCTGGGAAGCAGCAGGAAAGTGGTACCAGGGCAGCCCCATTTCTGACCAGCTCAAGCAGCTATAGAATTGTAACAGAGAGATTGAATCAGACTCATCTAAAATGATAAGAATCCCATAAATATGTTCATTTAAAAAGGGAGAAGAGGAAATCACTTTTACTTAAACACAATGAAAGAGTCCGTCAGGCCCCAACTTCTATGAGGAAGTAGATGGAAACAAAAGCCTTCAGAGAAAGGGGCAGGGGCAGAGACAAATGGGGTCCACAAAGAATGAGCATCGAAGAAGACCTCAGCATATCTCAACACAGAAGGTAGAAGAGAGTTACAGAGAAACTGTGAAACACTGATGCCCCTAGAACTCCTACCAACGCAGGGTAATAGATGGGAGAGAAACATACACTGAGTGGTTCTGGATCCCACCCATACCATCCATTACTATTTATCCTAGACTTTTTTAGAACGTAATTCCTCTCGTTTTCATAACTCTTTTCCACATTTGTACTAAACCACAAAATTCCTTATCACAGCTCTAAATAACTCTTCAAATATTTCTTCCACTGATCTTTTTTTTTTTCTTCTACAAGCATATATTTCTACATTTTCATTCTGAAAGCAGTCTGAACATTTTCTGTTGTATTCAAGTTATATCCTTCCAAGTTTAGAAACATAAAAAATATCTTTGCCAGCAGGCAATGCATTTTCTTTGCTCTTCCTCATCTTCTGCCAAGACCAGGATTTAATATGCCCCTGGCTGAAAGTAGGTCAGAGTCAATAGATATTACCTGTCCCCTTGAGCTGCCCTTTCACTCTGGCACAGGAGAAAACTAACGTGTGTGCAGCTTAATCCAAATTGTTCCTCATTTAAGCTTCGCCTTAAGAGCTCTTCCCTTGTGTGCAAGCTACTGTTACCCAGAATGCTGGTTACTTGCTCTTGAGGGGCAAATGTTGATCACTTGAGGCATATGGAACACCATCACATTTATGGTTACAACTCCATGTACTTGTGTAACTGTTTACTTTAGGAAAATCTAAAATGTTTTCAGCAAGAAGGATCTTACTTGATCCTTCACAGTTTGGCATGAAATAACCCCAGGTTTGGAAAACTAATACCACTAAATGTTCGAAGTGACTGTGTCAACTTTCAAGGTACCTAAGCGCTTTTATCTTGTATCAGGGAGTCATTCTTCACTGTATAGTGATCTGAGCTACAATGAAGGTATAGCTGTTTGTAAAATATAAAGCAGATGTATGACTAAATTACAGAGTAGGAGGCAATATGATAGCAACCATTCTTCATGTGACAAGTCCTTTGCACATTAGCCTTAAGACTTTCTCAGGCAATATGCAGTGTGGGGTGGTGGAGACCTTCAAAGAGTAACCTTGGTAAAATAATAAAATAATCCCAGGAAAAACTAATCTTACAACCTTCACACCAGGAAAGCAGGGATAGCATATGTGCCTCCTACACGCCTGATCTGCTGATCCTCAGCTGGTTCGTGTTATTCCACTGTTCCAAATATTTCAGACTTTTAGAGGTGTAATTAAACGGATCATTACAAAGTATCTAACCAGATGAAACTGAGGATTTTGTGTATGAGACAAAATTGCTGTAGAAGCTTTCTTTATTGCATTTCTGCAAAATATTCACACATTTGCAGAATAGATCTATCTACTTAGTAGGACACATAGTTGTAAATAACTTCACAAGTTGCAGGTCAGGGACAATTCCATTGGGTCTTGAGACTGAAATTTCATTACTGGGTTCGTGGCTAATCAGTAACCACAAGAATTAACTTCAGTGACCATTTTAGCAGATACTTTAGGTTATCTTCACTCACTATGCCTTTAGAAATAACTCCTCTGACTTTTAGAGTATGAAATAAAGATCTGTAGAAAATAATATACTAGTGTATACATCAAGTCTGATTAATTGGAAGGTCTCAAAACTGTGATGCGCGCTCTGGAGCACTGTCTAATGTAATACCATATATTACCTTTTTGCATCTGTGCAGACCTACTTCTCTCCTGAAGTAATTGTTGCATTCTGCCACTATTCTACTGAAGAATTGCTGGAGAAAATTCAGAAAAGAGAAAGCTATTTGAATAAATAAAGCAAACATCACAGTCTTTTTTAGATGGCCTTCTACCAGGAAAGAGCTTGAGGTTTTGTTTGTTTGTTTGTTTGTTTGTTTTTGGTTAAGGAACGATAATACAGCATTTATTGAATTCTACTGTGATCTAGTTCAAGAAGGAAAACCTTATTCTATCTCATCCGGTACAATACATATCAGGAATATTTTGCTTCAATAAAATTTTGGAAAATGTAGTAGAAAGACCTTCTGAACTTTATTGGTAAGTACAAGCTATGACAGATATTTGGGAAGAAATTACTAATGTCCTGAAATACAATGTTAAGCTGTAGGAGAAAAAGAGTTTGCAAATGCAATTTTCTTTGGAAATGTAAAAGCTTTTCATACTTCTGCCTGGAGAAGAAACAATTACCTAGAACCAGCCAAGCAACAGTAATTCTTAATTACATTGTAGATTTTTTTTTCATGTTTTTTTTTGCTTAGGCCCATTAGAACTCATTTAGTTGCAGTTTCAGCTTTCATTCTCACAAATTTAATTTGTACCCATTAATTTCAACTGTCATGAAAGGACTGCAGCCATTAAACAATAGCAAAATCCCAGCACACATGTAAGATACATTCCAAGTAAGCTTGGGATGTGACACTGTAATTGTTGTGGAATCTCTGACACAATCCTCTCCAGAACCTGAGAAAATTATTAGTTCAAAAGATTGTTACTGCAGAGAGACTTTATAGCTACTTATAACAAGTGAGCAATAGGAAGCCAAATGTTTTCAAAATAGGTTAATGAGTTATAATAATTACTGAACTTCTTTCATCTCATGAACTGGAAGAAAGTTTTCCCAGGCCAATTTCTTTTCGTAATGTGAACTTTGAAACTGGAACTGGGCCTGAAATATGGATAAGACTAATCTGACTTATGTAAGCATCATGGTTTGGTGTATTAGAAGATCTAAATTTAAGAGAGGAAATCATGAGAAGATACCTGGGAGGGTGGGAGTGGGGGGTGGGGAGAGAGTTCACTACATACTTATCTGTCATTAAATAAACACAAAAAAGGTGTAAATGTCCTTAAGAAAAAGGTGGTAACAGCCATTGTTCGACAGTGCAAACAAAAACTAAAGGGCAGAAAGAAATCCTGTGTCAGTTGGTATATTTTTTGTTCAGATTTATTGACATAAGAAATAGTTGTTAAATGAAATTAATCAAATATTCATATTTACCTCCAGGAGTAGTAAAACTTCATAGACACTAAAATGTCAATTGCCCTAAAAGGAACTAAAGCAAGACTACAAATTTCTTACTTTGGTCATGACAGCATCCAAAGGGTCTAGCACCAGACTATCACACCAACTTGCCTCAGGTAGGGGTCTGGTCTTCTTGTGAAGTCAAAGAGAGCAAGAGACAGAGAGGCAGAGGAGAAGAACCATCCAGAGACTGCACAGATCAAGTCAAGTCATGAAGATCAAGCCAGTAGTAGGCAAGATCAAGAAAGAAAAGGATAAATCTTGCTACTTAATAGACACTTAGTTCAGGGATTGCCCAGCATTCCTCTGGGAAAACCATCTGCTAAGAATGGTGTTCACTTTGTGTTGTACCATCCACAAACCCTGTGATGCGTCATTCAGGTACAAGGTTCCAATGCAGCTGGAGAAATGGGAGATGCCATCCCTCACGCACACATAAAGGCATGGCCCCAAGGACACATGCACTTTCTGTGGCTCTCAAGACTATGAAGTGATAAATCTAAAATGTTTAGGCTGCAGAATTGATTAAAAAGACAAGAATTACTTCCCAGATAACACTCTTTCTATCCACAAGTATATTACACAAAACATGGCTGGCTTTAAGTAAACATTAGTATCTGTATTCCCGCGAAAGAACTGAAACTGCTAAATTATGTTGCACTATTATTCCTCACTTTTGTACCATGACTTTTGTATCAGGTTTGTGTCATTCTTAAAATGACAAAGCATGAGAACTTTCAAGAGATCTGTGAAAGGCCTGGTGAATGTAACTTTCTCAGGAATTAGGAAATGATGAATAATAAGGTTTTTATGTAAATCTATAAGGGCCTGGTTCAGGTTCCATTAATGTTAATAGAAAGCTGTCCACAGATTTCAGAAGAACAATAAATCTGTAAAGAGTGCTGTCCTACCTAATAAGTATTTTGATCTTAGTAGTCAACATCCACTTAATGTGGGTCTTCAGATGTAATTGATTACTACTGTGTATACATTCATATTAGCTTGTCTTCTTAATTTTAAATGTAAGGAAAAATACAATTAAATTGCATTGCACGTTCAACTTAAAATATAAATGTCTCATTATATTTCTTACATTCTATTAGCTGCAATTACTTCAGCTTACTAGCTCGCAATATACACTAAAAATGATTAGGGATTTGTTGCAAAAATACTTTTCAAACAAAATGCCAGCTACCAAGGAGAATACCAGATATCAACTTTCAGCTTTTAGTAAATAATTCATGAAGAGAAGATTGCATGGAAACAATCTGACATGCTTCATTAATCAGGAGAGTTTGTCCCCCACATATCATTCCTCACCTCATACCCCATGATCATAAGGGCTAGTTGCAAATCCCTGTGGAAGAGACATGCATTAAATAGCTACTAAGGAAAGTATTGTCTTTACTCACATTTGAACCAAAATTGCAATTTCAGATTCATAAATGCACAGAGAAATGCATATGAAGACTACTGGCAGATATTTGTCAGTTTTGTTAGTTATAAGAAATTGTCTTTTTCCATCTTATCCTGACCTCTGCGTTCCTGATCTCAACTGCCACCTCTGTGCTACCAAGTAGCTGTTAGCTCTGTGGACAAGCTCATGATGAGATACTCAAAATCCAAATCCATCTACCTTTCCTTGGTGGTGAAACTCATTTAAGTCTGTGATGTGAAGAAGCCATTGCCTAGCACCACAACTTGCAGTTTGCCAAACTGCAGGTTGTTCTGTTCTCCAAGTACTGCTACCTGTAGTATTACAAGTAGTGCTACCTGTAGTATTATATACTGTAGGTCATGTCAACAAATGCCTCAGGGAGGGAGAGGATGCAGGATGAGAGTAAGCATCAGCAGCCAAAAATGAGGATGACACAGGCTGTCTGTTGGAAATAAAAGGTATTTGAAATCTCATATGCACATATATTGTGCCTATAAATACATAACTTTACAGCTGAGGAATACATAGGAAGAAATTGAGGGGGGCAGTACAGGGGAAAAATGTGCTGCAGTGGGAACAGTCCCTGCCTGGCCCTGTCTAATCTGTCCCCAGTCTTTAGGCTTTTTAACTTTCCCACAGTGGTGCTTTATATAAATTCCATTCTTGTTTAACTGCTTCCTTTATTTCCTCCTTATATTTAACAAGTTATTTTGAGGGGGTTTGAACATAGGATGTGTTGGCACAGCATTTTTCAATATATATGGAAAAATATAGTGGAAAAATATATACCTTCTGCAGCAATGCAGATCTTTACAGGGCTCATCTAGCCTGTTTTTCTGTTCTAGGCTACCATGTCCTGGTATTGGAGTTGGCTCATTGGCAACATGAGCCAGTCAAATATACAGGAAATCTGCTTCCCAGCCTAATAGATAGAGTTGTAGATGTCCTTAAATACTGAATAAATCCATATTTCTCTCTTTTTTTTTTTTTTCAAAACAACTACTATACCGTGTGATAACTACTGTGTATTATCCTCATGGATAATAAATTCATACATTATTACATACATTATTACAATATTACATTACATACAAGATCATTATGGATCATTATATTTAGATCTAGGCATGGTGGATGAACAGGGAATATTTCTAATGAACAAATCAACAGCATTTTGGCAGAAATGATCTACTTATGTTGTGCAGCTGTTCAATGTAAGTTTCCACATGAATAAAACTTGGGTAAGTGAGATTTTTGTAGCCTCAGTATGATCCGTAAGGTGACAGGAAACAATATGTATATCTTTAATATGGAACAACAGATGAAATCCCTACAAGCCTTCAGACAACATCACTGAGGCTAATGTGTTATTGTTAATGATCCTACTGCTTACCATATGTCCAGGCAGTAAAGTTAGCTAATGTACTATTATTTTCAACTTCAATTCTTTCATAAAACAAGCTGATGGGAATATAATTGTATTAACAGAGAAATTAAGGAAAAAAAAAACAGAAGAGAAAACAGTCAATTTTGTTTCAGGGTATCAGTATTCAGCCTATATTACATTCATTAGTATTTACAAAATATACTTTTGACATTAGCTGTTTGTATAAATTCTGACCTCTATTACTTATATGACCTATATGAATATGCAAGAAGCTGGCACTAGAGATTGCTCATTTCCAATAACAACAGGACATGGGATTAACAAATTGATGAATATTCCATTAAAATTTCACAATTAGCAAGGAAACTAGAAACAGAAAAACATGCTGAGTGCAAGAAAACACAAAAGACAAATGCTAAAGAATAAAGATGAATATTCTTAGCAACCAGTTCACTGTAGTTTCTGAGCAGTTTCACTAGAGCCAAATTTTTCTTATTGCCCTAGTGTTCTGTCCTAAAATTCAGTAATACTGAGTTCCTCAGTAAACTATAGACTCTTTGGGTACAAAAAAAAAAAAAAAAAAAAAAAAAAAAAGCAGTAACAGAAACAGCAAAGGAAAATAGCTATTACCCAAGAAGATCTGTTTCTCCAACTGTAAGTTAGCCCAAAAAAAAAAAAAGAAGGCTTTATTGATTATTCATGTAATCAGATCATGTGGTAAAGTTTCTAACTATCTAAGCCTCGCAGGTGGCCTCATTTCCCAGTTTGCCTTTCTGCAAATGCAAAGTAAAAAATGGTCCCTAAAAGTATTAAACTGCAGTGTTTTTCAAAGGAATGGGTAGGTAAGGAGGCCATGTAAGCAGGTATCAGATTTGTACACATTTACTTATAGCGATGTCCTTTGAGCTGTTAGCCATCATCACTCAGATGAGACTGTGCTTTTCTGTTCAGACAGATCAGATGTATCTCATGTGTTAGCCAGCACACCAAAAATACTCATTTGGGACCAAGAGCTCAGTTCCCTAAGCATCTAGACCTACTCAGCCTTTTCACAGGAAGAAATTAATGGGAGTTAAATAGAAAGTTTGGGGAGCTGGGTTAGGATTTAGCCTTATTATATGCTCCTCTACCAATTTTCCTGTTATTTCTCAAGACTTTCTCTCTGCTGTTTTAAACAGCCATTTTTATACAAGTGAAGACAGTGGAATAGGATTGAAGTAGTAGTCCTTCCTGTAGCATCTGTACAAACAAGGGGGTGAAGCTGATCTTAAGGTAACCAAAAATAAAGTCAGTCCAGGATGAAGAAATCTTAACTGGTTTTACACCTTACTAAGCAACTGCTGCCACTTTTTCCAAATATTATGTTCACAAATTCTTGCCTCTTGCAAATCCTTGTTCAGACTTACCATTACCTTTTGCTACTCTCAGAAAAGTTAAAGGGCTACTACTACACGATCATTTTGACTGCCAGGCATGTGTTAGAAAAGCATCCCTCTCTGACAAATAATGTTAATATGGCTTTAAAACTCTGCAATAATTACCTCTTTTTCATAGAATCTCATCACACAGGCATTTTGCTGAAGTTATTAGAGCCATCTGCTTTGTCCAATACCATTAATTACAGTCTGGAAAAGTTTATTTCTTTTGGATTTATGCAAATTGCCCTTATGGCTAATGCAGAATCTTCAAGAAATGCAGAAAAGCAGATATAAATCAGATAGGTAAAAAACAAACAACCCATGATCAACAAGGAACAGCACAAGAAACGTACTGCACCCCGCCTGGCAGGGATGCTTTCCTCTGCATTCGGGTGGCTAAACAAGCAAGCTCACTCCCCATCGCCTTCTCATTGCACAGCTTGTTACAAATCTCATTACAAATCTAATTCCCTTTATCT
>VZSV01000009.1:11807917-11833281 GCA_013398735.1 Nothocercus julius | reverse complement strand
TTTTAATTCCCAGGATCATTAATCATTCTGAATATAAAACCTGAATTATCCTGGGGAATTGGAACTGTATCTGAACTTTATTTTGAAAGCTCAATGTTTATATTATATTCTACAGCTGTCTAAGTTTTATGTGTTCATACACATCACTTCTGCAACAAAGTCTAGAATTTGCTGAACAAATATATCCATGCTCTGAAAATCTATACTGTATCTTCTTCAGTTTCTTGACAGAGCCTGAAAAAGCAACAGATAAATGTATTTCTCAATAGATACTGGGAGTATGTCTACCACTATCACATGTAGTGAGGATTACACTAGACCTCTTGTAATTGCCAAGAAAAGTAGAGGTTTTGCTATAAAAACAGGAAGATAGATTTTTATGCAGTTATGGCAGTGGAACATTAATTTCTACATTTTACTGCCTTTGTCTTAAAAACAAACAAACAAACAAACAAAGCCAAAAAAAGGCAATAGGAAAACTCTATTAAATACTGGTGCAATAAAACTTTTACCATTTTTTTTTTTTATTCTACTATCACAAAAAAAGCTAACTAAATTCTAACTTTGATATTTTTACATCGAAATGTTCTGGAAATTCACACTGCAAAATCTTTTTTTCATTAGATTACAGAACAAAGGTAAACTTTTAAATATCAGAGTTTACAACAGAAGGAAGGCATTATATTCTATTCAGTACTAGACAGTATTAGATTTATATAAAGAAAATCAGTTTGGTTATTTCTATCCCTATATTTCTGAGATCTCTTTGTAGTATAAAATCAAAGAGTAAAAAGATATTTTATAACTACTTAATTCTACAGTAACTTGGAAGAATATTTATGATTTTACTAAGGGAATATGCATCCGAAATGTGACAAAAAATCTGATCTGAAAAATCAATTGCCTCTTTCTTATGCTGTATTTATTCAGTTCTGGAGTCTTTCCTGAGAGGTTGCTTCTATTCCTTTCACATTTTAATTGTTTTGTTTACAATAAATACATTGGCTATGATCCATGCTCCATTCCTCATGGTGTTAAATATTTCATGTCTTGCTTTAGAGTGATTATTAATATCTTATTAGATTAATCAATGTTCTTAAATATCTGCCTTCAGTATAAAGTAAGACCTAAGAACATTACAGCATGAGGTGCTTGTTCCATAAATATAAGTCTTACAAATCTGCATATCAAGTAGCTTGTGTTGTTAACACCCTCTCTTCCCTTTGACTTCTGTAGAAATCAGGAAACCTCAGAAGCTAAAAAAGATACATGGAACGCTGCAAGATCAACTCCAGCCTTTCAAAGCTTTAATGATACTCATATATAAATCTTTCACCATATTGCCTTGATAAGTCCAAATTTCATCTGACAAAGTCCTATTGAATCTCTGTTCTGGTGATAAAAGAAAGGACAGAAGAGCTAACAGAAAGAAGGTAAAACTAAAATTTACCTAAAAAGGTAAAGGTAAAAGTTCCCTTGAGAATTCTGATTCTCAAGGAAGTTCACAACATGCAATACCATGGCACAACCTATTTTACACTTTGATTGCTATAATATTTCCATTTAGATTTAGGATCTTCAGTGGTCTAAAAAGAAAATATAAATGCTTCTTACAGATTTTTTTTTTAAAGTTAATTTTTTTTTCTAATTGTTATATTAAAATATTGGTGTTTACAAATTCAGTGAGGCCTCAAAAAGAAAAATGTCCACCTGAAAAAAATCCGCTAAAGACATTTCAAGTGCAAATATAAATAGTTTTATCCTATTTTTCTATATATGCATACAAAAAATCTAACTCCCTGCCCCGCATTTCCTTTTCCTCTGATTTTTGATCTCTTCCTGATCTCTTTTCTCTGATCTCTTCTGATTTCTGCTCGCATTTCCATTCTGATCATGTTCATTCAGTTTTGTTCCCCCTCACCCAGAACTGAGTGCTCTGAAATTTCTCCACAACCTTACAGTGCAGGAAGTAATTATTACTCCCATTCCATAAACTGAAAACAAGAACATAGAAAATGAGATTACTCAAACTAAGTCACAGTATATCTGGGAAATGAACAGCCACATCCCGAGCTGAAGTCTCACACTCTCATTAAAAAACAGTCCCAAAGTCACTGCCAGACTTGGAAAGCTGGTGAAGCCCACATTTAAGGTTGTAGATGATGAAATATAGTGCAGATGACTTTATTATCTGAAGCAGTTCTAAGCTATCTCAGTAAATGGCCTCTGGTCAAGTACTCATTTCTTCCTACGCTCTGTCCACACAGTGTAGTCACAAATACCTTCCTTGGAGCTTCTTTTCCATTAGCAGTGCCCTTCCCTCTGTGGGCTGGATTTGCACAGGGACTTTAGACACCATTCACCCACTAATGACCTGAATGCTTGAAGCTCTACACAATCAAAACTTCTTCTCACAAAGACTTTTGTGTGCTTTAAGTCACTCACTCTGTTTGGAAAGCCAAAGATACGGAGTTTCTAACCTTAAAATAGGATGTCCTAAAATTTAAAATATTCTTGCACTTTCTTGTTATTTTTTTTTTCAAAATTTTAATCACCATGGTAATATGTTTGGGGCAGTATTCTGCTAATGATATCACAAATCATGTATGTAAAATCTATTATAATGCAAATAAAAGAATTATATTCTCTCCATGGTGTTTCTGAGATGTTAAAACTAAAGAGAGTTGCAAGTGTTTGAAGAAGGGAACTCACTCATAGCAATGTTACTTAGTATATATAATTATACCATTGCAGGAGTGTAATATGAAATAAATGCATTTGTAATATTCCAAAAATATTATCTTCATTGAGATGTTGAGCACTCTGAACTATTTCACATGATGTATTCCCTTTAAAAAAAAAAAAAAGATATTACATAAATGACCATAATTTGCTGTATCCATTGTGAAAAGGTACCTTCATACCCATATGAAAAATCAAATTAAATGTCCTCTGAACTGTCCTTTAGAACTAATTTATTTGCAAATTTCATTTCATATATAATCATTAATTGGGGCCAATAGCTCAAAACTGGCAATGCATATAAAGGATTTGAGATCTAGCTGGGAAACTGACAGTGAGGTCTGATATGCCTTTTTTGTAATGTTTTGACTTTCGTGTCTTTGCTGTAGTTGCAGTTTCCTTGCCGCACTCAATGTAAATTGATGAGTTTCATATAAGATATTGTAAAAATGCCCATTCCAGGGTTTGGACTGCTGGCCAAGCGATTCTTTCCTGTTCAGCATCACTAGTATAATGTCCTTTCTCTTATGAATTTCTGGTTTTATGAGTTTTTGTGAGGAGGCTTGCCTAGAAAATGCAATGTGAGGCTGCTCAAACAAGTCTAATAACTCCTGGTGTTTTGATTTGATCAAAGGTACTAGTGCAAATACAAAAGAAGTTGTCACGGTCTCCTCAGCACAACGCCCTGTCAGCTACAGGGGCTTGGTTTTGTGGTGTAGGCAGAAAACCTATGGGGAAAAGAAAACTGAGTTTTCAAAATATTAGAGGATTCTTTCACTGAGCCTACAGAAGAGCTTTGAACCCTCAATTGCCTAACAACAAAAAAACAAGCAAGAGAAAACATAATGGAAAGGTGTAATCAACAGTTTATATCCTTCTTACAAATCATATGTTTTCTACGTGATTATCTTCAAACATGCAAAAAAACTGCAAATAGAGTGACTTTCTTGGAAGAAAAAAATGCCCACTTCTGAAGAATGATGGACCAAATCAACAGCGTCTGAATCTGAGCTTCCAGGAATACTGAGAGGTTAGATCCAATGATCAAGCCATTCCTTACCTACAAATGTCAGACTTACATCAGTTCAGTAGTTGATTCAAAATATTTTTAACTTCAATTATCTACTCCTTTTTTTTTTCTTTTTCTTAAGGTATATCCATATTGAAATTTGTATATTTGTTTTTCTTGTGGCAATCTGAAGAATTGCTAATGCACAGTAGTGCAGATACAGTCTGTGAATTTTTTTTGACTAAGTGGTAAAGGGAGTTCAGCTGCAGAACAAAGTTCTTAGCTACACAGCTGTCTTGTACAATAGTGAAAAATGCAGTGTTAAAACAGTTCATTTTCCTTGTTTTTCACAAGCTGCTGATTTCATACTTCCTTTGCCTTCAAACACAGGTCCAGAAAACCGAGCAAGTCAGTCTACATGGCATTTGATTGATATATAAAAACACTAGCTAACACTGCTGTAGTGGGGTTCCCTGGATGAAAAGACACTGGGACTCAAAACCAGGACTGTATTCCTACCATCAGCTTGCATGTTGGGAAATGCTTTGGAAAATTCACTAAATCTCTCCCTATTTCCGTTTTCCATTCCCTCTTCCTTGTAAACCGGAATGTTTCTTCTTCCTTAAATACACAATAACCAAGGTGAGAGGAAAAAAAAAGGTGGGGGAGAAGGTTGCACCAAACTAGAACATGCAGATGTAATTCATACAGGAAAAATTAGCGTGGCTTTATGAAAGAAACTGAGGCAGTTCATGGAAATTAGCATGTCAAATGTTATTGAAGAAAAGTATGTAGGTGACACGTACAGTGACAGTATTTGTGAAAGTATTTCTTTGTTGCTGGCAAAGAAAACTTAGAAAATGAAACTTCCTGGACTTTCTCTCTTCCTTTTCAAATTCCCTACTTCCCACCTCTTTCCAGGAGGCAAACCAGTTACAACAACACAAAAACAAGCAAAACAAAATCCTCAGTAAGTTCTCTGGTTTAAATCAAAATACCTATTTTGTTGTATTTTGATTTTTTCTGAGGGAAAAGTATCTGAAACTGTTCAATTAACATTTTGTTCTCCAGAACTGCTATCTTGTTTTTTAATATTTTGCAAATCTAAATGCCTATTGCAATCCTAAACCTTAAATGCCTTTGAAAAAAACTCGAAGCAACTAGCATATACCCACATACAGAGTCACACATATGCACATCCAAAAAGGAAGCCTGAGTGATAAATTGGTTTCAGACAACTGTCTCAAGTGTTGTGACCCAGTGTATCATTGCATACCTTACAATTACCTACCACCAGTGTATGCAAAGCTAAATCTAGCATCTAAGCCATTGTTCAGATTTTGGTATTTAAAACAAGGTAATGTGTATATATCTATATATATATATAGATATATGCATATGTATATATGTGTGTGTGTGTATACATATATTTAATAGAATTCTGTATTTCTTGTTTTATCATCAGAAAGCGTGTGGGTCTTCACTTATGGCTGGTTTATGGAAACAATTTCACAGAAGGTATTGTCATTAGCTCCTATTTAAATTGGGGTCTAGAAAGTTATGTGCAACAGCAGTCCTGATAATTGGTTCTATTATGAAGCACTGTTATAGCAAATTTTCTAAGCACAAAACAGACTGCTTAATAGTACCTCCCAAGCAAAAAAAAAAAAAATAAAAAAATAGTGCTTCAGCAGCACAAATTTCACTTGTAACTGCATACAGTAAATCCAGTTATACCCCACATAATGCAGATGCCAAACCTGAAATTTGGGGGACATATCATGAACAATATAGAATTGCCACAGAGCTTAAAACAAAGACATGAAACACTAGAGTTCAAATTCTTCTGTAAAAATAAAAGCAGTTAAGATTCCATCCATCTTTTCAAAGTGTACTGTGCTGCTACCTGTTTCTCTTTAACTCACTCTCTAGCAGACCTTTGCTACTTCATTAAAACATTTTTCAACATCATATATATATATGTGTGGTTTAGCAATCCATAGTTTATTCATGTGGAGTTGCTAACCTTTCTCAAAGCAATTTAGCAATGTTTCTCCTTCCTTCCATTTGTAAAATCTCATCTGAATGGCTCTGAAGCAGAACTAGGCAAGAATTGACCTAAACATAAATCTTTTTAGGGATTAAAAAGGGAAAACTCGGGATTTATTTATTTGTTTCTCTTGGTTCTGGTTCACCAACTTTGATTTGATCTTAATTTTCATGCCTTTCTTTATCATCCAGATTCAGGTACTACTAAAAAAAATCCATTATAAAACTGTATTTTCATAATATTTCAAGTGAGAATGAAACCAAGAAGTTCCACAAAGATTTCTCAATACCATGGTCTTACAATACAAGCAGCTTAATTTATAGATGCCATCATGTGTTTTGAGAATTTCCTCTGAACCACCAGATAAAATTTCCATTATTATTCAGGATATAAAACTGATGGGTTTGACAAGTCAATTAAAAATGTAAACAGAGCTAAATTAAACTAAAAAAACATTTCAAACAATAATTTAAAATGTAGTATTTCATTTCCCACAATTCATTGGATAAATTACCTACATTCTTTGTACTTTCCCAGATCCTTTTCAACTGAGATTTGAATTCTGAAGACAGACACTTGTTAGGCCCCAAAATCTCTGGCATAGTAATCTAATATATGAATCAACATCCACACAATTTACTGCATCAAAATAATGCTGCAGTCAAAAGTTGTGTGGACATTTTAGCAAGTTTATTTACTTTGTGAAACCCAGAGTGCCATTAAGGGATCATCATCATTTAGTTTTTTCTCTACCTTTTTTTTTGTCTTTGTATGTTTGCATTTCTGAAAAATTTCCATTCACAGACTAAGGGGATCAGTACCACAGAGCTCTTGGAAAACAACTTAAAGCGATATTTATTTCACTTTTGACAATAGCAACAGTTTTTCTTACAGTAATGCCCAAACTATTTAAACTGTTCCAAACTGGAGAATTCTACCATTTTGCTACCCACTATGTTTGCAATCCTGTTCACTGAACTCCACATTTTTGCATTGTCAAAAAAGAGCATAGCGGACCAGCTAGGCTGCTTTCCCATCAACCAAGTGGATCTTCTAACAAATCAATCTGCTTTTCATGAACCATTAGCAGTTTTCCCGAACAATACTTGGTCCTCAGCTGTTCTGAATCTTTTCTTCTTCTATGCATTTTCTTTCCACGTCATGTATAGTGCCTCTCCCTTGACCTGGAGAATTAACTAGTCTTCTCATTTCAAAGGCCCAAACATCTACCTTGGGTGATGCACACCCAGAAACACACATCCCCAGGCCTACTCAAAGGCTTAAATTAATTATGTTAATCAGACTACCCTGGCTAACCCAATTAAGTTTAATTAGCTGATGCCTTTCTTCCTAAAGCACCTTGCCTTAGGGACATTTTACCTTTGTTTTTAAACTAGCTGGAGAAGTCAATCTCCTCTTAAAAACTTGCCCCTTGGCTACAGACTTTCAGCACTGAGACACTCATAGCAATAAGCCTGTTCTCAAAAGCCCATCTCCGGAAGACTTAGTGTAGTTTCCCAAGAAACAAACTGTGCAACATGGAGGGAAAAAAATAATGAGATTGCAAAAGGACAAATTTTCTATCAAAGGATTTTAATGACATTTTTAACATTACATAGTAGTAATGTTCTTCCCATACAAATCTACAGTTTTTGATTTGAATATTTTTTGTTATTCTCAGTTCATTTCCTAATAAGAAGGGGATTCGTATCCAAGTATCCTTAGTATCCTGAATGTTGCCTTTGTGAACAGCAAGGAATTACATGAGGACAGTCTTGCAAGATAGGAAGCTGACAGATAGCTTCCTAACAAGTCTCAACAGGACAGGTTCAAACAAAGTGTGGGACGCATCCACAGAAAAAAAAAAAAATGCCATAAAACTTTTGTCAGAATTAGTGAGTTAATCAGAATTAAGGTTTCTGTATCTGAGGCAGTAAATCTGACAACCTACATGCTAATGCTAAATATCCCTTCTTTCCTGAATATTTAAAACTTGCATTCACATTAGAATTTCAGTTGTGATCAAAATCAGCTCATTTAGCAAGCCCAGTTACTACATGAACCAGGAATGCCTTTATATGATCAGCATTTCTCAGTTTTCCCTGTCATTTGTGTCATTTGTGAGACTGCAGCTTTCTGCACATATTCAGAAATGTCTTGTTCCTGAGATAACAGCGCTATTGCAGTTCTGGCCTGACCCTGAAGCTACACGGCACTTTGCCTACGTCTCCTTCTGCTTTCACTCCAGGAAACCTAATTTGTAAAACACACCTCATATACTTACTTACTGGGTCTTGCTACACACAAAATGCAGTGGTGCAGAAAATCTCCTCCATGAGGATCCTGGTTAAATTCTCTCTTCCATGAGACTGAAACAAACTTCCCTTGCTCCACTGTATAGCTGTTCAAAACCTGAATTTTCCATTTAAATAAAATTTTATTGTTTGCAGGCTTAGGCTTAAATCAGACCAATTCCTAAACCTAAAAAAACAAATCTGAAAATTATATAACAAATTGAATGTCAAACTAACGTTGCTTCACAAAAAAGAAATTATGGGATTTAAAAAAAAAAAAAAAAAAAAGAAAGAAATAGCTCCAGCCTCTGGAGCTTTTCAGATATTCAGTTAAAAAAAAAATAACCCTATAATCTGTAGCATGTTCTGCATATGATTTCCACTGAAAAATCAAAAAAATAAAGAGGAGAGGTTCTTATGAGACTGGAGTTATGAAGTCAAAAGATGTCTCCATCTTGGAGATGGAAAAAAAATGGGTTGTGTATGACAATCAGAAGACTTTTTCACCACAATGGAAATCTCTCCAAAAGAATTCAGCATTGAAAAATACATTCAAATTTTGAATTTTAAAAATGTTTTAAAAATTAACAGTGATTGCCTATGGCTATCAAATTTTTAGATTATTAAAAAAAGGTTGATATTAACTGAACAAATTCAGTTGGTCTGGTGGAAATTTTCAGTATCACCCAAAACCTCTTCCCCAACAAACTGAATTACTTCCGTTTTTACTCATGGAAACAGGAAAATTCTCTGCTTTAGCTGACATCAAGATAAATATTTCATACTGCATATATTTGGTTTATGCTAAAACTTAAAAATAATTATTGTAATGAAACATATTCTTATAAAAAAGCACTAAAAATGCTATTTAGCACAAATGAATCCTAGTCAAAATAAATACTAAAACGGGTAGTACTGTATGATGAGTGGTGATCTAGGAATATTTAGTAAGTAATATAACGGTAGGGAATATTAGTGACCAATTACTTCATGCTATACAAATCTCTGTATTTTAATAACAATGTTGAAAAACAGCAGAGATCCTTCAAGAGTTCTCAAAATATTATGAAGGCTTCAAAATGATTAATTAAACAAACTACTTCCCCATTAAAATATTATTTTGCCTCACATTATTGTTTGTTAACTTTTCAGCAGTGTAGACACCATAACAGGAAAGATATGTAAACTGCACTCTACTTCTAAAGACCAGTTACAGCTGTTTTTTCTTTCTTTTTTCTTTTTTTTTTTTCTTTCTTTTCTTTTTCTTAATAGGCTTCTTAGGATGCTTTTCTACTGACTTCAGTACGACTTTTAACTAAGTGAGGATTGTAAGATTTAGCTCATTGATTTTTCATGCCAACAGCATGAATGTGCTTTGCAAGCATGGGTTCCACACAGGCACTGTTCTTAACAGGCTGTAAAATCCAAAATACTTCCCAGTTTGCAGCAATTCACTTTGCAGAATGCCAACTGTTTCTACTTCTCCAACTAGATGCTTTAATAGCATGCTCTTAAACAGAAGCAGGAATCTCTAGCAGAACTAAGAAGACCCTTATAAAGCTAAATGTTACATTTCTAATTATAATGCTTAGGAAATAGTGATCGAAAAAATGCTGGCTTTTACATACCCGAAGAAACAAGTCAACCTGACTTTCTTGGAGGTTTTCTTTTTTCCTTATCACAGCTCTACACAGTGGCACCTTCTGACCTATAATGTTGAAGATATTCAGGCTATTCAGCTGTTAGAATAAACTCCAACAGCAAGTATGAAATGAATTTCCTATTGAAAACATGTTGATAAAATGTTGGCAGGTGGAAGTAGTGACACATGATGGAGAGAAAATGACTTTGAATATAGCCAATCTAATGTTCACATTTAGAATTAAGCAAGCAGTTGCCTGAAGCTTCCCCTGTAATCAGAAAACTGCATATCTTGCAAATTGTATTAGGAGCTGCATTCCTCCAGCCAAATAGGTAACCTACAGCACACATGAAGTACAAACAGATGGCATGTTTCCAGAACTTCTTATCTGGGATAAAACTGTTGTTATAACCAAATTCTGCTGTGGATTAGTTCCTTTATCTCCTGTTAATGTCAGGTTGTCTATAGGTTATGTTTAGTCATTAATAATTAGTATTGCACTGAAGAATAAAATAATGAAATACTCATACTAAAACAGCAAAAGTGAATTCATATGTATTTTATTGCTAAAAGTCAATGATTTTCATTACTTTAAGATAAGATTTAAAACGCTTAGCTCAGTAGCACATCAGTTCGAGAAGAGACTTAATGTATGATGTCAATACATAAAATGTATATACTCATGTACAACGTGTTCAAGTGGCAGAACATCTTCCTATGAGATATGTGCTTTTCTAGCTCCAAGGAGACAATCTCTTAAAATTGTTCCTGAAACTACCTTTAAGGTGAAACCCTTTCAAAGCTGTAGAAGTCTGTCCAAAAGTTAGTAATAAAGCTTTATAGACAATCTCCAAAGTTATATATACTGTACAAATCCTCTTTTTCAAATGGTTTTTGTAGGCTCTGAAGTGAGAGGATGTGGTGAATCATGCGGTAAGTCAAGGAATTATTAAAGTGCAGTAGTGACTGAGAAAAGATCAGATGGTATATATTCTCTTGAAGGCACAGGACACCAGTGGAGAGGCATAGTACAAAACAAAGGAGTAAAGCTCAGAGGAGCCATTCTTTTTCAAGCCTCCTTACTCTTCACCTCGTAGTTCTCTTTAATCCTTCACAGGTACTTCTCTCTTCAATGATCTGATATCACAGCCAAACAACACTGAGTTAGGGATGCAAGTTAGAAGGACAGTATGCCGGATCAGCACAAAGATGTGGTGCGAGGGTAGGGGCTGCAATGAGAAGCACTGATCTCTCTTCACTCACTGTTGACTTCTGAAGATATGTAGGAATAAAAACTAGTCTTCAAGAACTGGAAGGATCCACAGGTATATTTTGGGAGACTAAACCTTACCTCTCATTAATAAGCTTCCCTGAAGACAATTTATTTTCTGACATCTTGACCATGCAAGCAGGAGGTTAGTCTTTTTTATCAAGTTCATTGAGGACAAAAATCCATTGTGTCATTGCAGCTTTAAAAGATAATATATTTACTGTTTACATCAGACTTTAGACCTCATTGACAGTACTCAGAAGCAGGGTTTTTTTAAGTTAGGGTGCACCTGCTCTGCTCTCCAATCATCTGCTACAAGAGAGAACTAGGAATAGGAATTAGTGTTCATGAAAGTTCTTATTCCTGTCATGTCATAAAGAGGAAGTTCTTCGTCAATATCTAGAATATTTGCAGAGAAATGCTGCTTTGGTTTTAGCTTTTGATCAGTTAACCATAATATTTTGTGATGGCTTTTGTGCATGGGGCATAAAAGACTAGAAATGTGGCTAGATGTATGGAATGGTTAGATGTGAGATAGAGCATATCTCATTATGCTTGATGAACTGCTTTATATCATGAACTGCAAAACTATTTTTTCCCCTCCCTGCTCTTTTATGATATTCCATGAGAACTAAATCATATTGCATATCTTTTCTTTTGGGGCACTATTTCTTTGTGAAGCCTAAAAGAACACATATACACTTAATTGAAATGATTCTCACATACGGTATCCTGTTTCCTCAATAACCCACTTCTCAGACCTTACTGCAAATGGTATTTATAACTTTAACTCCTCACAGTATTTTTTTCATAAGTGAATGAAATATTTTTATATTATCAATATAAAAAGCTAAGCATATTTGGGGATTAGTTGGATAAGTATTTATGGCATTTTTATAAACTAGCAAGTCAAATTTGTGGGGTTTTATATATGTAGTAATATGATTATCTTGCACTATGCTTGCATTAGTAAGTAATTCAGTGTGATAGGAAAGGATCTTGAAAATGAAGAATTTGGTACTGAGGAACCTACCGATTATTGTTGCTGCACCTGCTTTTACACCTCTCCAGCCAGAGCTTCTAGGCCTAAGAGACAAACTTAGACTGATAAAATCTTCCATGAGATCAGGAATGCTTACCAAAGATTTTCATGATGCAGTGAGATGCTGTCATGACTTTGCTATCATTAGGTAAAATTTTGAGAACCTTATGTTCAAAAAAACACTGTAATTGAATAGAAACTATTAACCCTCATTGCCTCAAAGTGTACCAGGCAGTGATTTTCCCCAATTTCTATTATTTTAGTAGTGAAAAAAATTTTAGATAAGCAGAAAGTAAATTTAACTTGGCTATATCTTGAACAACTTTTCACATCTAAGTTAGCTGTCACATCTCTTTGAGCCATCTCCTTTTCCTCTATAGTCAATGGACAGAAATAGTTACATCCAGCAAGAAATTCATCCTACTGTAAAACTACTGTTACAGAGGCATAGCTTAGAATGTGTCTTGCTGTATAACCTACGGAAGAAGTCCAATCAATTGGCCTGGTCATCTAATATTTAAAAAGACAATTTTTGGAAGTAAATATCTCCTCCTTGATTACTAAATTCCTTTATTTTTTATTGGAAAATGCTTCAATGTTGTTTAAACATCTCCCTGATTTCTTTCTTTTTTTTTTTTTTTTGACAAAGTTATTCACTTGACTAATATTTCAGATCATTTCGTTCTCTCTAAAATTCCTGTTTATTATTTATGGGGAAAATTTTTTCCACTTTTTCAAATATCAGTTTATAATACGTATGCACACATATTCACGGAATCTGTCTAGATGGAACAGGGAGAATTTTTTCTTAAGTTTTTTTGGTCTAAGTAGTGTTAGGTGTTCACACTCATTCTAATCTTAAAATATCCGTACTTCAGTGAAAAAGAAAATGAATTGTATACTATACATGTTTAATACCTGTTATTTTCAATAACATGTTAGAGAAGCATTCATTACCAACTAAAAAATAACTTACTCCAACAGTTTGCTATGGCAGAGTTCATGCTGAGTGTTGAGATGCTGACAACAAACAGAAAAAAAGCAAATACAGCTGGCTCTTTTCCAGCAGATGGTATTCACCAGTATACTGTATCTTCAAGACACCTTATTATTTCTTCTCAATCCTCAAGATCAAGGTATCATATTAACACTAGAGAGAGTCAGATACTTCTCTTAGTTGGCAGCACTGCTCATTTCCAACCTGCCCAATAAATCTAATCTTTTTTTTAAATCACTGCTCCTTCAACTTTCAGGTCAGTCATAATTTTCAAATGTCATACATGGGTTCCTAGAAATATGCAAAACAACCTGAATTTATGAGTTAAACAGCTTTCCAAAAAAATAAGCTTCTTCTAGCCAGGTAAGTGTTCTTTCCCTCATATTATCGCAGGTTGGAACACAGTATTCTGATGATAAGTATGGGACGAATCTTGGTGTAAATCAGAGACCTTCTAGGTTATCAAGGGACTAAGTTACATCATTGTGTGACCTTTTCTGCCTGCGTATGTTGATTCTTGCCTTCACAGGTAATATTCAAGTAATTTTTGTATTTTTAATACTATTATCATAATGAAATCCTAGCCTAGAAATTTCTAGTTAATTAAATAGGCAGAAGTAATCTAAAAAGATTAGAAATAATCAGATACAGCTGTAAACATAACATTTTTGGAAGGTATATGTGAATCTTCAGCATCATGGAAATGTTAATGTTCATAAGAACACCTGCAGAAACTGTGCTACCCAAAACATTTACCTGTTTAAAAGGCAGGTGCTTGTGCCCAAAAACCATGGGTTTACAGACCTCCAGCTGACTTTGTGTGAAGATGCAGTGGAGGTGGCTCTACTTCTAAACAGAACCAAGTTGATGTTTTTTATCATTGCCTTTCTGCTGGTACTGGAACACTGATAAACCGTGAGCACTAAACTGAAGGAAGATTTTGAAAGTGTGAACCAAAAAGACTAAAACCATTTAGGGCTCTAAAAACAAACATTTCACTAACAATATTATGATTTATGAAGTCCATATTTGAGAATATGAAATGAAAATGTTCTAAGATTTTGGTGCAAAACATTAAATGCTTCATTCCTTGTTAAAATCAGATCTGTTCAAGTTCTGATGGGACATTTACTACAGGAAGATAAACTGGAAGGAATACTTGACACACTAGGATTAAACTGCTCTGAGGCAGCGGGCTATTCTTCAGTAATTTACTTCACTGACAATGCAGGGAGGCAAAGCAACCAGTTACTGTATGTCTATTTTTTTGGAGGGCTAAATTTAACAATGTGTAGTGGGCAATGACCATCACGTGAAATATGGACGTGTGCCATGTCTTATACAGAGAGAACGCAGCTAAACTAAGAGACAACTGCGCTCAGTTATACTTGGCCCTCTGAGGAGGACTATACTGAATGACTAGAACTAGCCTAACATTTTGGTTAAAACGGTTAAGATTTAGATTAAATATTACTGTTTCAAAAACAGATTTACAATTTTCTTTTTTTTTTTTTTCCAATGGAACAGAATTCAAACCTCTCATTTGTTCCAGAAGACGTTATTCTAAATTTTCCTACAATACAGTTAATTTGTAGAACAAAACAGGGTATTTCAGGCTGTGTATCTGCGTTCAGGCTAACTGGTAGAGCAATCCAAATTAGAGCCAACATTATAAAACTAAGCTACGCAAGGACAGATACTGCTCAAGAGGGATATATGAGGGAACCTAAATGAAGGTTTCTGCAGCAACCACTAAAGTGGCTGTAAGTGCCTCAGTGGGATAATTTATCACTTTCTCATATTTAATGAAACAGAGGCTGCAACGAATATACAAGAAACAGCATGCAAATGTCCAAATTGGTGATTGACTTGGGACACATAATTGATCCATATAGGATTGAAAATATTTAGCCCCCTTTTGAAGGAAGAGCCATATCAAACGGATCATCAAGAGGATCATCAAGTGGATCCATATCAAGAGAATGAAAAAACCTTTGTTTTTCACTACTGCTCACAGATTAAAGCACATGCCAGGAAACAAGATCCTTAGGTTCTCCTTCAACAGAAAAGTGTTTTCAGAATTATGAGACAACACTACTTCTGGCCACCACAGTTGTGGCTCACCTGTGGAAGATGAACCCTCGTGCAGGAAAAAAAAAAAAAGAGAAACATTTCAGGTTTTCCACTGGGAAAATGAAAGAAATTCTTGTATTCAGTCTTATCTAGGATTAAATCTTTCTTGAAATATCAACATTTCTTCCAGAAGGGAAACTCTGAGTGTCAGTCAGCTCTGCCTGAAAGTTCCTTTCCGAATTCATTCAACCTGAGTAGTAAGTGTGTGATTATACAAAGGTTCTGAAAAACTGTATTGAATTTTAACTTTAAAATGCACATTAAAGCATTACATATGTTGCAATGTGCATTCTCAGCAACAACAAAAAAATGCTTTTAAACCTCTGCTTTTAAAAGCAGCTGCAGGGAATTGTTCCCCAGAGAGGACAATCTAAAAAAGGCCAATCGAGTTTCTAGTCTCCTGTGAGACCATGGCAGGCTTGCTTGGTTTGTCTCTGGGGCCCTTTATACAGTTCAGCTGAGGGAAGTGCAATTTGTTCATTTATGTTTGCTGATTATTCTTTTTCAACCAATTCTGAGAGTACAAACAATGAAAGAGCAACACAATTAGCCAATACAGAAAATATCTAAAGTGCACACTCTTTCATTCTACAATTGCCTCTTCAATTAATTCAGAACCCTCCCTGCCTCTATAAGAAAATAAGGATAAGGTAATTTACCTTTCTCTCAGAAATTAAACATTCACTCACTAGACTTTGAGTAAGTTTCTTCTATTCTTCTATTAAGAAAGAACTGCGGGTTACCAGAAGTCTGTTGGTCACCTCAGACAACAGTAAACTGCAGGTCATTCTATATAATTATTGGTACAGTTACAAAAAAATCTACAATAAAGTAGTTAAAATTACTTTTTTTTTTCAGGATAAATAATGACACATGACTTTATTTAGAACTTAGTAAAAGTAAGTATGAATGCCTCTTTAGTTTTCATCAGTGAAATGCTTCACAACTGCTTTACAAGAACTTCTTAGTTGTGATTATTATTTGTTTTAGGGGCAGGAGGGAGAAATCTCAATTCAAACTGAGATCCTATTTTAAAGGTATTGAGCAAACACATTATAAAAACAGTCCCTGATCCAATTACTTTTCACTGTAAGTGAACACAATAGACAATAGATGATAATTAAAATGGATATATAACTTACCTGAGGGCACTCAACAGGTCAGAGGCAAGACTGGAACTTAAGAGTGTTGGGTCTTGGTCTAGTGCCCAGATGTAATTTATGGATTAATTGTGGGTTTTTTTCTTCAACATTTTCTTGTAGGAAGATAATTATCAGGATTCTCATCAGAAAGCATTTTCATACTGAATGCTAACAGCAACAGCTTGGTCACAGGGCATTAAAGTTTATCTTCACTTTTATATAAGGCAGAGTTGGACAGAAAGTCAAGGAAGACTTAGTTCATTGTTTTCTACCTTTGAGATAGTCCACTTGCACACTCACATCATGGTTTATACCCTCAATTCCTAGAACATTTTACAGTAGCCTAACCTGAAAATGCTGATATAAATTTGACTAGATTTCCATCAAAAGAAGAAGGAATTGCCTTTCACTGGGAAAGATAATCATTATTAAAAATAAAGCATGGTTTGTTTTTTTAAATCTTTCTTTTATATTATAGATGGCAAAGACTTAAAAGAATAGGTCTGTTTCATGAAAAGAAAAAGTTAAAATTCTGAGTAGTCCAGTAGCAATCCATTGTTAGGGTTAATAAAGGTAACTAGGATGGAAATAGTACAGAGCCAATCTCATTATCACTTAAAAATTATAGTCTGTCAAACTAATAAAAAATAAAAACTTTAGCATCTAAATCAATAACATAAGGATACACTTTACTTCAGTTTTGCAAATAATACTGTACTAGTTCAGGGATGCACTATTTCATCGTAAATCAATAAAAGATGCATCACAACTTTATTTATCCTTCTCTCACCTCGAGTTATGTATACAATAGCTCTAGCATATCAGTGAGCATAACAATCTACTCAAACGGTATTATTTAGTTTTATGGCACAGTCAATAAGTCAGACTAATATAAAATATATTTTGTTATATTCATGCTGAGTAACTCAGCCAAAGAACACAAATGACTAACAGAAAGAAATACATTGGCTTCTGATGTGATTTCTAAAAAAAAAAAAAGCAAATATAACTAATATACTTTTTTTTTTCTGCTATGAAGGGTGACATAAATCATTGTGAAAGACAAGAGTGTTACTAAGATCAGAACAATCATTTTTGTCATAGGTTTGCAATTTCATGACAAGATATTCCAGATTACTAAATCACATTTCTAAGTGATAAATAAATACAATAATATATCATTAGTAAATGATAGTGTTGCCATCATATGAAGGTTGCATTCTTAAAGGCTATTTGAGCTTGAAGACACATTTTTCTTTATAAATTCTGTTGAGGAAAAAAAATGAGGGAAAAAAAAAGTGGTGTGAGCTATTGTAGATAATGAAGTGATAATAAAAAATGCTCTGGTGTTAGCAAGGCTAGAGAACAAGACTGGGAAACATATTTTATCATGTATTACACAGAAATCATCAAGATTTAAGTAACTGTTGCCAGAATACAATGAGCAACTCTTCATGGTATGAATGTTATGTGGAAACTGTAATCAAAAGATCATAATAGTCTAATCTAGTTATTTTCAAAACATTTTTCTCATTGTTTATAGCTAGGAGAGCTATAAATTTGTCCAGCAGAAATGGCAAAATCCAATTTGGAGACTGTTATGACTTAGCCATCCATGGCTATGGATAAAGAGCAATGGAGCCAGCAACTAAGGAGCAAGCCCAGCATTTTCGTGGGAAAGGACATAATCCAACAGACAATTCCATTGTAAGCAACTAATCCCTTTGTCAAAATAGTGGCATGTTACACTACTACCTTGGTATGAAGACAGAAAATGTGATAAGAAGGTACGATAGGGTTTTACTGCTAGTACCAATACATTTGAGAACAAATAGCCACTAGTTTCTTGAAGTACATTGTGTATTACTGCACAATAAGTTCTAAATCTCTTACTACAGAATAGATGATGGATTTCTTTCAGTCACTTTGGAACTTCAGAACCTGGCTGATTCACACTAACTTGCAAAAAGTAAACTTACTTTGTAAGTAAGTTCAAAGTAAACTAACTTAGTAAAAGTAAACTAACTTTCTAAACTTACTGTCAAGCAGAAAAAAACTTTAAATTTCAGCAGGTGGACTGGACTTGAAAAAGCGAGGACACTCTACCTTGGGTTAAATCAGCTAAGAGAAACAGTGTTTGTAATTTTCACTAATAAAACCACAGACAACATAACTGTTCTTATAATCTTATAAACTCAAGAATTAAAATAGTCCTTGTGTTCAAGAAACAAGCTATCCCACGTTTCATGAAATATGCAAACCACAAGCTAATAAAAAATAATTTTAAAAATACTGTCTACATTTCACTTGTCTGAGCAGTGCAAGGAGGCACTAACTAGAATATGGGAAGACACAAAGGACGCAAATAATTACTTCGAATGATCAAAGATGACATAATGAAATACTATGGAATCAGTTCAAAAAAAATTTTAGAGAAAATCTAAAGGGTTTTTGGCAGGGAGATCTACTAAGCAACAGAATAAACAGTATAAATAATGTCACTCGTGGCATGTAGAACTCTACAGGAAAAATATTAGTACAGAAGAGAGCAACTCATAAGGGAGGCATGATATACTGAAAAGAGAGAGACCAGGCAATCTAGAAAGCTGTATTATAGCCTAAATTTAAGTAGTTGCCATGTTGTGTGACTGCAGACAAGATGTTTCACCTGCTTCTACTTGATCTCCCGACTTCTGACAGCAAGCTCTCCAAAGTTTAGACCACAGGCTTTCTTTTAACTTGTGTTCATACTGTGTCCAACACAACGCAGCTCCAGTTTCAGTCAGTGGCTTTCTATGTCATGGCAAAATAAATACTTTCAACTATTTTGCAGAGCAGGAACTTGAACTAGTGAGATAAGGGAAATTTTTAGCCTTCCGTTTCTTTAATCTTACTTAGTTAAACTTAGATTTAGTTAAACAATTACCTGTAGCAGATAGAAATATAAAAGAAAAATAATATTTATGAATTTAAATAAAGACTTCATAAGACAGAGTAGATAAGAATGTATACTCCTACACATATGTCTGGAGTAGCTACAGAATAGGCACCCATCCAGATAAGGAAGATACTGGTTGACAGTTCAGGGATGTGCTTGGTAAAATCCCTAGATGAGAGTCTTGGAGTGAAGAGGAGTCTTCCATTCAGAACTGGTTGATTTTCAAGGATCACCTCATCTAAGACAAAGAGTGGCCAAGCCCAATAAGCAGCAAATTAAGTAAATGTGCTGGGAGGCCTGCACAAGGAGCCCCTAATGAAACTCAAACATCAAAAAGAGGCATACAAAAGGTAGAAGCAGGTTCAGGTCACCAGGGAGGAATATAGATATATTTTCTGTGTATGCAGAGATGGGGTTAGGAAAGCCAAGGCCCACCTGGAGTTGAATCTGATGAGATACATGACAAGAAAGGCTTCTACAGATGTCAGCAGCAAAAGACAGACTAGAGAAAATGTGGGACTGCTACTGAATGAGTCAGTGGAGTTGGCGCTCACAAGGGACATGGAAAACATGGAGGTTCTTAATGCCTTTTTTACCTTGGTCTTTACGTAAGTCGCTGAGATCAGTGGGAAACTCTGAAGCCAGGAAGACGTCCCCTCAGCAGAGAAGCAATGCACCCACAAATGCTGAGGAAGTAGGCTGGTATCATTGCAAGGCCACCCTAGATAATCTTTGAAGGGTCATAGGGACTGGAGGAAGTTCCTGAGGATGGGAAGACAAATGTCACTCCTGTCTTCAAGCAAGAAGGAAGGAAGATCTGGCAAACTACAGGCTGATCCCTGGGAGTGGTGGGTTCTGTCCCACAACACACTCCCACAAGGTTCTTGTAGAAAAGCCAGTACAAATTGAATAGGGGTCAGTGAACTGGACTGGTGTGGTTTAGAAGCTGGTGATCAGCAACACAGTTCAGCTGAAGGACAGTGACCAGTGGTATTCTCTGAGGGTTGATACTGGGGCCAATACTGTTTAATATCTTCATTAATGACCTAGATGATGGGACCAAATGCGCCCCCCGCATGTTTGCAGATGATGCGAAAGTGGAAGGATTGGTTAATATCCTGGTGAGTAAGTAGAACATGGGTCAGCAATGGCTAGTCCTGGCAAAGAAGACTAGCAATATCCTGGGTTACATTAGGAAGAACATTAACAGTAGTTTACGGGAGGTGATTCTTCCACCCATCACTGGCGAGACCAGGGTTCTGAATTGGTCACCATAATTACTTTATGAATTATTTTAAAATCCTTCTCTTGGAATTCATTCTTATTTCATTGTTAGATACATTCAATGTTATTACTAATACTAAAACACACGCACATGTATATATAGAGAAGAATATTAAAAAGCCTCTGAACATATCCGAGCACACTGTCCTTTTATCCTTTAGCTTTTGTTTCTCCTGATGAACTGAATATTCCTAGATAAAATAAAAACCTGGCAAGACGAGGAGACACTGGAGACAGAGTCTCCTTCCTTCAGTTCATTGAACTGTAAATAAAACACTATCCTAATAACTTTGCTTTTTTTTTTTTTTTTTTTTTTTTTTTTTCTATTGTTGATTCACTCTACAGACAGGAAGCATTCTTAAGAGTGAGACTGCTAGGATTGATTCAAATTAAGTTTGTTTCTTGTTTAAAAAGTCAATCCTTTTTATTAGAGCATTACCAACATCATCAACTAAATGTTACATGTCTTCATTTAACTGACTTTCTGTGGAGAGTTTACCATGGATTTTAACAAAAATGGACATTTGATAATACTAATTGTTATTTCTCACTGCATAAGTGTCCCACTGACCTTTGGAAAAATATTTCTCTTTTTATACTTATTATAATAATAAGGGTAGTTGGAAGCACTGGGAAAGGTTTTGATTCCTTCTTAACACTACAGCTAAAGGAAAAAAGGTTCATAAGCTGTGTGGGGTTTTTATATTTTCATGTGCTCAGACTTTAAAATCACAATGAGAACCTAATGTAGCTGGAATGAAATGAAGTTTATGAAACTATATTCTTTATCAACAGCTTTAGAAGCATCTCATTTTTTATTAGAATAATAGCTAAAATTTGACCTTTGAAGTTCTTTTCATCTTGCAGGGAAAAGTTAGCTTTCTTTCATGGACTTAGCCTATATAAAGAAAGCAGACAAAACATCTATTACTAATTATTATTTATTCGTATTACAGTAACACTGAAAGGCCCTAACACAAATCACAGGTTCCATTGTGCTTTACACTAGAAAATACATTCAAGGAGACCGTCTCTGCTTCAAAGCTTTTATAGACAAGGCAGACACATTCTTTCTTCTGAAGATTAGAGATGAAGTATTGTAGCACAGAACAATTGCATTTCTCAACATTGCACAAAAAGTCTGTGATAGAGACAAGAATTAGACTTAGATATTCTAAGGATAATCTTACTTCTTTTATCACTGAACATCCCTTCATTTTCAAGTACAAAATACTCCCTGGATAGTGGGGCTAACCATGGAGGCTAAAAGTAACCTTCTGGGACAGAAAACTAGATCTTTTGTTGCAACCCAATCCATTATTAAAAGTAGGGAATCTCTTACTAAACTGGAGAGGGATAAATGTATTTTGGTTAATGGCTATGTAAAAATACTTAATTTTTCTTAATCTTTCATACAAAGCACGTTTAGATTTATGCTTCATTAGGATTTCATTTTTGCCCTGTATCTTCTGTGATGAAATGTATTTCACAAAATCTGTATTATTTGATTTCCTAATAGTCTGGATATCATTACAAAATACGGATCAATACTGTTACAGGATCATCTTTCCTGTATATAATATGCCTCCCATATGCATGAAACACTCAATGAATAAATTACAAAAGTCTTTCCAAATTGTCTATTGATCCTTGTGCACAGTAGGGACACAAAACTGATGAAAACTTATGAAAAAGAAAAAGGATTTGTATCTTGAATCCTTGTAAAACTAGCAAAGTAACATGAATGGTAACCTATTTTCTCTATTACCTGCCCAAAATGGCTATGTATAGCTAAACTATCATTAATAATAATTAAAGGTCCTTTTTGCCACTACTACTGCAGCTGGGGACAAATGGAAAAACACTCATGGAAGTAGAGATAATCCATGATTACATTAAACCAGGATAGTCTGTATTAAGGGATGGGGAAGACACTTCAAAATAATAGGTGTCCACATTTTGTGAACAAACTCAAAGGAGGCCAATGGTCAGATGATGGGTTCAAACCACTATCTTAAAAACAAGTTAATTATATATATCTCTTCAGAAAACCCAGGGTTTCAGGTACTGAAAGGCCAAGCCACTTTTGAAAATATTGCAAAATCATACCTATTTGTGTATGTGTTTGTGTATTTTCTTTTCATTCTGTGTTGCTCCCACTTCATTATTTCTCATACATTACGTTCAGTCTAAGAGTAATGCCCCTGCAAAGAAAACAGACTATTTTAACGTATTGTTTTTTCCAATATGACCACACAGAGGCAATGGATATGCTACAGTAACAGAAGGCATGCATAGCACTTTTGTATTTTTAAAAAGGACTAAAAGTATATATTAGGAGGACTTCTCAAAAACAGTCTCTTCAAGGTTGCTTTTTTAGAATCTCTTATTTGTTTTGAGGGCCAAAGATGAAGCAAAATTAGAAAGTTTCCTGAAACAAAGAGGCCATATAAATGTCTCTTTGCATTAGCTTTGCAAATAGCTTTTTGGCAAAGCTGACTTCACTCAAAAATCTCCCTTCTCTAGTGATCATGACCAGATATAGTTAAGACATTCTGAAAAGAGACTGCAGCTAGACAGCAACTAATCATAGGCACAGCGGATTTTTTGACATTAAAAAAAAAAGATTTGCTTTATACAGTTGTACAAAAAAAAATGCTATTACTCCTCCATTTTTCCTGTTCATTTGTACTTTGTAGCAGCTAAAATGCGAATCTCAATTCAGTTGTTTTGAAATCTTCAGGAAGAAATTTACAGAGACATATGTTTTATATATATATATATATATANTGCTTTAAAATTTAATGAGTCCTAAGAGAAAAGGTTTGTCAGAAGAACAAGATTTAAATGAAGGTGAGAAGAGGAAGGAATGAAATCAGTGAGAGACCTTAGATTCATATGGAGATAATTAGGAGGAAAAAGTGGAACTTTACAGAAATGACTAAGTTACTGATATTAAAATAGGTGTAACTTTAGCAGACAGGTGGAGTCTTCCTTCTAAATCTGAATCTTTCCCTAAGAATTAACTGAAATACATCCTGTATGCAAAAATAACTAGAAATATGAATCTCAGCTTGCTCACAAGGAAGTTTCATTAAGACCACTTTTCCCCTATTTGATTAAATATATAATAAAAATGTATTATCAAGTAAACCATCTACCTCAGATTATTTTCTTCTAAAACATATATAAATCATCTAGGAAACATACCTCTTCAGAACTTAAATTTAGGATACTTGTATATTGTTATTATGAAAATCTCCCTGAAATTTTATATAGTTGCCTCAAAACTTTGCATCAAGCTTTTCTTTTACTTCCCCTTTTCTTCTCCATGGGTCATAGAGCAAGCTGTCCTGAGCTTCCATGATCCTTCATTACCTTTTCCTGAGGCCCTTAAGATATTAATCTTGGCAAAGCATCTCATGAGCATACCAAGAAAGCCTAAGAAAGACTAATACAGTGCAGTGTATTTTTTCTCCAACACCAGGAGATGCTATTTAGAAAGAGCACACAGGCCTTGCTGCTCTCACAGTCCATTCTCCTTGTTCTCCCCCAGAACTCATGGTATCAATTGTAGGGAGTACATGCTGGATTTTAGCATCCATTTATCAATCTGTTTCCATGAACTTTACTTTTCGGACCTGTTTGATACTAGTTGTCTTCACACCCTCCTGTGGCAACACAATCCAAAAAATCACTACCCAGTCTGTAACACAGAAATTTATCAGTCTTAAGCTGATGTTGTATCAACTTCAGTGAGTATCCCCTGATTTGAGTACTGGTGAATAATAGCAAAGATTCACCTGATCTGCTGTCTGCATGATTCTGTTAATATTTGTTATATCCCTCCTCAGCATTCCCTCCCCCAAACGGAATTGCCCCTATCTTTCATTCTTTTCTTTTGAGGTAGTGTTTCATGTCCTTGATCACTGTAGTTGCCTTCTCCATACCTTGTCTAATCTCACATCTTTTATGAGGTTCAAGGAACAGCACGGTATCAAATAATCCAGTATTTGATGCACCGATGCTTTTATAGCCAAAAAAAAAAAAAAGTGATTTCTGTTTTGTTCTCAATAGTTTTCCTAATGATGCCCAATTTTTATGCCCAGATGCCACTATACACTATGCAGGTGATTTTGGAAAACTGTCTATGAGGATTCAAAGACCTTTTTCCTGAATGGCAAATTCTACTTCCAAATTCACCAGCATATAAGCCTGGTTTCAGTTTCCCCTCCTGTGATGCGGTGCCTCCTGTCCACGTGCATTATGCATCATCTGCCATTCCTCTGCCCAGTCACTCAGTTTTGGGGGTCCCCTGGGGTTCCTCACCATCAGTGTCACGTCTGACTGCCTGAAAGATCTCACATCTGCAAGCCTGGAAACTTGATTACGCAGTCCCTGTTCCAGGTCATCAGTGAAAATGCTGAATAAAATAACCCCACTGCTAATCCCTGAGGCCCATGCTCTTTTCCATCCTGAAAGTAAGTTACTGGAAAATAAACTGCAGTCTATCCTTTATCTTCCTATCCTATGAAAGTCTATGACAGTACCTTTCCTCCTATCCCATAGCAATTTAAATTCTTTAGTATAGAACCTTCTCAAATTTTTATTTTTATTTTTTTTTTTACTTTTTAAATCTCTATAGAACCTGTCCACTGACTCCCCTGTACCCAGCTTTTCCCTCATACTCTCCCAGAACTCCAGCTTGTAATTGAGAAAGGGTTTCTCTTTCCAGAAACTATGTTGACCCTTTTCCTAACCACGCTTATACTTGTGATCTATTATTTCATTTTTTATTGTAGAATACCATTTGGCAAGAAA
>VZSV01000009.1:11789407-11807452 GCA_013398735.1 Nothocercus julius | reverse complement strand
AGAAGGAGAAACTGAACCTTGGTCCACACCCTTATATTAGAATGCCCAAATCTCTAAGTGAAAAGGGAGATTTATCCTCTAGCTATGCTTAAAAAAATGCCACTGTCACTGCAAGCAATCAGTAAGACTCAGGAAGCTTAACAGATCAACCACCTCGAAAGAGGAAAGCAGGAGGCACCTAGTTTCTGGAGTTAGGGCTCAATTGCTGAACTACCAGGATTGAGATATTTCTGACAAGTGCAGTAACAGAGATTTAAGTATCTGGGCAACTTTAAGGTCAAGAACTGAAGTGCTTACAGATTACAGACCTGTCAAATATATGAAAAAGCTCTGCGGGAGCTCCAGACCTCACAGGTTTAGACTAAGTCTTCAAAATACGCTGCTTTTCTACTTCAGGTACTTAAATCCTTCCCAGGATCCTGCCTTCAGTAACTTTGTCACAATTTGCTTTGAGCTTGCTTGGTAATCCCATCTTCTTGAAGTGACTAAATTGTAGTGAAAATATTATATATATCCCAGAATAATTTTTATATATTTACCCTGTAAAAAGTTCTAAAACTCTGTAAGATGTATATTTGATGCCTTATTTTTCTTTTTTTACTATGCTTGTAATATAATGCCCAGTATAATGTACAGTACTGAACTCTATTGGATGTTACAGCCAGTTTTCTGATAACCTGTGTATGACATTATCATGTATCACTCTCTTTTCTAAAGATGCTCATAGAGTTTCAAACCTGATTTATCTGATGTTAGTCTTTGCCTGGAGCCACCAAAAAAGTATCTTCTAGCCAAACAGCAGATATCTGTGCTTTTGTTGCAGAATGTCTTCATTTTAACATATCTGAAGAAAACAGAGATTTGTTATAATTCTAAAAAAAATCACAATTAAATAGTCTGAATATCCATGCTCTCTTTTTTTTTTTTTTTTTACATAAGTCTAAGGTAAAACAAAAAACAATGTGCTTCTCTTTTCTCAGTCTTTTAATTATTTCACATTACTTTGAAGTGTTCAAATCTATAAGACATTCTTTAAACCATCCCTTACAAAGAGAGCTTTAGGGAATTTTAACCATAGAAATTTGCATGGAGTCGGCTCTTTGCATTTATTTTGATCAGGTAGGGAATTTTCAGTGAGAAAAAAAAAAAAACACAGAAAGTTTCTTAATTTTTTATTGTTTATATAGAGTCTAGTGTTTCTCTAAGAAAAATATTCTCTTATTTTCTCCCTTCTACATTGTTATGCTTACCCTTGTCTGCATTTAAAATCATTTGTAACCAAAATACTTCTGCCTTTCCAGTACCATAAGAACCTAACCCTATTGACCTGGTTTAACCTGATTAACTTGGATACTACTGCAGAATGAATGTGTAAATAATAACATCATAGTATAAGCACATAATAAGAGGAACTATTTTTCTACAAAAATTATTCATTAACTCCTGCCACTGTGTCTGGACTCCTGGCATTCATTAAAGATATTACCAACCTCAGAAAAATGCACCAAATAATCAATGATAGATTGCTAATGACTTCAAGGTATTACAGCAATCAGGCACTGCTTGTCTCAGTTTTTAACTGTTAAACTGAGAATGAGGTCCATAAAACCAGAGTGATTTGAAACTGAGAATGTCTATTATATTAATTCCTTGGCCACTAAGAAACAAGATGATAATTCCACAATGATTTTACTCCTTTTTAGAGCACAAGCCTTGATTAAGTTCTAAATAGACAAACCAATAGCCTTTGAGCCTGAAGAACCATGATAATCATCCAGCCTGATCTCCTGTAGTACACATGCCATAGAAATTCCTCTCTCATTTCTTTAAGCCTTTCTTTCTAGTTTTAGCTAGAGTACCTTTACAGCGAGAAACCACCTTTATTTAAAAATGCAGGCAGTGATAATCCACCACTTTCTAAGATAAGATTTTTAAAAGATAAATTAATTTTACTTTTAGAAATGTGTGTGTTTTTTTCTTCACCTTGAATTTGTTTAGTTTCACTGGATCTCTTTATCCCTTTACCACTATATTAAAGGGGCACCAAAAGTTCCACAGGAACTTAAGGAAAAATTTCTTGCCAGTGAGGGTGACAGAGCCCTGGCACAGGCTGCCCAGAGAGGCTGTGGAGTCTCCTTCTCTGGAGATCTCCCAAACCCGCTCGGACGCAGTCCTGAGCCACCTGCTGTAGGTGACCCTGTGTGTGCAGGGGGGTTGGACTAGATCATCTCTAGAGGTCCCTTCCAACCTCAAGCATTCTACGATTCTACAATTCTATGATTTTCTTTCTCTAATATTTTCCCCATTAAGTTGTTTATGGATAGTGGTCAATAGCTTTACTGTATGCCACATATATCCAGCTACATAACTTCAAAACATATACTCTACCTCACATTTACAAGAATAATGTTGTGATGATTATTTAAAATGTTGCTAGGTCAGCATGACCTTCACACAACATTAGCATAGAGCACTTCTGTGTTCTTAAGAAAAAAACAACTTAAGATTCACTTTTGGGCTTTGTTTGACACTGAATCCTAATGTACTTGACCCTAAAATATCAATGCAGTTGTTATCTAGCTTCTTGTCTTATACGTTTTCCATTCAATATATACCGATTGCCATACGAAAGACCTGTGTGAGAACATTGTTGACAAGCTATTGACACTAATTGTTATCACACAGAACTGAGAAGCAGAGAATTGGATTGACTTTCTATCTCAGTGAGACAGAAGCGAACTCATCAAAGATTGCTTATCATCTTCATAACTGCCAAAAGAGCTACAGATTAGGTCAGGAAGGGTCAAACACATAGTGCTTTGCTTTCACTATCTTCGTCTGCACATTCACGTGTTGCAACAAAACCTTTCCAAAGAGCTGTTTACACAGCTTCTACAAAGAAAAAAAACACTCTTAATACCCCAGAAGAAACATTTATCTGAAGACAAACTAATATTTCATTATATTCCATATGATAAAGTTATTTATTGATCAAGAGGTGTCCCTAACACAGAGAGATACATGAATTTGAGAAATAATTCTAAATTTTGTATCAGTTGGTTGGACTGGGTAGTACTTTTTTTATTAATGTTAACCAGAAAAAAAAAAATGCCTTAACTTCATCATATGTACCCGATTGCCTTTCCTTCTCAAGCCATTACATCCAGGAGCAATACATTAATGTCTCTGCTTTCAGCACCTAAGGAGCCAGCTCCTAAATTCAGACTTCCAGTTACACCCTAAAATGATGAAACCTGTATGAGCAGCACTGCCCTCAGCACGCTTTACTAAACCAGCAGCTAACTGCATTTTTCATTGTGTGAAGCTGCCTAAATATCCTAAACTACCCCAGACATAGCACATCACCAAGCCTGAGAAGAGATGATTTTGGAGTGTCTAAGTCAAAAACTGCTACCTTTTCACTAGCAAAAATATAAAAGTATCATAAGTAAATATTCTCTAAAAATTCAGAAGTATAGTACTATTTAAAAACATACCAGATAGCATAAAAGTTACTTGACAGGATTATGATCATGCTCACCAGATGAATCAGAATCATCAAATCGTCTATACTTGTTTCTTCTTGCCCATCACGCTTGCCTTTGAAGGCATCCACAACTATGCTTTGGAGGCAAAAGACGGAGTCTAAAATACTCCATGAATTTCTGCTTCTTTTCATCCCTTTTATGATATGCCATCATTCTTCAGAAATGCCAGTCTTCAGAAAAAAAGATATCAGACCAAGTTTAGAGGTCTGAACAGTATTCATTGCTGTTTGTTCTCTTTCTCATAAATCCTCCACTTTGATTTATATCAAAACCTTTTTGAAAACTTTTCCAAATGGACTGAACACAAAAATGTGGTCTATAAAGCAATGTTTCCGTCCTCTTAGGTAATAATTTTATAATCCTGACTTTTTTTAATTTTGTAGATAAGAATGTTCCAAGTTTATCTATCTGCAGGTACCTGGGGTAGGTTCCAGGTGCATGGCTAAGAAGACGCACAATGGAAAAAAATGTTTGTTTTACTTTCTCAAATAGTTCCTTCACTTTCACCACAGGGGAAACTTCACAGCACGTACTGTGACTATAGAAATCTTTTATTTCAGGAAACTTTTTTACATGTTCATGGCTTTGTGCTGCCAATTGACTTTCAGCTTCCTACAGAAATGCAGCTTTTAATGTATAAACAAAGGAAGAAGATTTGTTCTACTTTTCAAATTATCTTCAGAAATAAAGATGATGAGACTATTATGTAGGAGGGGATGTGACTGGCATTTTTGTGAGCAAGGAATACACGCTCTTTAGTAGAGTGTCACACCAGATTACGGTCCGTGAAGGCTGACTCTGAGTTATAGTGGCATCCATTAGTGCTGCTGTGGTCACAGGTCTGTCAGCTGTGCCAGGAGAGCTTTTATTTCCAAGGAGGGGGTTAAGACTTAGCCACTGAAATGTATTCCTGCTGCAAACTCCAGTACAGTTTCCACGCAGGCTTCTTCATTTGTCTCTTTGCTGTTCTGTTATTTGAATCAACCCCTGTCACATTCGAAACTAATGTGCAATAAGAAGATTGCAAGTTCACCTCTACACATCCACGCCTCTCCAGATCACCTTGCAGACTAAGGCATTAGGGTTACTGTCTAGGAGACATATGGCTTATTAGGGAATGCAAGGGAAGAGCATTTGGGGATTGCAGATTTATTATAGGAGTTTTAGGGGAGAAAGACAGAGAAGAGTAGGGGTCTAGGTGGGGAGAAATGAGCACAGGAAAGCATAAAGACGAGGGGATAAGAGTGGCCACTTGCAGGTACACAGGTTGCAGATCAGTGCGCTTGTCCGTCCGTGCCCTGAGCTTGATCAGTGCAGCCCATGCTGCCATCTCATTAATCTCTATTTCACACTGTTTTCCTGGGTGAGGGCTTCTCTGTCACGTACGGGTGTGTGAGTGTGAGTGGGGGTCTCCAGTGCCTGCATCTGGAGTCAGACTATGCGTCTTAAGGGCTTGTGTGCTGGGGGTGCCCAAAACCAGAGGGACCAGAGCGTGTGCATGTTGTGTGGGTCAGTGTGTGATCGCCAGCCAGACTGACCTGTGACTCAGGGGGCTTGGGAGCCACATGTCAAAGCGGTTTGTATATTTTGCAGCTGCATGCAAGGGCCACATGTATATAGGTCTATACATACTGTGTACACGTGCGCATAGGCAGCTGCTAGGAATATGTGCTCAGCCTCATTCCTGTGTGCTCCTGGGGGACCTGGAACGGCAGCAGCCTCACCTCTGTCAGGCTACCAGCCTTGGCAAGCAATAACAAAATCTAGCTTCAGTAGCTGTACAAGGAATATGCTCAGCAAAACTGCTTTCTGCATTTGCACTGTTTTTATATGCAATATAAAAATGAAAAAGATATATAAATATAGATGAGTCTGAAATATCCATTGAATATTATACCAGCCCCATATTCCATTTTGTGGCATTTTAAATGTATCATATATCTCTAAAACATAAAAAAGATTTAGAACAAGAAAGGGCCAAATCTTACTACTTTCATAAAGTTCTGTAAAACAGTGGAGCATGGAACAATGGCACACACGTCTGTGCATCTTACCAGCTTATTGGCTCCTCCATCTGCAGTGGCAGGGGTGGGTGGCACGGTGGAGCATGTTCCCAACCACCCTGGCCATGGCCAGTCAGGTTGTCCCTCCACAATGAGACAGCAGCCATAATTCGGGTCTCCTCCAGCTGAGCAGGTGTCCTGCCGTCACCACTCCTGCTCTCTGCCCTCTCCATCATGGCACAGACCACATCCCTACTACTTTCCCACATCCCGCTACTTTCCACCACGCTTGGGAGGAAAAGCGCCACTTGGCTCCTGGCGCTTAGAAGAGCCACTTATGTCCCGAAGCCCACGGAGGGTTGGAAGGTTTGAATCCCAACTCCCACAGACTGCTAAATCCATGAGAAAGAAGGAGAAAGAGAGTTTTCAGGATACGTTTTTCCTACTTCTAAACCCATTTACAAAACCAGGCCTTAATCAGCACTGAATTCTGCCAGAATTCAGCATCTGACAAACCCTGAGTATGTTTTTGCTAAATAATTGGCATCTATTTTAGCTCTAGTAGTAGTAAAAAAAAAAAAAAAAAAAAAAAAAAAAAAAAAAAAACTTTAGAGCTGATGGCTCTTTTTATCCAGCTGGAGGTTATATTTAATATTCTGGTCAGTTGTCTCGTGCATATGGATTTGTTAGATAACTAAGCTGCCAAATTAGAGTAATCCAAAAATTAATCATCCACTTTGTAACATGTTAACCATTTCACTGTTACAAATGAGAACCTTTTCACAAAGGGTTATTTTCTCTCCTGTTAAAGCAATGGATACAGACATCTACACTGCACATCAGGTATATCAGATTCATTATTTCCACATTTCAAAATACTGACATAACTTACAAAATCATTTTTAGCAGACTGTCCCAGTTAAAATGCGACATTACCCTTGATCTGTCAGACTTTGTGTGCCCTTGGGGCAGTCTTTTACAATATGTTCATAATTTTCAAAATCAGTATCTAAATTTGAGATGACTTAGTCTACAGGTGCCCAATTTCAAACCAATCAGTCCATGTTTTTGGAAATAATTACCTGTCTTTGTATTTGTTATTGTTATTTAACACAAAGGATTAACTTTCACTCCAGAAAGGAAGACAAGTTAAGCAGTACTGTATCAAAGAAAAGAAATAAAAGCATCTGCAGCTACCGATTAACATGTCTATAGACACAAAAGAGGATTTGAAAATTAACATTTTTATTTCAGACAGAAGTTTTCTAAGATTAAGTCACAGCAAACAGTAAATAGTATGGTATGTGTGCTAGAACAAGACAAAGAGAAGTTAAACATGAAAGGTGTTCTTCCCCTCCCCTCTCCCCCCGGCACCGAATGCTGCATTTGTGATTTTTTATCATTTGTAAGAGCTTTGACTCACCCACTAATGCTAACTTGTTTGTTTGCCCTTCAAACAAACTCCTCAAAACAGGAACAGTAAAAATTGAGGTTAAAAGTCTATCCCCAAGCTAATTATATTGACAAAATAATGGAGAATGAAAATTAACCCACCTTACAAAAATAAGTGATTTTCAAGTTTAGATTGCCTTGAACTGTGAAACTAAGTCTCATATTTTTAAGTAAATTTGCTCATGAGGCTTAGTAGGCTGATACTGGCAAGACAACCCTGGGTTTGAAGTTGGTTTCCTTTCTGTCACAAGCAAATAGTTGTGACCAGTTATTTGCAATAAAACTAACTACTCGTCACCAAACATATTTGTCATAATGGAGATGAAAGCTTAAGTTAAAGTGATCAGCAATTAAATAGTAAATATTGTTTTTTCAACTGCTGTTGCTACTCTTGGCTGAAATGCTCAATCAGAATTTGGGGAATTTTAGGATTGTTTCTACCAAGGCAATGAAATGTGACCTTATTTATGCAAAGCCATTTCTTCTGGAAACAAAACAAAACAAAAACAAACACATAAACAAACAAAAAGCTATCTGGAATCTGTCAGTCCAGTAAGTAACTGTACATAAAACTCATACATCATTTTGCTGGACACGGAAGTCAAGGTCAAAGGCTTGACCAAGTACAGTGGACCCTTCAAACATGGAGCTCAAAAACACCATTCCCTATAATTGCTAAAACTGCAGGAAAAATATGGCTAGCACCACGTGTGGCCACTCTGAATATGCAGCCCAAAGGACTGGGTATGCATTTACAGACAGATGAATGAGCATCAAGGGCAAAGTTTGTCTTAGTACCTCTAGATATTACTAAATGGCACATTTTGCAATTTACAGTCTCAAAAATTTCCATTGTCTTCCACTTGAACTTGAAAAAGTGTATCTGAAACACCCCAGAAACCCAAGCTATCACCACACCACATTCTGTAAAGACCTTGTTTTCATGGTTTAGTCATGCTCTGAATACTTCTTTGAATGGGCTTCTCATTGGCCTATGACTCGAATACCACCTGGTGTTACTGGGAAGATGGCCACGATCACAGTAGAGTATTTTTTACTCCCAGTGCAAATTTGGTACCTTTTTCACAGTCTTGGAACTGTGGTCAATTTTGAAATCTATGGTTAAATGCTAAATGGAAACTAAAAGGGATGTTTCATATCATAGTTTGGATTTGAGGACCTGACACAGCAATTAACACTTGAGATGTCTAAACTGTTTCCCAGATAAGAGACTTCATTAATCTAAAATCCTTATAACTAATTATAAATTGTGAGCCAATATGTTGTGATACATAGAAACAAACTGACCAAATATTTCATTTCTTTTCCGTTCATCATTTTTTTGGTCTAAAACTGAATAAGAGTGTTATAATATAGCCTGTGAAGGTCTGTCATGCTCTATCAAACATAGCTACCACTAATCTTATCAGCAAACCTTTGCTACTGTACATTTTTGTGATAACCCATCATTTAAGAGGGGGAGCCTGACTGACAAATGGGCATGGTTATGCTGTTGAATTTCAGGATATCCCTGTAATAAACTATCATTTGATAGCCTAAAATGGGGCCAGGCAATCCCAGCAGAACCAACAGAGTGTCTGTGTATGTGTATACCTAGAAACGCCAGGTAGGAAGAAAGCCAGTATATCACTTAAGTATTTGAGAATGAGAGAAACCAGCCGAGAACTGATAGTTGCAGGCCAAAGCCCCTACTGTTCCTAAATAGCAGGAGGAAGTAATAAAACACAGCACACTTAGAAAATAATAATATCCCTTTCAAGTTTCAGTAGCCTTTGCTTGTTGACTCCATCCTCCACACTGACTGAGGACGTCTCACTGAAAGCTTTAAAGTATGGCACACAACAGTGGGAAGGTATTATTTCTTACTGAGCTGCTTCTCTTGCTGTGCTAATGTGCAACAGCCCTGCTCTTTGCTCCACCAATATACGTAGACGTTAAATAGTGGGACGATGCTATAGACTCTGTGTGACTGCTGTCCAGGCAGGAGAGGCCATCAGGAGCCACAAGAGTAACTTGTGGCTGTAAATCTGGCACTCACCATATCAAAAAGAGTTCAATTATTAAACATAATAGAACTTGCTGGCATAATGCATGATATGAGAGGTATTGGTCTGTTATCGGATGAAGACTCTGAAAAACAATTTTTAGTCTTTATCTTATTATCCAGAACACTGTGCCAAAATGTAAGCTTGAGCACTTGTAGTGACCTGTGTTTGGCATGCAGATTTTAGGGAAGAACATTTTTGTACTTACATACTACTGATATTGCTGAAGAATTTAGTCACTAATCATAACGGGAACTGGTAGCTTTGCTTCCACTAACACTAGAACTGTAACAAGCCTTTAAGTATATTGCAATTCAAAAAAAAGTGTCAGCAAATTTCAAGAACTGTCATTTCAAAAGTAAGCGAGAATTAATAAATAATCAAGTTTCTTATGAAACTTTGAATGTAATATTTGTAATAATTTGTAATATTTGTAATAATTTACAATATTATAAATCATTTTATGACTATCCTAATTGTTTGACTGTTAAACTTTTCTTTGGTAATCCATCACCTTTACAGAAAGACATTTTAAATGAAAAATCTATTTATCAGTTCCATACACATAAAATTCACAAAGTTTTGTTACAGTAACACTGACAGAAGTGCTTAAACTTCCATATGATAACACTATACTTTCTTCAAAAATTATTTTTCCTTTAATGACATATAATATAACATTCCAGTCATCAGCTACAGTTTCATCTGAGAAATGATCACCACAGGAAACATATGTGAGAACCCTTTTAAAATAATAGCTTACTAAATACGCAGACAAAACAGAACTGTGCTTTTTTTTCATTTTAGTATAAACAATTAAATTCAGAAATACTGGTTCCATTAATGTCTTTTTTTATATTTAAACATTTCCATAACTGAAGTTGTACTCCTGAATCGTTTAGCACGAAGCCACATCCTCAACTTCAGACTGAATTTTCTGAAAAATTGTCTAAAGCTTTTTCTTGAAAAAAGTTTTCACATACTACCTCTTCAAAATGAAAATTCCCCAAAACATTTCCTGAATATGATTCTTCACTTTCTATTTCTTCAACCACAATTCATTTTAGTCTGGTATTTTTCATCAAATAGCAGAGAAACTGGAGCCCTAGCAAAACTCAGTTTTGGCTATAGAAGAGTAGAAGACTTTCCCATAGTATGTAGTGTCATTTCAGAGCTATATTCTAATTAGTACACGTAAATGTATATTGAGATCCATTAAGCATCATGTTGACATGATGAACAAATTATGGGCCCACTGATTCAAAGAGCAAGACTGTTTCAAGTATTTTCTGCTGTCAGTTTTCTACTGTCTACTACAGACAGTTAGGTTATATGATTCTGTGTGCCAACATCACTCAGTAAACCAGGTCATTTTTGACAACCAGCAAAGTAAAGGATTTCTATTCAGTCAGGAAAAAAACCTTGACGACACGCATATGTACATGAGAAGAAGGCAGAATCATTCCGCTAAGATGGGGCTGTCCTTCAACTGTTAATGTGCCAAGTTGAAATACAGTGGAAACAGGAGCTTCAGTTTCCCATCTCTATCAGAACTCTAATAACATCAAATGTTAATCTAAAGCTGATAATCTAAAAGTTAAGGATGGTTTACACATCCATCAAAATAACAGTAACATAATCTGTTAAATAAAATTGCAAAGATTTTACAAAGATTTTATTTCCAGAACAGAAACATGGTACATTCATTATATACATTGAGACTATATAATGCATCAACATGCTCTCTGCACAGGCTCTGATAAGGGGAAAAATGAAGGCTTCATGCCATGGATGTGCCTTTCATATCTCTGATGCATCACATTTACATTATAAGGTACTTTTTATAGGACCACACAAGAGCTGTGAAGCAGAAGGAGACATAGAACTTGCTTCCAAAAATCAGCTTTAGGAAACCAACCTCTATCACTGCAATTTCCCGTCCTCCTGATACTAGTAGTAGAGACTGGTGTCTATAACAGAACAGGCCAGAACAGAACAGGATTATGGAAAACATAGGTCTGCTCCTCCCCAATAAAACCTGCAATGCTAACATGCAATGATGATACTAAGAAAGCAAATAAAAATTGCCCAAGCTTTGCAAACATAATAATTTCTTCCTGGGCTTTTTTTCAATGCATTGTGTTATATGAGCTAAGTAGCTGAGAGTATATATGCTACTAAAGCTTGAGTTTTTTTATCCAGTATGTCTTCTTGTATAACACCTATAATGCACTTGCTTGCATTTGCCATTTGTCTTGTAATGGAAGAGGGTGATATGAAGCAATAAAGGGATCCTTTATACTTCATCATGTTCAAAGTATAGTTTTGCTGCCTCCATTAACACTGCTTATACTTTTAGGACATATGTCAAAAATGAATTGAAGTAATTTATCCACAGCTTAAAGCCTGTAGAACTGGTGAGCAAGTTATATTAGTACCAGAGTAACATGTTATTCTTTACAGGTTTTACAACAATAATGACACAATGGTTCTGTAGAACAAAAAGTTCTCTGTGTTTCAGTCCTTTAAATCTGTGATCTCACTGCTCGCTTCACAAAACATTAACTATCCATGAGCAATTACATGTCTGAAGTCAGTGAAATCAGGTGAAATGCAAAAGAGTATGAGATGAGCATCAGACTGTAATCCCCTAATCAGCATCTACTAACTTTAAAAAAATACATACTAACTTCAGCCATTTAGCCACTGAAATTTAATTATGAACATTTTCCATACTAACTTATGACAAATATAATTAATAATTTCTGGGGACATTCATTTTCCAAAAAGGAGGCTTCAGTTCCAAGATAAGTAGCAAACTGTACGATTTTACACCAGTGTCAAATAGAAGGATCAAATAGGGGACATTTCAAAAATCACAACCCTGAATGAATAAGCAAACCAAATTTTGAGACCCTTGCTCAAGAAAAGCATTAAAAATTAATGGCAGCACTCAGCAAGTGACCTTTAATAAATTTATAGACAAGCGTTATATCAAAATAGTTAAGTGGTAACTCAAGAGTTAAAGTGGAGCATACTCTCCCTTTCTAACTCCTGCTTTACAACTTATTACTTTAGAGTGGAGCAACCTATTTATTTCAAAACCACATAGCTCAATATATCGAGGAATCAATTGATCAATATATTGAGGAAGACGTTTTCAAAGAATTAATTGAAAGCATATGAAATAACTCTTTAAATTACCTGCTTTTATTTTTTTAGATGCTCTCCAGAGGTCCCTTCCAACTTCAGTGATACTATGATTCTCTGACAAAGTTTCTGTTCCTCTTTTACAAATTTCTTTAAAATTTTGCAGTAGAAATATAAACAAAATTGCTAAATGAAATTTCCTAAGGGATAAGAGGCACTTCAAAGGAAGCTCTATGGTCTACGCACTCTTGGCATTGAGATCTAGACTTTCTTCACCTATACTCTAAGTCATGTACTTTGGTAGCTGAATTACAGCAATGCTCCCAGCAAAGCATATTAGACTGGCTTCCACCCATTTTGCTGCAGATTTGTGCTTAGAAGTTGGTTCTTATTCAGACAGTTCAAAATGTGGAAAGATCCTGCAACATATAATATAAACATCTTAGACAGGAACATTAAAGATACCATTTAATCAAATTCTCTGTTTTATTATAGGGCAAGGCCCACTGATAAGTGAACAACTAAACCTGAAACTGTTATAAATATAAGCTACAATACTTTTACGGGCAATATTTTCCGTTAGTGGAGAAACTGATATTTTCGAAAATAAAAATCAAATAGTTCTCTATAAAAGTCATCTCTTATATTACACTTGAACAGACTTGCCTAATAAAATACTTTAAGACCAAGAAGAATCTGTGAGTCATTTAGTCTGTCTTCCTCTATATCTCAAGCTAAGTGATATACCCAGGTTACTCCTGTAGTCAGATCCATAATGTGATTGCTTCAGGAAAGCATCCAGGCTTGATCTGGGAATAGCAAGCACCAGCTAATGCACCATTTCCCTCTGTAAGTTATTCCTATGGTTAATCACCAACAACAGTAAAGATGTGGATTTTATTTCTAACTTGTATTTGTTTAATTTTAACATGAAGGCATTGATCTTGTTACGATTTTATGATTAAGGAGTTCTTAGCACCCAATATTTTCTCCCTATGAAACCTGACAGCTAAAAATCATTCAAGATGATGGCGTAATATACAAAAAAAAATAAAAATAAAAAAAAAATAAAAAAAATTACCTAACAATTTCAGAGCAAATATAAGTAAGAAAATCAAACAAAAGCTGTTGGCTGCTCTTTCTACCGCTCTCTCTCACACATATAACAGTTAGCATTTGAATATTTTATTTCTTAAAAATTTTTTTTGATAGTTATTACAGTCTACTACTAAAACCAAATTGCTTTAAGCTATACAATTCAGATACACCTTGTGGAGTTACAAAAATTATCCAACTCCCAGATATGCTATTTGATGATGAATATAAGATTATGGCTTCTAAATTGCTACAATAATGTTTTTTTCATTGTAAGTTTCAACACAGTTTCCTACCTTTTTTGCAAAGTTTATCCAAACAAAAATCTCTTTTCTTTTTCCTCTTAGAGGTATGATCCGAAGAACCTAGTTCTGTAACTCAGATCTGTCTGATTTCATCTTCTCATACTTATCTTTCAGCATTATCTGACTTCTGGAGACTAACAGTTAAATCTATGATCCTCCTTTCTGGACATATTGATACATTTTCTATTACTATTACTGTTGCTGTTATATCGGGACATATTATGGTCATTATATATTATAACACAGATGAAGGGACAGCAAAGCAGTATATTTAGGAAAATACCTGTACATGGTATAGAATTTATGAAATAATAGAACTCTTATGCATGTTCTTCGTGAAAAATACAAAAATGACACTAGAACATCTGTGTGGCAGAACATAATCTAATGTAGAAATGTGTTCTACTAAAACAATGGGTTTTAGTCTCAATAGACCCTGAATGAGCCACCATTTATTCTTGTATCATCTAGCAAGTAGAGGAAGTAAGTCAGTGGGTCACGATAGGTATATATTGGTCTTATAAGGTACTATGGAAAGCCTTTTATTTAAGAAAATTGCTGTAGATGTACCATATGATCTCATGGGGAAGAAAAATAAAGAACTCCCACAAAAATGCACAAGTTTTGGGTTGTCTGTCCGTTTGCTTGTTTGTTTTATGAAGGCATTAGAGGATGGGACAAAAACTAACATAGTGTCATAACAAAAAATACTAGATATTGCACTGCTTCAATTTATTTCCTGAATAGCCATTATGTTGCAGACTTATTCAGAAAATAATCTTCTTCAAGTAATAGGACAGTCAAGAACACCCTCTAGATAACCATGTACTATAGGTATCAATTAAGTCCAAACTTTAATCAAAGCCATGCTTTTTTAGATCCTCAAAAATATATCCTTGTGGAGTAATATTTTTGGTCTCAGACTAAAGAAAGCAAAATTGTCTGTGTTTGAGTTACTACAGTATAGAAAATAAATTGTAATTCAAAACTGAACCTGTGACAAGATATACAAGGAACTAGTCGGATTTTGTGGAGCTCACTGAGATCTACAATTCGTTTAACTTTTATAGGAATCATTTGATAATGACAGAAGAATTAATCCTCCCACTGGGGTAAAAGGACCCCTCTGATGGATTCTGCATTCAGAAAGTTCTGAATTCTAAATTGAAAGGAGATTCTTATCAAGAGAAAACCAACTTCTCCTTCTGGACTGAAACTTAATTTTCCTGTGAGATATAAAAGCTTTAAAACCACTCAAGGCACATGTTCACAGACACAGGTAGGAGCTGAATGCTTACTGCAATTAATGTCTTAGGTTTCTACTAGCCCAGATCAGACAGAATTTAGAATTCCTAGCAGTTACTGATGAATTGTAAACTCACCTTTCCTCTTTTTGTCTAGACATTAGTTATTAAGAAACAGTATATGAAATTAAAATTTCTTCAGGTATACTAACATACAGGTGACTGAAGTAGGTATAAGAGACCACGGACGGTTTTCCATTTCCATCACTGATCTTACTGAATTTTAAGAGCAGGCAAAAGCCATTCCAGACAACAATCAAAGAAAATTTTAATTGCCTCAACAACATCTTGCTCCCATCTCTAGGTCCTTGCCTCTTAAATTTTTTGTGAACAGGTAGGAGGCCAGAGAAAGTCACAGCAAGAGAAGTTCTCTAGGATCTCCATTTCTTCACTAATGTCACATCCAAGAGGAACACTCAAGTTAGCATATTCCCAAATCTCTCAGGACAGCCTTACCTGTTACCAAAGTTGCATGGCTTCTCTCTCTTTTCTCTTACTACACTTTTTCTGCTTCTTCTAGATAGTTTTCAACTATGGACAATGTATGATCTTAAATTATGTGTTTGAATGAAAGCAAAGTAGTTCTCCTATTGTTAGGGACTTCTAAGCTTTCCTCTGAAAGACAGTAACGGTAGGAAAGCTTAGAGATCACATTAATACTTTATCTAATGATACCTGTCACTGGTGCAAGCCAACTGTTACTGGCACATCACTATATTCAGTGACATATAATTAATCATTATATTACTAACTAGAATCAATGTTATATCTGTAAGGTTCTTTCTCAACCTTCTCACTGAATACTTGCACTTCTACCAAGTTTAATTAAATGGAATTTGACTCCAGCATCTAGGGCTGTAGGAAAATGTTCTTCAGTTTTATCACTAGCATGTTTACTAGTAGAAAAATATATGTGTGTTTGTCTCTGGCAGGAAGAACATCCCTGTCAAATCTTGGATGTACATCACTGCAGGGGGGAAAAAAAAAATCAGATATATTTTCCTTCATTAAAATGCAAGGAGAGATTTAAAGACGACGGGAAAAAAAAAGTATGGAGAGAACTGCACTTACACATATCTTGTGATATGCTATTTTTCCTTAAAACACTAGCTATTTGAGTTCAGTGATGACATAATGCAGTCACTTAAAAACAAAAATAAATAAAGAAGAAAAAATGTCAGTTAGTGGTGGTGGAGTGTGCAAGTACTTTTGAGGACCTCTTTCTAGCATTGCTGAAGAGTAAAAAATTGAAATGTGATTCCTAAGGCTTTCACATTTTGTCATGTTGCAGCACTCCAGGTTTCATCTTGATGTTTTGGCTCTCTGTTAACCTCTGTATTCTGTTTAAAGTTTGCTTATACCTACACAAGAAAACATAGGTAAAAGTGCAGGAGACAATGAGCATAAGAATCAGATCCTTAAGAACACAGATTATAGTTGACAAACATAGGTACTAACAATTTTTAACAATAATTAGGATTATTCTTAAAGCAAAACATGGATTAATCCTAATACCATTGTTCAATCACTAAGGCTTTCACACCTGGAACATAGTATGAACAAACAGAAACACTTGTGACTGCTGAGTAGTTAATTCTTTAAAAGTTAGACTCAGCATAAGTGGAAGGTCCTAATCATGGCCACCATCACATTTCCTCTCACATCGACACCTTCACTGCACAATTGTATTAAATCATGTTTCATTTAAAGGATGGCTCTAACTTGGTGTTTAGTAGTAGCATGCTCTTGCTTATATAGATTCCATAACTAGCTCATAACTCCTATAATATATTCTTTGGACACTTGTCCCCTGTCACATCTCATGTATCAGTAGATAATTGCCTCTTTTCATACACCAAACTATCATTTAAAAGGCTTACCCTGTTTTTCTGCATTATACCATGTGCTGCTAACTAGCCAGAAAGAATTTTAGGTATTTTGTTAAACTCATCTATGATGAGTTACAGACATAACAGAGAACATGATTTCTGAAGGAATTTTCAAAGACTAAACTGGAATGTAAATACCTCAGTAAATCTGTGGCGTTGGAAATCAAGAAAAAGCATGCAGTGAAGAAAAATATGTTGAAATATATACTGAAAAGCCATGGATGACAACTCAAGTTCAGCCCCTTTCAAGCTACTTACCTCCACTGCATAGATCTCACGAATTGCATTTCCAAGGACAGCATCACTGTCCTGTATTTCTTAGAAAAAACTATCAGAATTTTAAACTAGAAGAACCAGAACCTCCAAGGCTTTTTCTAAACTCAAGGGAACTGGTACTTTATCAGAGGAAACTTGAAAAAAAGGAGGAGAAAGCAACCTCTGAATCAACCACTCCAGGGAGCTACTTTACCTTAGAGCAAGATGAAAACAATACTGTTTCCCTCCTTTCATCCCTTTGATTCTTGGCTGTTACATATTATAGAATGTAGTTTCCAAGCTCAGAAAGACATTAAATAAGCAACAGAATAAATCCTCGATATATTTCACAAACAATACAAAATTGGCTAAATACCTGTTAGGGGAGGAGTAAAGAAGACAGATCAAGAACCTTTTCAGTGGTGCCCATGGGCAATGGGCACAAACTGACACATATTTGAACATAACAAGAAACTTTTTTCCTAAGAGGGTGATCAAACACTGGAGCAGGCTTCCCAGAGAGGTTGAGAAGTCTTCTGAACACCTGAGGTTGCTCAACCCTGGCAAAACAAGGTTCTGAGCAACCCGCTCTAGATGATCTGCTCTGAGCAGGGGGGGTTGGACTAGAAGATCTCCAGAGGTCCCTTCTTATCTCAGTGATTCTGTGATTTGCATACATTACTAAAGAATAATAATATTAAATAGGTCTGGATGTGGTACACATTAATACATAGTTATTTAATTCTTTCTAACTGTGTTGAGACTAACAGATTTAGAGTTATCCAACTGCTAGCCCTAGGCTGTTGTCCAAGTTGTTTGGATTACTAATCAATACCAAAACTCTCTAGAAAGAGGCCCAATTTCTCTGACACTCTAGCAGCAGTGGGTAGGACAGCAAGCAAGATATTTCATAGAATCATAGAATGCTTAAGGTTGGAAGGGACCTCTAGAGATCATCTAGTCCAACCCCCCTGCACA